>VWZP01004923.1:245006-366182 GCA_013396995.1 Dicaeum eximium | reverse complement strand
GAATGTCCCCAGCCAGCCCTGAGCTGTTACTTTATCTTCATCATCAGCAAATGTGTAGGGTCTCTCAGAACCCCACTCAGAGTGTGGTGATCTTCTCTGCAGCTTTCTCAATGCAGTTTTCAAAGTCCTTCATGAAAATGTTTAGGTCATAAACTATAATATATCAGTCTCTGACAGGGACCCTCTTCCTCTCATATCCAGATTTCTAGCCATTTCATATCACTCTACTCTTCGTAACTCTTAGACTGACTTGTGTCACATCAAAACAAACTAGTTTTAAATAGATAGTAAATGGTATTTGTAGATCTCAGGTGACAGCAAACATAATTAGTGGTTGTTGAGTTTTCCTGGTGGCTATAAAAAGCAAAATTTAAGAGGGTTTTCTGTGAATAAGTGTTAAACTAGCTATGCAGGATGACCCTGTGCAGGACGGAAATAAACAAACTGACTTCTACAGTAAAATATAAACGTGCTTAAACCAGAACAGAGGGCACGTGAAAATAAAATGGAAAAAACAAACAAAGAAATGTGAAAACACGTCATTATCTAATGTGAAGCGTCCTAGAAATATGTTTCTGTAGCACAGCTGCTGTGACAAGACACCTAAGTGCTTGCAATTGTTAATGCAGGGGTCATAGAGATGGAAAACATATCTTATTGAAGTAGATTTAAAAAACCGTGTCTCATTACTGATCCAAAATCATAGATTCTGACATGGTTTGCCAGCCTTCCCAAGTGAGACCCCAAGAGGGAATACAACATAATGGCAGTTTAGCAGAAGATCAAATGGGTAAAAATAGGCTATGAATAAATTTAGGCTGGAAATTATGAGGCTATTTCTAGTATTGCAAGATTGATTTCCTATAACAGTTTTATAGTAGCATGAAATATAGTCTGAAGTGGAACTTTGCAATAAATGACAAAAGTGAAGTGTTTTTATTACAATTATTAATGTATTTTAGGGATGAAGCATGGTCTGCATTTCTCCCACTAAGACACAAGTAGCCTGACCAAAGGTTCTGAAATTATGTGGGCCAAAAATTATTTTCAAAATATATGTTGGGCCATTTTCTAAGCTAGGTTTGCTTTTTGTCAGTTTTTTGTGATTGATCATGTTACTGAGCAAAATGAATGCAGTTGCAACAAAAGAAGGGTAAATAATCAACCCAATATTGTAAGAATTTATTTCAGCAGAACATGTGAACCAAACTCCACTATTGAACTGGAGTATTTCATAGTTATCCAAAACTTGCTTCTTAAATTGTTACATCATTTTTGATCACTACACTTCCAGTGCATGCCTATCTGTATTTCATACGGTCACTTTTATATTTTGTTCTCTTTACTTTTTGTTCTTTTATTCTCATTGTTGTTGTTTTGTATTTTGTGGGTTTTTTTAAATTTTCTTTTTATCTCAGTTCTCACTATTTGGAAAACAGTAATGCAGGCATGTCTTGATTCAACTTCTCTGACTGCATAAAAAAAAAAATTAATGTTAACATAATGTTCCATTTTCCACATTAGAAACCAGAACTAGTGCTTCAATTGTTTCCTTAAGTAATCATTCTACTTTTACTCTTTCCTAGCTTCCATCTCTGTATAATCAGATAAAGTGAAAGAAGGTAGAATTTGGAAATGTGTGTGTTTATCCTTCGCTGGTTTTATTTTTATGTGTTCCTCTTTTTCTTTGCACTCTGCAAAACTGTCAGATACTAGTAGTGATATTACATGCTTGGGCTGTTAGCCATCTTATCAGGCCCAGTTGCACATCTACTATTTCAGATTTGTCAGCTTGGCTTTATTTTCTAAAAGGCTGCTCCCTTGATGCCTTTTTCTGCCATCTGCTAGCCTTCATAGACTTACACTGAAGGCCTGATGGCATGCCATAGATGTTTTGTCACTATTTGCATTCCTGAAAGGTTTTCCAAACACCCCCTGTAAAATATATTATTTGTTTGGTCTATAGCCCATGATTATAAAAACTGACTGTATTTTTTTATTTAACGGATGAAGTAGATAGTTACCATCAGGAGCTCCAATAACATGCTGCCACAGCCCTAGCTGTGTTTTGCTAATGTCTAAATATAGCAAGATCAGATGATAAGGTGGCAGTATTTGCCTTCAATTTCTCTTCATCAGAGAAGTGAGGAGGAAAATTAATATGGAAGGAGATTATTTGCCTGTGGCAACAATGAAGAGATTGGGCAAATGTGGTCCTAGAATGTCTTATTTCAGCCTGTGGTACTGGATTTGCAAATTTCCATCTTACAACTAGGCCAACAAAGGCTAGAAAGTTGGCAGGAGAAATAGCACATACAAAGCAATCATGAGGCTATCCAGACAAGTAAGCATGATTAAAACAGAAACACAGTTAGTTAGAATGATCAAACAAATTTTAGCTAGGCAAGATAGGGCAGTCTTCATTCTAGTATATAGGATGAAATTCTGTTTCTGATTTATAAAAAAAGGGTTATTAAACATATACTTCTTTTAGTGCCCTGAACACAATGATGTTATGCAGTGCCATAACCTCATTATGAAAAATAATTGATCTTTATGAAAACATTCCACAGTGCGACTGAAATGTCTGGAAAAATGTATGTATTTCATTGACACAAATGTCTGCTCAGGTACAGGGTGAGATTAAAGGTACATTCTGGATATTTTCTTGAATCCCTGTCTGCTGTGTCCTCAAATCAGTTATGAATTTACATCTACAAGCAGAAAATATGACATGTCCATATATTCATTCTCAAATATATGACATTGACAGCAAAGGCATCATGGGTATAACTTCCATCATTTACTCCATCAAAGTATAGCAGAAATTGCCATAAGCAGCATAAATATCAAGATATGGCAGAAGGAACAGCATGATGCAGGAAATTACTCACAGCACCTTTCTCCTGAAGTATACAGATGTTTGAGCACGTACTGAAAGGCCAGACTTCTCTTCCCTTTACGAGTCACACTGCTGAGTGCTGCCTTAGGAGTTGCTACTGATGTTACAGGGTGGGTAGGAGCAGGTTAAACCAGCCAGTGCAGGTGGGGCAGCATCTCCTAGAAAGAGGCATTGCTCCTCCAACCTTTGACAGGCTCCTTCCCTCACCCCCATTGCTGTGGCAGCAGGGTGGGAAGCACAGACGTGACCAAGAAATGACTGAGTGACAACTTACAGAACAAGAAGAGGGTTTGATATTTGTATGGACTGGAGTTACAGACAAGTAGCTGACATTTACTCCAAAAATGCCTTTGAAGACCTTTAACATCTCACAGAGACAAGAGAAGAATTTGTGATAATTACTTTGGAAGGACAGTTCTTATGGAGAGCTACAATCACATTACTGGAATGGTCTAGATTATTTGACCTGAAACTGGTGACAGTAGTTCACTGTTTTTATTCTAAAGTATTTCTGCAAAATAATTTTGTTAATGCATATAATGAGGCTAAGGAAAATAAAAGGAATAGATGCTTTTAACCTTGAGGAAAAAAAAATAGAACTACTAATTTGTTTTATAATGTATGCTCTTCTGAGATAATCTATATTCAAAGAACTCTGATATAATAATTTGGTACTGACTTTTAATAACTGTTATTGATATATGATAATTCTAAAATGCAAGACTCTTCCTTACTAAAAATTACTTGACCAATGTTGTATTTCAAAAACCCTGGAACAGAAAATCATTGAGCTGTACATTTTTGCTAGTGTTGTAGTGACTAAATTTTTGTGTTTCTCATTAATTCAAGCTGTAATTTAATTTTTGTATTGCTCAATTATCAGTTGGTTTATAAAGTTGCTAATGAAACTATAGAAATGCTTATTCTTATATTGGAATCTGTCATTAGTACTAATATCATTGATATAAACACATAACCAATAATTATAATTGTATTCACGAAACCATGTCAAGCTTCCCTGCAAAATATTTTAAGTAATTAATTCTTCAATAGCTGAGATCCAGCATTTTGACTCTCCAACCTTGCTATCTGTTTGGGTGATATTGTTTGGCTCTCTATCATCTGCCTTCATCTCTCTGCTGAACTTAACGATTTTCACAGTCTCCAGAAACCTGAAAAAAGAGCTAATGAAACTTGATTTTGATTTCCTTATGCATATTAAACACAAATTAATTAATAATTGATTGTTTCTTTTTCTATTGTATAAAAAGGGCCTGTAATCATATCTGAAATTGCCACATTATTTGAGTAACTACTTTTAAGTAATTTTAATGGTGGAAATGTTTAGGTTTGTTTTCTCATGTTTTCTCTTATCTGTATGTTTTCTGTTCTTTATATTAGTGTTATTGTTATTATTTTCTTTGTTCCTAGCTTTATGTGGTGGAGATGTTAGAGGACCTAGTGGAACAATTTTATCCCCAGGTTATCCTGATCTATATCCAAATTCACTGAATTGTACATGGACTGTGGATGTTACCCATGGAAAAGGTAAATAAATGATTTTCTCTTTCTCCACTTCTTTTTTTTTTAATATATAAATCCAATATTCTCTGCTCTAGAAGTAGACCTGGGTTAGCACCAAAGCACTTGGATTTGCATTGCTAATTTTTGGGTTTGTTTAATTTTCTTGTAGTAACTCCTAGACTTCCAGAAGTGGGCTAGGCCCTTATACTTCCCACAGAATGAAATGTCAGTGAGAAAGAATTATATAATGACTGATCACAGAAGCTGAAGGACAGAAGGTTTTTAAGGAAGGGGTGGTTATTTCTTGAAGTTAGATTTCAGGAAAAAGACGTGATACTAATTTTAACTCTTCTTTGAGAGGTTAATTAATGCTTAGGACACAAATGGAAGCTGGTATTTCCAGGTAGCAAAGTTTCCTAGAAATAATGTGTTGCTCTCAAATAAAAGGTTTTGGTACTAGATGAAATGAGTCATACTTTTAGGTTTTTGTTGGTATCTTATATTAAATATGGAGTGATTCTTGTACTAGGTGTGGAAAGAGCTAGAGGGGTATATGATTTAATGTTAGGGGAAGGAGACAGAGATAGATGGCACAAGAGGAATTGAATACAAAGAGAGTAAGCTGGTAAGAACACAAAAAGGAGAATTATATTGTAACACTGGAAAGAATACAGAAAAAGAAATGAAAGGGAGAAGAAGGAAGGCTAGTTCAATTCTGAATTTTATCAATGTTCTCTCTGAGGGCATGAAAGATGTGACAAAGTATGCTGATGATGTATTCCTCTAAGAAAGAGTTATTGATAACATACAAATAAGACTTCAGATACAGAGAGTTGTGCTGATCTGTGATCCCCTTACTCTATTTTGTACAAATAGTGTGTTAGTTTCTCATCTAGATGTTAAATCACTCTGACTGGTTGTCCCATTTAAAACTCCTTAAAGCATTAAAGTGGCAAAGTGTGTCTCTCAAAATTATTGCTCCAGCTCTTCCATAGTCTCTCTTATTACCAAGTGATGCCTTTGTGTCAGTGTCATTTGATTCTAAATATCCACAGTGAAAAAGCCTCCTGAACTTACTGATGCTACATCACATGCTACATTTGCCTTTGTTACCTCTAGGTATGATACATGGCTTGTAGAGTTGTGGGGATATAAGGGACTGTGTATCTTTTGTTCTTCTGGATAAGCAAGAAAGACTAACAGAAAGTGAAAATATACAGTTAGACCTGTAGCCATTTATCTTGCACTCTGTCTGAGAAGTCATTGGATAACAGCACAAGCTTTATAATCTGAGAATCGAAGGAAAGTAGCAGAGATGGATAAGAGTTTAGTTTCATGGAGTAATACATGACAGAAAATGATGTGAATTCTACAGTAAAAACAAGGTCAGATTAAGCCACATTTTTCAGGATTCTTGAAAGACATTTTATTAACACTTTAATTTCTCTTAAATTAAAAATAGGATTATGAAGAAAAGTACTTGGGAAGTTTTGGGGTTTTTCTTTTCTTTTCTTTTTTAGAAAATGAAGAAGCTTTTTTGTGATTTATCTTTTTTTCTTAAAACCTTATCTAGAGAAGGACTTAAAAGTTGGGATTAATAAAAGCTGAAATTCTCGATGTTATAACATTTTACATGAGGCTGCTGAGGAAACCCACCATATATAATGAGACTCCTGAGAAAACAAATTTGCAGAAATAAAATATACAGGGGAAGAAATAATAGTACAAATATGGATATTTGTAGGCACATATACGCTGATACATATATGCACATATATTTATAGACTCACATTCTTGTTTGATTCAATGTCATGCAGTGTTACAGTCTTGGGGCAGAGTAGCTGGAAAGCTGCTCAGTGGAAAAAGACCTGGGGATACTGATTGACAGCAGCTGAACATGATCCAGCAGTGAGCCCAGGTGACCAAGAAGGCCAATGGCATCCTGGCCTAGATCAGAAATGGTGTGGCCAGCAGGACCAGGGCAGGGATTGTATCTCTGTACCCAGCACTGGTGTCCTGTGCCCAGTTCTGGGCCCTTCAGTACAAGAAAGACATTGAGGTGCTAGAGCATGTCCAAAGATTCAACACTGGGAGAAAATTTCTTCATGGAAGGAGTTATCACTCATTGAAAGAGGCTGCCCAGGGAAGTGCCATCCCTGGAGCTATTTAAATATCATGTTGATGTGGCACTTAAGTACATGGTTCAGTGGTGGACTTGGCAGTGCTGGGTTAGGGGTTGGACTCGATGATCGTAGAGGTCGTATCAAACCTGAATGACCTATGATTCTGTAATTTTTATATTATTGTATGGAAATATTATTAAGGAAAAACATTAAGCATGAATGCAATGTAACAATTTGATTTGGACTTTTGATTTATGCTGCTCAAAGAGCTGCTGGAAAAAACTGTAGAGTGAGTATTTGCTCTGAGTAGGAAATAGTGTGTGAAATCCTCATACTTTGTACATGTTGGCAAAGGCTATTAATTCTTTAAGCTCTTCTTGTTGTACTGCATGAGGAAGATAGCTGTCCTTTTATGATAATAAGTCTCAGGCTTACTTAATTTAAATTTCTAACAGTTAGGTTCTATGTCACAGTGAGCTAGTCAATTAGGACATGTCTGTATTTAATGGAAAAATGCATATATCTTCAGGAAATGAGTCATTGCACCCTGAAAAGTCATCTAAAGCAGATGGAGCAAACTATCCTCTGAAGATACCTGTTTATCTCCATCCATCATGTAATGTCCAGTGGGTTAATATAGTCCCCAGATAAAGTGTCTATGGGGAGACTGAGTGACTAAGGTTTACATAGTTACCATTTAAAAAAACTAATCCCATACATATAAATGGGTTATTTTTATGAGAGGGAGAAATATACTTTGTTCTGGATATCTCATTTTCTGCTCTATTTCATGTCTAGTATAATTTCAACTTCAGAAACCCAAGGAGTGTCTTCTACTGGCTACGAACTAGTGAGATGATTTTTATTTTAGACTATTTTAGGGATTTTTTCTACAAATTTTCATAGTTTCATGTCAGACTGCCAAGAAAAAGTATATAACTTGTAGCTCCAGAATGCTGTGAGGTACTTTCTTATACACACATCCTCATGTTACAACTTCATACTGCTATTACATAATAACAGGTAATCAAATGCATAGATTTAGTTATGATGTATATTTTACGTCTGTATATGTTGAATTCCTAGGAAAAACAGGTTTTTTTGTTTGTATATACTGTTTTAAATAACAATACTGCAATATAAATTTATGTGCTTTTAATTTTGCTTTTTCAAGTGTATCTAAAGTTTTAGAATTAGTTTTTCATTTCTGTTCTTGTGGACCAGCATTGTGATTCTTGAGTGTCCATTACAACTTGATAAAATTTTCTTTCATTTTTTAATAAATTTGTTAACTAGAGAATTGAACATTTATCTTAAATATTGTTGATATGTCTATTAATTACTATTATGAAGAGAAAACGAAGCACCTACTGATAATAATGATTGCATTTCATCTGTGATTAGAATGCAATTTAAATATATTGTGAAATGAAATTTGTGGAGTGTCAGTGGTATGTTTTAAAAGACCTATTATGAGATCAGTTAATTAACACGTTCCCCAACAATCTGGATTGTTACCTAGAGAAGCGACATTTTACAGTGTTGTCTTCCTATCCTCATTTCAGATTTTAAATATTCCCCTTATAAAGAAAGACACATGTGAGGCAGAATGAGAAGGAATCTACCTGAACATATCTTTTAAAATTCCCTGGAGATAACACAATCTGTCACACAGCATATATTAATGTGATTAGAATATTTTCTGAAGAAAACCAAATTGTACAGCTACTGCTGTAATATACCTTGGGGTTTTGCTAAGAAATGTCATGGCAATCTGGAAAATGGATTGAAACATTACATTAAGTTAAACCTTGAGTGTGATGTTTGAACAATACTCAGTGAAGCTCAACTGTGATTCACAGGAATTTCATTATTTTGGGTTACTACCATAAAATATTCTTTGGCATTTCTGATTTTGTTGTTTCAGTATACATGCATGCGTAAAAAGGGTCACATTAATTTGGAGTGCAGTAAATGCAACAAATATGAGCTGAATCTCAATCTTATTCTGTTTATATATCACGTGGGTTTTTTTAAGAATTCTTTCATGTGAAATCAACACTACATCCTATATGAACTAAATTTAAAAAAACACCGACATTTAAGAATATATTAATTCGAAACCTAAATTTATATGCATTAGTTCAAAAGATATACAACCCAATCTCAGTTCCAGAATTCTGTGTGCGATTTTTGCCAATTTATTTTCACACAAACTGGGAGAATAAATAGGATGATCAAAATAGATGAATGGCTCTACTCATGTAAGTAGTAAATTAGGAATTTTTAAAAGCCAGAATAAATCTTTTGTATTATTTCTTTTTACCATAAGCATAAAATAAAATCTCATCCAGTGATTTCTATATCAGGGCTACTAAGTAAGAATGTGTTTTTCTGGATTCAGAGGGAGTATGTGATGTGCATGGAGTTTTAAGAAGAGAAGGAGGTATCTACTTGAAAAAAGCTGAATGGTTCTCCAGTCTCTTTAAAAGGAAGTAAAAGATAGAGCTCTCCAAGATCCAAGGTTTCTCTCTGATTGCTTCCATCTGTATGTCCAGCTGATGGCAAGACTAAGCATGTATCCCAAAGATGCCAGTGTATACGGCTGGTCACACAGATTAACAAGGACAGAGGCAAGTGTATTACTGGCCCACATAGAAGCACCAGCAGCACTGAAACAAACATGAACACCACAGGCAGCCAAATCCTATTTCTCCATCCAGGCTGAGGGAAAAGGAGTCTGTTAGAATGACACTCACACATGCACATGCATGTGCTTCCCCAGCCTTCCATATTCTGACCCAGGAGCTGGACTCCAGATTCTACTCCTACTGGGTTCTGCCTGGTCTGTGACCAGTGGCCCTTTTTCCAGTTGTCCCCTGGTTTCATCCTGCTCCCCAGACAGTCCATACTGATGTTCACTAGTGGTCATCCATGTGCTCACTCTCTGGACAGAAGACACATTTGCACACTAGTCGGGAATAGAGTGTTAAAATAATTGAGGACAGGCTGCACTGGTTAGGTGCAGGGATTAGAGATCCTTAACCCTCTCTCTTTTCCCGCACTTTTTTTACTCTTACCTAGAATGATCCCTTCTCTTGTCTTCCTTTGGCCCAAAACATCTCACAAAAAGTTTTGAGGTCTCCAAAAACTCATCTTCAGTTTTACTTTATCTCACAAGTTCCCTCAAGTACTACACAGTAAATTTCAAATTGTCATGAGACCCAACATAAAATTCTTTCCCCCATTACCATCAATTACTAAGATTTAACTGCTTTAAGATTACAGTAATACATTTAATTTACCATCAGACAGAAACATAAGAATTCTGGTCTTTGTTAGTACCTCCACTTAATACCGCTCATTAAAGCTTATGCGTGTGTGTATACCATTCATTACTTCTCTCATTTCCTGTCTTTGCTTTCTGCACTGAAAAGTCCTTTACCAGGTTCAGAAACCAAGTGTCCTTGCATTCCAGACACCTGTAGAAGCTGTATTTCTTAGTGTTAACATAAATGTTTAATGCTATTNAAACCCCCCCCCAAAAAAAACCAATAACAGACAATTTTACTGAGAGCTTCTAAAGCTGCATGTGAGGTCTAAAAAAGGTAATGTACAACACCTGAAGTGGCACAATATTTCTGTATTTAGACAGCTAAGTCAAGCAAAGTACATCTAGCTTGCATTTTATTACCCTGTATGGGAACTTTGGGGCTGGTGGGGGCAGGGGTAGGGTGAGTGGTGCAGTGTTGGGTCTGTAGGAAGGGGAACTATTTTTTTGCTTTTTGATTAAATTATGTTTACTATTAAAAATCTGTTGGCCATGAGAGTACCCAAAGGTCATTAATCTTCATCTGCTATGTTAATCTGCAATCACATGAATGGATTATCCTAAGCATTACATCATCTGATATATTTGAAGAGACTGAATCAGTGGTTTATAACTTACATGATAAAACTGAAAATGGTATTACACTAGAGGTATCTGTAATCACTTAAACTAGCTAATGGATTCTTCTGTTTATTTTTCTTGTCTTTGCTGTGCATTCCACCAAAAGATCATGCTCTAACCCCTAGTTAAAAATGCAGAAGTGATTTGATTGTCTGTCTTGATCTTTAAGTCTTTTTATTGCTACTGTGTTCCAGGAGATATCTTCCTTTCTAGATGTGTGATTTATATATGATGATTGGCAAAAAAATTGTATTGTTGATGTATGTCACATCTTATTAGGAGACCTCCCCCTTTTTGGGAGGAATTGGTGCTGCTACTGTATGTGCCATTACAATTTAATATCATATATTTTATAATATTTTCTTTCACTGGTGCTATTCAAGGATATGGGTGATTGTAAGAAATAAGGCTTACCTTTTTTATTCTGCCATTAACTGTTTGTAGTTTTGAATATGCATAGTGCATCATTGGATTTTACACAAAAATGGAAGCCTCTGTCTTTAAATTCTGTAAATCAGATGTCCATATTTTGCAGCTAAAGGCAAAAGTTAAAGATGGTGTCAAAATAAAACCTGCTGCAAAGATATTTTAATTCCAAAGTCAGGATAGATACTAATTTTTAGAAAAATTGGATTATCTTCATTTTCCAAATGATGATTCATAATGCGATGCATAAATTTTAACCTTGGCTTAGTTACATGGTTGTTAATAGGGTGACATGCAAATCTAATTCTACTTTTTCTAATAGGTGTGCAATTCACCTTCTACACATTTCATTTGGAGGATCATCATGACTACTTACTAATAACAGAGAATGGCAGTTTCACACAGCCATTGGCACGTCTGACTGGCTCAGAGCTTCCTTCACCAATCAATGCTGGTCTCTATGGAAATTTCAGAGCTCAGTTGCGGTTTATTTCAGATTTTTCAATATCATATGAAGGATTTAATATTTCTTTCTCTGGTAAGGAAATACTTGTAATATCTGGCTCCTGAAAAAGTTGCTATTTTGGGTTTTTTTTCGTATGTTATATAAAGAAAAAAAAATTTAAATTATTTTGATTAATATATGTACTGAAAAATTATATTATATATTTTTTTTCCTAAGTACAATAATTTCAAAGCAAGTGAACCTCTGTGCCTCTATAGAGGTAAATGACACATTTGTGCTACATGATAAATAAGACGGCAATAAACTGTAAGACACATTATCAAGTGAGGGGAGGAAACAGAATTAGTCTAATTTCAGTTACTGAAATTCCAGATGAGCTGAAGAGTCAACTATTCAGATTTTTTATGCCATTTTAAAAATTTGTTTTATTTACTGGCATTATTTATGTTTTACAAGAATGATAAATCGTGTTGTGTCATGCATCTTTAAAACATTGTGAATGTATTAATTTGCCTTACTTTTAACATAATCTAATAACACTCACACAATAATTTTATTTTAAAGTCTGATGCCTGTATTGATATTCAGGTGGAAATATATAGAAATTACTAGACTGCAAGATTGACTGGTAGAGAATGCGTTCTCAGAAAAGTTGACTTGCTCTTGTTTGCAGAGTATAATCTTGAACCTTGTGAAGATCCTGGGATCCCACAATTTGGTAGCAGAACAGGATTTAATTTTGGCGTTGGAGATATTCTGACATTCTCCTGTTCATCTGGATATCGTTTGGAAGGAGCTTCAGAGGTTATTTGTCTTGGTGGTGGACGAAGAGTATGGAGTGCACCTCTGCCAAGGTGTGTGGGTACGTGGTCAGCTGCTTTCATTTGCTTGTATGTGTAGTCATTGTCCATGGACTTGCAGATTTAGAGCATGGAAAAGCATGGTAATACACCTCTTTTTAATGTACTCTCATATTCTCCATATCTCCTTAGTCAATTTTTCCTAACCTTTTTTTAATGTATTTAGTATTATAACTATCAATGGACTTCATAGTCTATACCTGAAAGCAATTCAAATTGAGGGCACATTTCTTACTCTTCTTACTTGGATTAATAGGTTAGGAAAACTGGGTATAAATTTAAGTCAGCATTTACCAGTTCAGATGTCAGGTAATTGAATTTTTTTTTTGTCAATTCAAGCTTCCAAGTGATACATGTATTATAAAATTATAGTTAGAGCACTTAGACCAGATTTGTTTCATAAAACTAGGTTCATTTGTTGACTACAGTCAACCTGGACATCCTATGTAAGAACCATATCCTCAGAATATCCTTAGAACAGTTATTCTGCTTTTTAAAAGATAGCTAGGATAATTGAGAAGAAACATTTTCTGATGACTCCTACCTAACACTCTCCACTCACTGTAGAGGTAGCCTACATATGTAGATTTGCCTAGAAATTTAGCTTTAAATAGGTAAAGAATGTTGATTGAGCTGAATTCTTCCTACTAAATTATTTGGTTTTCAGTCCTGTTGAGAACTGTTAAAACAATAAGATCTCTAAAAAGTAGGATAGTTACTAAAGTATCTGAATTATTTGTATTTAAGAGTACATATTGCTGAAATTAATTAAAGAGTATGTACTGTATGGAAAGGTTAATACATTAAAACATCTGCATCAGTGTGCATTTAAAATATTTTTCATACTAAATTTTATGTTAGTAAAACATAAATGTCTTTCAGATGTTGATTGCATAGTAACTATGGATTGATTATGTGTTTCTTCTTATTGTTGTTACTTACTGTATCATCATTTTTAGGTTGAAACCACTCCTATGCTTACCACAGTATAAGGAAAATTACGAATTTACCTTATGCATTAGCAACAGTTATATATGTACCTATAAAAGAGATGGTTTAGAAGCTGAGTCAGAGCAATGGATGAATAAAAGGTCTTTTTGTGTTGGGGTTGATGAATTTTTAACCATAAGAAAAATAATGAATGTGTGCACAGTTAAGATGATAGGTTCAATTTCAGTAATAAATTTCAAGAAGGGTTAATATAAAATGAATTAGTAAATTAACAGCAAAAAGAAACTTTCACAGCAGCATAAATGTAAAAAAATTGCTATATAGCTTTTATGACATAGAAAAATAATGTTTATGTTTTTTGTTGAGGCAAAAGTGAAAAGCTGGAATACAAGGAATAAATTCTTTTCCAGTCAACATCTTTTCTCCTTACTTTTGAAACTAAAAGATAGCCTCAACTAGAATGGCTTCATTAGCCATTCCCTCCCCCCCCTTAAGTATCCAGTCTTTGTCAATCTTGTGCTTAATTTATGTGTCATAATAATGAAATTCAAACAAGACAAGAGTAGAAATTCCTGTTGACCACTTATATTGGATTCAACATTTATGCATTGTTTGGCATTTTTTTCACAATGATTAATGAGACAATGCTTCTGATATAATGTGCACTTTCACATACACACAACAGCAGGTGGGAAGTAACCACTGCTTATAATATTTGTGTTCAGATTGTCAACACAAGAATAAAATACAAGGAAGACAGATAAAGTAGAAGTTTGGCAGAAGGCCAAACATCCCTGTCTGGCTATAACAAAGGCCAATGTGTTGGGTTTTGAAACAGAGTAGTCAGTCATAATAAATTCTAAGCCAAATAATTTGCTAGAAAATTAGAAGCTGTCTTCCCTTTGCTTATTTAGAAGATGGATAAATACTTGTAATTTATTAGATAATGTTATTATTCAGTCTATAAAAATAGTATTTTTTAAAATATTTTTACTTAAGAAAATTTTGAAATTAGGAATTATTAAATGGAAAACTAATGTTGAAATAGCAAACAAATATATTTGTACTGAAATTTTAAGCCTGAATTTCTCAAATTATGGTATTATCTCAATTCAGTAGGGCTTGGCGTTGTGCTGAAATAATTTTTATAATAAGATTTTTCTAAAAACATAAAGATTTTCCATTTTTCTGTTCACCATATGATGCAGCACTTCTTGGGGTAGATGTCTGTAGTCACTCACGGGGAAAGCATAGTTCAGTGGTAGCTGAAACTTTGGTATGTTATCCACTCTGTGTTGGCTAACAAAACTAAAACACTGTGTATGAGTTACTACAAATTAACTTCTACACAGCCAGCTGAACAAGCTGTTAATAAATGGGTGTATCTAATGATGACAGAAAAAAGTCCATGATCTTAAATTGCTTGCTTTGAACCTTTTCATGGACAGTGAAAAAGAAGTCTCTTTTTGACTCTAAGTAATACATTCTTAAAAAAAATAACACCTACAGTAAGTATGAATGCGTGTTCACTTTTGACTTTATAAAAAGCAAAATCTAAGCTCTGGGTGGTCCTAAGGAAGCAACATTTTCCTCAATATTCTAGGGGTTTTTCTCCAGCTTGTAATACAGAGCAGAGAAATCATAAGTTTGTGAATATGGAGTGGCTTTCATAGGGTTGTAGTGCCTCTGACATGTTCTGATGTGTTTGGAGCTCTGACATCTTTGCCTAGTTCTCTTTATAATTTTCAATGTCATAGCTTACAAGAATTTTCCTGTAACTGTGCTACAGACAGGAACAAACAAGAGCAATTATTATTGCTTTAAAGGGAAAAATAGATAAATAAATAAAATTAAACTTTTCTTATCATCAATAATGGAATGAAGATGATTAAAGAGCTGTCATTCCTTAGTTTCATGATTTATTTTTATGCTATACTCAAGTGATAACCAAATGCAGTGTTCACATACTTCTTCCTTAAAATTGCTTTTCTTTTCAGTGAAATGGGGAAAGTTGTTTCTATTATGCCAAGATTTCTTATGTAATTTTTTTCTTCTCCCTTGCCCTTTTCCAGTTTGTTTTTTCATTCCTTATAAGGCTGTTCAATAGCCAAACTGTATTACCTTTCATTATAATTTTCATGTCTGCATTTATAGACATCAGTTGTTTCTATGTCTGTGTCAGATAATCTGTGTCTTCATAGCTTCCCAACTGTGTCAAGTCCTTTCCTTTGGCTTTCTTAGGGCCCTACAGTTTCTTTCCAGACTGCTAAACCTCCACTGGAAGACATTGACTTAAAAACTTTTTTCTTCTGTGCTACTTTCACTTTTTCTCTTCATTCTTCTCAGTAGGTCCTAAACAGTCTCTAATTCTGGACTTACAGATTTCTAAGGAGCTATGCCCCTTGAAATTATAAAAAGCAGACAAACCGACATAAAATATCCACAGGCTAACTCATTAATTTCTGTCATGTTGCATACTTTTCAGATAATATTGGACATGAATTTTTGCTGGCAGAGATTTTTTACCAAGGTGTCCACTGATGTAGCTTCTTTGACAAGCTTTAGTTAAGGTGCTTTTCAAAGAACATCAAGAACAGACATTTCAGAAGTGGCTGAAAGGTTATATTGCATGAAAGAAAAAATAATTTCAGCATTGACTGGATATCCATAAATATGGAACCAAGGAAGGGAAGGTTCTACCACAGACACATTGGTAGTAAGTTCCCTTAATAGCAGGAGAACCATTAGTTACCCTCTGTGCATCTTATTCTATATCCCATTAATCTTGCTCCATTTGCATAGCTGTATCCATTTCTGTGCATACAAAACAGTCAAGATAAAGATTGCTTTTAATATATTTTGCTTCAAAAAAATGTCCTTTTGCTAGTTTTGAGATTTTTTTTATATGTGGAATGTTTGGGCAGCATGAATTCTGAGTTTAAGGACTGTGATATCCACTTGTAAATCTCATTGATTCATCTCAGAACAAATGAATCCTAAACTTTCTTCCATTCATCAGAAGTAAATTTATTCCCTTAAATATTCCTTCTGCCAGGTGTGAATATGTTATATGTCTATTATTTTCTTCAGGGATAGGATTCCAGTAAAAAGCAAAACAAAGTCATTGAGGTCTCACCACATCATAACATTATGATGTGGTAAGAAGTTTTTTAATATTTCTTACATAGTTTAAGATTTTGCATCAAATTGTAACTGTTTGTGTTCCTGATGTGGACATTTTTAGTAAATTCCAATAGTTTGAGCAGTTGGAACTGTTGGAAAATAACAATTCCTGAGTAATTTTGTGGAGGGTTTTTTTTTTTTGATTGTTCATGTTTTGGGATATTTTTGTTGGTGTTGGGGTTTTTTATCAGAATATTAAATTAGCTTAAAGGAAAATAATGCACCTTGGTAGTTTAAATTCTTCTAATGTAGAATGTGAGTTTTTAATACGATTTTCCTTGTTAATGTTAATTCAAAAGCTCATTTGTCATGCTGTTTCTTCATCCTTCTTTGATTGATTGCAATGCAGGAGTATATTATTTAATGTATATGGGACTCCTACCCATTATTGCCAGCTGGAGTGATCAGTTATGAAAAATAACATTAATAATGTAAGTAATTCTTTCTAAGAAAGATTTCTTTTATATTTGGCCATTGATGTAGAAATATCATCTTTTGGTAAAATTATTTTAGGTCATAAGTATAGGATCTTCCCAGATCTGGAAATACTGTCTTTCATTGTAAGATAAGTAATGTAGTCATAAAACAGCCAAGGTATATTGAAAATAAGTTTAATACACAAACAGCCACATGAATCTTTTGATGTTCAGATCAAATAGGAAGTAGATACCTTTATTGCAGATACATAACAAGAAATTTCTGTTAATAATTTTTGTCTATATGAAAGGAAGTCTTGTATTTTGGAACAATGTAAAATAAAAGGAAACCCCACTATTCTTACTGATTGAAGAAGACAATGTTCTTTTTACTTTTTTCATCAGCATAGGGTTCCCTGTATTTAACCTGTCAGAATATAAAAACTGCCTGGAAAACTTGTGATAACCTTATGACTCATGCTATTCACAGAAAGAAAGCTTTAGTAACAACTTAATCCTTTCAGGATTTTTGTGCTATCATCTGTTCTGATGCTATGTTTTGACAAGAGTCTATTTTCTGGTTTCTACCAGCCTTCAGTTGAAGAGGTAGAATGTCTGAAGACAAGTGGCTTTATAAGAAACCCTTTGTTCAACACTGATTTTAGATACACTTTCTGAAGTAACTTTGTTTACAATCTAGTACAAAGTTGTATAAAGATAAAATCCTTTTTGGAATGCTTCTGCTTACTTGCCCAGTCAAGCTGTTGGAATACACAGTCTCCTAACCAAAAGATACCACCTTTTCAAAACAGAACTGCTGGATGTAGCTCTTATCTTTTGATTCTAAAGGATTGTATTGAAGAAAACAACTTCACTGTCTGAATTTTGATTTGTAAGAGCACACTGAGGTTTTTGGTTGATAGTTATTTATGGAAAGAATTTAATCAGCTAAATTGTGAGGAATGTTACAATATTCTTCTTCTGTTTGTTTTTGGTTTTGTTTTTGTTTTTGTTTTTTAGGCCTTTCAATTCATTGAACAATTGTATTCAAATAGATGCATTTCATTCCTTGGTTACAATCACAATGACACTTCACTTGCTTACAGAATTTAAATACACTAATAAACAGCAGTTAAAATTCATCTGTTTTATTATGGAAAGGTGCAATGAACACACATTCATAGACAAAAGCATAACAGTCTTTTATTATAATTATCTTGTTATAGAAATTTTTACTTCTCATTATTTTTCCTTTGAGGTTTTTGTTTATTTTTCTTTCTAATAATGAAATGAATCTACTATTTCTGCCAAAGTCTGGAAACATTAATTGACTTCAGTAATTAACTTACTGTTATTCTACTTCTACCTTCTACTTTATTAGGCTGAATGAAAGTCTTTGTGAAAATATATCTGGATGTGGAATTATTTTTGCCTTTTTATTTTCATACAAGAGAAGTGTGTAGGGCAGGTTCTAGGTTTCAGCTGAAACAAGTAGAATGTTTTTAAAAACCCAAAATTTTATTAATAAAGCAGCCTGATTTTATCTCTTTTGGAAAGGGGATATTACTAAAATGAAACCTTAATACAGTAACAAAATATTTGTAAATTCTGATCAGCTCTGTGCATGATTTAAAGAATGGTTACAGACTCTGATCCACTGTAATTTTTCCTTTACTTCTGAAGTACTGTTTTGTCACCTCTTTTCTTTCTTCTATGTTTCCCTATTTACACATGTTCCCTTAATTTTATCCTGGTTTACCTCTTAATTCTCTTCTTATCTTTCACTGACTGTAATACCTGTTAAAATTATTTTCCAAACACTTTGAAAAAATTGGATGTGTTTAATATTTGGATTTATTTTAAATTTAAGGACTCCATTTACAGTACTTTTTCCAGACACATTTTTACTCAGCATTTAAATGCAAATAGAATTATTATGATCTTTTTTTTCTTTGCTGTAGTATAAGCACCAGAGAATAGAAAGAAAATGTAAGTCCTGTGAAGCTCCATGTGATTTTAAACAATATAACCACCTGTTCCTGTTTATAGATAGGAGTGGAGATTCTCAGATAGAACTATTTTTGCTGTAGTTTGGAATGCCTTACAATATTAACTGTGGACCTTCCCAGTTTGATTAAGCACTTGCTCCAAAATATAATCCTAACTCCCCTTTTTGTCTGAGCATGTGTTTGATGCTTCGTGGTTAGTTGTTCTGTTGTGGTTCTTTAAGCCATAATTTGCACTGACGTGAGGCAAGGAGAGAAGCCAGGAACTAACTGTTGATTTTGTCAGCATTCTGCTGAGAAGTGTACAAAAGAAACAACTGTTTTAGGCTGGACTGTGTGCCTGCATGGAACTGTGATGATGCTGTGGGAGAAACTCTATTATACTGTGGTTTTTGAGACTGCTTTTACTAAACTAGCTTTCTTGTCTGCTAACACAAGATACAAAGAATCACAGAATGGTTTGGGTTGGAAAGAACCTTTGAAGATCATGTGGTACATCCATTTGCCATAGGCAGGAACATTTTTTAATCAATCATATTGCTCAAGCACCATCCAATCTGACTTTGGACGCTTCCAGGGATGGGACATCCACAACTTGGAACACAATATTCTCTCTCTAAATTCAGAAAATCATATTGATAAATATAATGACATGAAACATGATGACATGATTACGTCCTTCTTCTTAACAGAAAACTAAGCACGATTCTAAAACACTAGGTAAAAATGTCCTAACAGTTAGCTTACTGCTGTGTTTGGATTTTAAAAAATTGCTTTGAATTATAGTTCTGACCTAGCCCAGAGCTGTTGGATCAACTTAATACCATAATTACCTTGTGCCTTTTGGCTTTTATATCCCTCTGGAATGGAAAAAGAGATGTCACAATCTTGAAATTACGATCATCTTACTCCTTTCTGTTGTAATTCAAAGTGACCTATGCATCTTTGAAATAGCAAATAGCCACTTATTTGAGAGTGCAATAAAAGGATAGCTGTGATCATGTGGGATAAAAGGTTTTCCACTTCTGCCAACATTGTGTGTATCCAGCTGTTCCAGGACAAAATAATGTCACCTGAATTATTGGGTACTTGTTCTATATCCATGAATTAGATGTAGTCATCAAGCATTTGTTCTTTGGTCTGTGCCTGATTTGGCTTTCTGTGCAATGTCTGCTTTAGCTGCATACAGAAAGGGTCGTTTATCAAGTTTGGTGTTCTTTTGTCATTGCTGTCTTTTAATTTCATGTACAAAATATATATTTCAATATCCTGGATGTTACTCAAGTCTGGAGTGGAAAATATAAAAATGTTAATAACAAATAAAAGCTTTTAAAATAGACACCATAGTTTGCCTAAACATCCATTCAAACTATTAAGATTACCACATAGTTTTGCAGAACATTAATTATTTTGTGAAATTATTAACCAGGTAACTTCCCAGGTTAAAATAAATGAGATGCAGTCTCATGAGAGTGGGTAAAATAAGTGGCAAGAATATTGAAATAGTCCTGAAAACAAGCATAAACCCAGAAAATTTAGTGTTTCAGTTAAATTTAAAATTAATCAAAAATCTATTAAAAAGACAGGAAATACTCTTGTACTTGCACTATAATGGCCACATATCAAGATTAAATAAAAATGGAAACAAAGAATTATAATAGCTTCTCAGTGTCTATTTAAAATACGTGGTAAATACTGCTAAAAATTTTAATTAATTAAAATTATTTATATAGTCCAATAAGTGATAGGAAGTGAAAGTTAGTTTATAATGCCTAATGAAGCATTGCTACAAGTGTTTGTGTTTCCAGGTTTTTTTGGCCGATTAAATGAATTGCCAAAATCTTGAATTATAAAGTTTACTTCTTGAAATAATTGTATTACTTGAAAATAATTAAATTCATTCTTTTCCCCCTGGAAGTTATGTTTTTCTTCTTTTTTGTTATTGAAATTGTTTTTTTCTATATTTATCTGGTAGCTGTAACATAATATTTTCCTACTGTAATTTACATCATTGACTGTGTTGGTTATCTTGGTTAAATAATACCAGAGGTAAAAAGATATTTTTTCATTAATCTATTTGAAAATGTTTGTATCTATGCATATATCTATTTATTCATGTGCATGTATGTATAAATAAATACTCGTGTAAATGTATAGACTTTTTCTACTTTCATTTAATTTGCACGTCTTTATGAATTTCAGTGTTGGAGAAAATGAAACAAATACAACAAAATTCGAGGAAGATCCTATAAAATAATATGATTATGAAATGTGTCATTTATGTGATTTTAATCTCATAAAATCTCAGTATTTTTAGGCATACATTTACTAAAGCATTGCAGTTCAGAAATATTCTTGTAGCCTCCAGTCACTGTCAGGATCATGGAATTAAAACTAGACTTTAGATATTAATAAACATTATTAATGTTGAACTAGGTTACATTAACATTACCATTATCACCATTACTAAAAAATATTTATGTTCTATTAAAAAATGCCTTAACTTTTTTTTTTTTTTAATTGCAGCTGAATGTGGAGCCTCCACGACAAATACTGAAGGAATCTTATTGTCCCCCAATTATCCTCTTAACTATGAAAACAACCATGAATGTATTTATAGCATTCAGGTACAAGCAGGGAAAGGAATCAATATTTCTGCCAGAACATTTCACTTAGCCCAAGGAGATGTTCTTAAGGTATGTAATCATGTCACTTATTTGTTCTTTCTGAACTTCTAGCACCTCCCATCACTGAGGTTTATCTGTCTGTAATAGTACAGTATACAGTTCCAGGTAAGTGAATATAAAGCATCTCTTACAAAATATCTTTCTAAACTGGTTCTGTTTTTAAAAAGTTAAAAATTAGGCACCCTCAGATGCCCCCACAATGTTTCTTAACATATGCTTTTCTGACCAGAGATAATTTTAAAAAGAGGTTGAAATAATGAAACAAATATTGCCTTAATGGTATTTTTAGTGTTAAATATTGCTCAGTTACATCTTTTGATTTGTTTACTTCCACAGTATCTTCATAACTTGAGCTGTGATCTAAACATAATAAAACATAACACCCATAACTTTAATTTAACACAGTCTAAATACTACCTTTAGTATGTAAGTTTTACACTTTAAATGACTTTATTCTGGTGTTCATTGAATAAAGAAACAACAAAGGGGAAAGAAGGATACTAGAACTACCAGAGTTTTATACAATGATTTCCCTGTCTTTGATTTGTTCATAGATTATATTACTGTATTCCAAAAAGTACAGTTCCAGATGCATGTGTTACTTAGCTAACTACACATTTAAAGCTGATGTTGACCAGGGTGTCTTTTCACACACACCATTTGCAAAAGATGCAATAAGATATCTGTGATTAAATAATTGTCTGATTGTTCAAAATACGTAATTTAATTACATTTGCCTCTGTGAAATCAAAGGAACAAGAGCTACCATGCCAATCATGTTTGATTTAAAAAAGTTTTTCTGCCATATTCTTCCATGTACTTATTAAATGAGAAGGATTATGAAAATATGTATTCCTTAGAAACAACTCGATTCATACTGGGGTTTATCTTATCTAACTGTAACTATCTGTGCATTAAGGTAGGATTTCTGTCATTAGTTTTCAGATACAAGCATTTCCAAAAGGGGCTAATTATACCTAAAGTATAGGCAGACTTAAACAACTAATGAAAATTAAATTGGGCATCAAAAAAGAAAAAAAATCAAATGGTTAAAAAAAAAAATAGGCTCTTCCTAAAGTAAAACAGAAGCAAAGAAAGATGAATTAAAGGCTACTAGATACCCAGAATGCACAGGTGTGTTTATTTTATATTAAAATTGTTGCTTATTTGAGAACCAATGGATATCCTTTAATTGTTACATTAATTAATTTTTGAAGATTTAATTTGAAAGCTGTTGTATTTATTAAAATGTAAATAGTATGGAAAAAAAGTCAAGCCAACTAATGAACTGACCAAACCAGTTGTTCAAGTAACTGTTAGCCAGTAAAAGCATATGGATGGATTTTTCTCAAGATTTTTTAGGTTGAAACCATTCAACTCTGTTATCTTAATTTAAAAGGCATGCCACTGTGAGAATGGAACTACAGTTATGTACTGTTAGATAAATATAAAGTAATATAAAAATAAAACAACCTTTTTCTTCTTTTTCGGATCTAATAATTTACGACTTTTCAAGTGCCATTTGAACGATATGCACTTCAGGTGTTTAAGTTTAACTAGATAATCTTAACTTAGAGACTTAGAGAAGAAAATTCGGTTTTAAAGGGCTACTCAATTAATGTGAAATTAAAAGTAATGCAAAATTAGTTATAAATAGAGGAAGGCCACCACTCAGCTGTAAATGTCAGTGGCGGAAATATCTACTGTATATTGCAGATGTGTTTTTTAAATGAAACTAGAGTTATGTAATTAGAGTGTTTGTTTTTCAAGTCAGCAGCCTGGAATTATATTAAGGAGCTGAAGTTCCCTCCCTTTTAAAAAAATCCAAAACAAACTCTAAGAGGTATTCTTGATTATGATTGTTACTTTTTTCAGTCTATCTGGCATCATAGCGAGACAGAGGCACTCAGCCTTTACAACTGGAAGAAGAAATATCTGTGAAACACATTGTGTCTTTTCCTGACACCTTTTTTACATGAAATTCTCACAAACTGTCTTAATTCTATCACAGTTTTTTAAATTGTGTTCATTTGATAAAGAAAAATTCTTCAGGAAACACATTATCAGTCACCCATTCCAAACCTTTTCTCCCAGAATCAGTTCTGCAGTTGTCTGTTGATCCCTTTCTATGATCCCATTCTGCTCTGAAAAAGGGAGTATACTGCCTAATTTGCCTGTTTTGCTGATTGTGGAGAAAAACTTTTTGGCTACAAGAATAGTACATTAGGGTTATATTTTGATTTTAACTGAATCATTAATAGGCAACAAATGCTTTTAACCTAATATGTATCACTACTTTGTAACTGGAAGGAACTTAAGTTAAAAAAAAAATCATCCTCTTTTGAAAAGACCCAAGTGACATATAGTGAATACAGAGCTCCCTGTCAACTGTGACAAGGGAGGGTATAGTAGTCACCATGTTAAAATCAAGATACTTAAAACACCTTAAAACACACGGCTTCTAGAGAGGTCTTCCTTCTCCCAAACACAAATGAAGCAACTCCATAATATTTCATGGTTAAAGCTCAGGTTTTTAGTGACAAATTTTGCTTGGATAATCCACCTCTTTTCATCAGAAGCTAGAGATGAAAAATGCTGGCAAAGAAGTTAGTAATGTACGTTGTGTTACTTTTTCTTGCAGCTAGGATTTTTAGATCACTAGAGATATGCAGCTAAAATTCCATTCAAAGTCTGAATAGACTGAGTATTCTAATAAAATTTGGACAAGTTCTTTAATGAAGCCATGAGGTCTGCTACTTGCTATGTGAGTTAACTGACCATGGATGAGGTTTATATCTGACAAGCACTGTGATTTAAACAATGAAGCAGCTGTAGTGGGAATGCAGCCTTGGAGAGAAACAGCATATTTAGCACAAGTGAATCACCGCCCTTACTATTACACCAGGGGCAGAGAAGGAGGAGTTCCCTTTTATCCTTTCTGAGCTGGTAGAGAACAGAGGTTTCAGAGCATATAATTTGCTTTTCATTTGCTTCATTTAGTATAAAATTCTCTTGTTCTCCTTTCAGTGTAACTGCTTTGGCTACTTACATTAATGGTGTAGCTCTTTTGGGTTTTATTAGAACCAGTAAGAAATATATAAATATCTCTACTTTTTTGTGTGTGTGTGTAGGGATAGAATATGCTCTTGAAAGTGCCATAACTTGTTTTAATATTTATGAAAGTTATATGAAGACATATGAAGTATTTAGGATCCCTGCAATCACCACATGCCAATTTATTTAATGTAAATCTCAGAATCTCTTTAACACTTGCTTTCTTCTTTGCAATTGTACTCATAATTGAGTTTGTGCACTATATTTCCAGAATTCAATATTTTTAGAGTAAACTACCTCTGTGAGAGGCAAAGAGAAATAATGCATTTTTTTCCAAAGTATGAAAATATTTCTACCTGTTTTTTTTCCTGCTTTTATCTTCATCCACCAATTTTGCTCATAAACTCTCTAGTATCTGCTAGCTGTAAGCAAGTTGTTGAGATATACACAGAAAGAACAGAGTTATCATTGTTCTGCTTGCCTGAATAGTCCATTGATAGTGGTGAATGTGTTATTTGTGTTGAAATCTGTTTAGTGTAAAAAATATTCTTTTATATCAAGGATATTTTAACATACTTTTTAATTTATAGGGAAAAAAGGACATTTATTAAAATTGAAACTTGGACATGGCTAATACAATTTTTTCTTTATTTTCAGGAGATTTCAGCATAAATAAAAATGTATTTATGTATGGTAGTTTTGTGGTAATGTTTAAATAGAAAAAACAAACCACCTCCAAAAATTCTGCAGACAGATTTAATTGAGTAAACCTAAGACAAAAGATAGAGGAACACCAAATATGAAAAGGATCTTTTTTTCTCTTTTGTAGCAGACTATGTGCTTGGCTTTGTGCAGCGTGATAAATGGTGTGGTAGGTGATATTGCACCTATGTGGAAAAAATTGATTTAATAATTATTTTTAATAACGTTATAAAGCAACCTTTCTTTTTCCTTTTACCAAAGCTCTTGCTGCCGCAACAGGCAGGTAGCAGCGTGTCAGCAAACAGAGCTGGTGCTCAGGGCTCTCTTCGGCTGTGCTTGGCTCAGCTCTGTTTGTGCTCCTGCCAAACACAGAGGATTCAGTTTTACTGCATTTGTTCATTGTCTCCTCTCCGAGCCAGATTTTAAATGTGTGCACATGATTCAGTTTTTGAGGGGTTTGGGCAAAGACTTTGAAGGGATGTGATATTTTGACCTTTTTGCTGATTTGTTTCTTAAGAATTTTCATGTTTATAATAATAATACTTTAGCAATATCATCCTGAATATTAGACTGAGAAAAAGTTAACTAATATTGGGGACAAACCCCCCCAGCTCCTCACCCCCCCCAAACATATGGACCCTTTTCTGTCTTTATATTAGTGCTTCTCTTTGCATGTGATGTATATCACATGCATGTGATGTATATCTGACAGGGCGTTGACAGCCTCACTTCTGAGCTGCTGATTTTATGTTATTTCTTCTCTTTATAAAGGAACAGATCTTCATATCCATATGCCTTTTATGTTTCAATGGAAAATCTCAAAAATAGCTTGATTAAAATGCACAAATTTTATACATTCACTTATGATACTCCCTTGCTAAAATTTTATATAGTTAAATACATTAGCAGGAAAAAGGCCATTAATTTCCATTTAAAATTTATTGATAATGGAGCCACTTAAGAGAGTAGCAAATTTTATTTGCCCTCTAATTTTAAATGCAAACAACACTTCCTTCAAAAATTGAATATAAAAATCTATTAGTTGAAATACTTAGGTAGAGTGTTTGCTATTAGCATCCTTCCCTATAACATTTGAACATATTATTGTGGTATGAAGAACAACACAATTTTCTGTCCCTTTTTTTTTTTTTTTTCCTTTATGAATTAATAATTTAAAAGATTGGGCCATTAAATACCTAATAAAGATGGACCTCTGTTACTGGCATATCCAGGCATTATCCAGTCATTAATTAATTATCTTTGAATTAATGTTAGAGGATGACTTTAATAAAAATATATCCAACCAAATAATATTTTTACAACGATTATTCTTGGACTTATCTTTAGCACCCAAGTGACTTAAATCTACATGTGCTGGCAAGGCCTATAAGAAAGTGTATTCATATATTAAAAATAAGCTAATTTTGCTGTTTTAATTCCCATATAATACTGCCTTGTGAAAGAATTATAAAGCTGAATTACTAACTCGTTCAAAATATTTAGCTCCCACCTAGTTTAACAAGGTTAGAAAGAAAAAGTTGGTTCTGCAAATCTCAGAAGGATCTGCTACCACTTTATTGGCAAGCTAGATGGTATCATTTAATCATTCTATAAATTTCCATTTTTTTCCTATTAACTCAAATGCAGCAGAGAAATGAAAAATGTGACCTAAATTGAGAGTTACACTACAAAACATGCATTCATTTATTGTCCTAAGGGAGAACCCAGTGTCTTAAGAAGAGGGGTACTTTGAATGTCTGAAAGACAGCAACCAAAAGAAAAAAATAATTTAATTTAGTGTTCAGATGAATCACAATCCTGCCTCAGCCAAATACAGTTCTCCTACTCAAATGAATCCGTTTCAGAAGTGTTAGATACTTTAAATTCTGTTCCTTCATAGAAATTATATAGGTTTAAAAATACTATACAGTGTGACAGCTAGTTAGCCCATGAAATAGAATGAATATTAACTAATGAGGCATGTCAGTGGACTAATGTGAAAGATTTAATATGGTAGGACATCTAACAAAATTGGCAATAAAGTGTGTGTGTGGAAATTCTAACATGATGAAAATGAGTATCATGACACGGCTGATTAGAAGTTTTGGTGAGATATTGAGAATGGTTGGTATAACTTATTACCAGCTTCCTCTGGGTGAGTGTCAGCAATACACAGATAGCAGGAAATGGTTTACTCTTACATAGCTTTTAAAAAATCCCGAATCCTAGGTCATTATTAATTATAAATAGATTCAAGCTGGGTTTTGTTTAAGTCTGTCATGATGTAAATATCTCTACTGGATACCAGTAATTCTCCTGAAATGGGTATTTTCCTTTCAGTTGCTAAAACAAAACTAAGTGCACTTCAGAATTATTTTTCTGGGTTGGGTGGAATTTTTTAATTTGGTTTTAGTTTGGTTTGGTTGTGGTTTTGGTTTTGTTTTTCTTGTTTTGGGTTTAGTTTGGGGATTTTTTTTCTTTTTCTAGCTTCATTACGGATCTCAGTATAATTTAAAGGAGTTTCTAAAAAAGATAAGACATCTATTTTGATACTGCTTTATATATTGAAATTATTTTTTAGTTGATATGCATTAATTGCACTTCTTTCTTCTTCTCTGATTTCTTACTTTGAGTCCATATAAGGGCATTGGCTTTTAAATTTAAGTTTGCTTGGAATTTATTTGGTTGTGTCAGTAAAAATCAATGAATTATGTCGTCATCTTGTTGTTCTTCTTAGACTCCTGTACAATTATTTACTCATTATAGATAGCTAGAAATCACTTATTTGTTTTATTTCAGCATATCATTAAATTTAAAGTCTTTGTTATTACTAGAGGATTTCTGGAAAATAGGAATTAGGTTTGTAACTCATCCTTATAGATAGGGAACAGGCACCATAATACTTCACATTTACTTTGTTGCCTTACTTCTCTTGCTGGTGTATTTGTTTTGATTTGATTCTGATGAAGATTCTTGTCTAAAAATGCAAACTTTAATTATGTTTGTAATTAATAGAATTAAAATAGAAATTAGAACTGCAGACAATTCAGTATATTTTAATAAGGCTTTACGATTTCCCCTCATTGCAATTTGAAAGTCATTCACAGGTCAATTTACTGATTTGCAAGTGAAATTTTTCATAAACCACATCAATCAAAGTTTTAGTTATTATAGAAGTTCCTAAATAAACCCTACAGGAAATAATGTTTGGGTGAGCAATTATAGTTAAATTATAGGAAGTTTTTTTAAGAATTACAGGAATACAACAACCTGTGGTGTTTTAAAGCAACCAGATTTGTAGGGAAATTTCCTGAGAATTATTAGAAGATTGTTCACCATATTTAGTATTCTGATAGATGGAAAAGAACAACACTTGAAGAAAAATAAATAATAAAAATGCAGTATTATGATTTATAAATAGATTACAGTACTCTCAATTTACAGAAGCAGTGGTTAAATTTACTTCCTAGTCACCTTTTACCTCACAGATATATTTTAACCTGTCTTCACAGGCTAAAAAGCCACTTCAGGTTTATTTAAGAGGCCAAAGTAGGGGATATGTGAGATTTTCTGTTGTGCCACCTCAGACTTGAGGCAGATACACATTATAGGTGCTTGCTGATAGGCTGTGATCAGCATTACAATACTGACGGTGAAAGAGAAAACAGAGATCTAAACAACTGAGCTGATATGGCACCTCTGCCCCCTTCTCTTGTTATGTAAAAAAGGAGTTGACATATTTTGAACTGTATTTGAGAATTCACCACACTTAAGTCAGCCTGAGTCAAGAGAGGCAAATAGGGTATCTAAATAGTACTGCAGGTTGACTGGCAATAATCTCCCTTGACAGAGCTCTTCTTCCTGTTAATGCAGATGTACAGAATTGTTTTGTAAGTAAAAGATATCTTCTTGTCTTTCTTCATAACTGTAAAACTCCCATTTTTTTATAGATCTATGATGGCAAAGACAACACTGCTCACCTGCTGGGAGCATATACTGGGGCATCATTAAGAGGCCTGACACTAAGTAGCACTTCAAATCATTTATGGTTGGAATTTAACTCGGACATGGAGGGCACTGATGAAGGTTTTCAGCTTGTGTATACTAGTAAGTATTTGAGAAAACAGTAGGAATAGATTTATACTTTTAAAGGAATGAAAAATTTTCACTCATAAGATGAAAATGACAATTATGGAAGAAATTACCAGAAAATTACTCATCAAAATAATATACTTTCATTGCTGTACCTCAAAAAACCCAAAAGACATAGCATACTGAAACCTGGCTTTGACATTTAATACATAAGTACATAAATCACTGTATTTTTTTAGATGGGAATTTTTCAATTTTGGAGAGCATAAGAAAAAACAGGGTAAGTTTCAGTTAATTGTTTCAGCACATAAAAATATTGAAGTGTGTCAGTAGTTTAAAAAATGCAATCAAAAAGCATTCTTCATGAAGGTAAGTCAGAAGTAAAGGAAATTCTCCTTCTTAAGACTCATCTCTGATGGTTACTTTGCTTTAGTTTTTGAGTTTGGATTATTGGTTGGAATAATCCAATTTTTAACCAAAATTATAAAGAAAGGTTCCTAACAAAAACCTATATATGAACTTAAATTGTGAGGATGAGGAGAGTAAAAAATGTTTCTGACCTCTGGCTTAGAGGCTGTATGGAAGAAGCTATGTATATCTACTTTGCCAAGTGTCAGTTTCTGAAAGTTTTAGCACATGACTACTGACAAGTAGTGCATATGACTTTTTTAGTATATAATTTTTTTGCCATCACTGAATTATTGTATAGAACTAATTTTTGTCAAGCAGGGCAGTGTTATAAGGTAATTCTGCAATGCAGCTATCAACATATTTATTTTTGTCCTTGTGCTTAAATCATTCATTTTTCACCTGTTCAAAAATTGTTCATTTAAAAGCTCAACATAATGTTTTTAAAACTAATTCTAATAAAAAATAGCATCATTCTTGCAGTATGAAAGGAAAATATTTCAAGATAATAAAAGAGTATGTAATTATTTTTCAAGTGAAAGTTGTGTAATTATATTCTGTAATAGCATGTGATAGAATAGGACTGTACCCTATGATTAAAGATAGGATTTGAAGTGCTGTGTTACTATATAAGTGTCAAGGAATTTAATTTTTCTTATTTATATAGGTACAACCAAGCCCAGCACTTGAACCTTATCAATAACATTTCCTGTCTTTTGAGACATTCATATTAAAGTACATTTTCCTAGCGTGAAGAATTCTTAGCCTGAACAGTGATGAATCTTCTTTTGTTGATATTAGTAGAATTGGAAGAAAAAAAATTAAGTCCAGAAGAAGGTCAGAGAGATGATCATAGGCCTGGAGCACCTCTCCTATGAAGAAAGGCTGAGAGATTTGGGGCTGTTCAGTCCAAAAAAAAAGAAGGCTCTGGGGAGACCTTACAGGACCTTCCAGTGCCTAAGGAGAGCCTACAAGAAAGATGGAGAGGGACTCTTTACAAGGACATGTGAAAACAGGACGAGGGGTACTGGCCTTAAACTGAAAGAGGGCACATTTAGACTGGACACAAGGAAGAGCTCAGTCTGAGCCCTGCCTGGGTGGATCCATAAGCCAGGAGAGATGGTGCAGACCTCCCAGTCACAGCTGCAGCCTTTGCTCAGAGGAGTGCCCACCATTCTGCCTTGAGGATCAGGTTGGATGAGCACCCTTGAGCTGTGCAGATGGTTCAAAACCAGTGCCCATTTGCTGAGTTATGAGGAGTTTGAAAACCAGTGCCCATTTGCTGAATTATGAGGAGTTCAAGTCTCTCTACTGGGCCAGTGGAAGCCTCACCCTTCAAAGAGGTGTTCTCCCTGTGTGCTGTCTGGCAGAAACTGCCCCACCACCCCCTCTGCCTGCTCTGGTGACACACAGTTAGGGCAGCAAAAATGCTGCTACTTCCCATGGTTAGGCAATGGAGTTACATGTTCACCCTCAAAAGGGAGGTGATCAGTTAAAAAGTTGACTTTGGTTCTGTGTCTGTAAGGAGGCTGCCCAGAAATGAGGACATATCAGGGGTCAAGGCAGATATGAACTTCTTTTCACAGTGTAGTCAGAAATGTCCTTAGAAGACAGGAAATTCTAACTGGTCAATAAGTGTCCAGAACAGCATTATCAAAAATGGTTCTTCATCTGGGACTCACTTTAATGTCTTTCAGAGCTTCTGCAGCACACACTGTACTAAGAAACAATAGTTTAGGAATGAGGAATGTTCATCTCAGATGTTGTGTAGGCTGAGACATGTTCAGTCACACATGAAATGAGCTGAAGGAAGAATGAGAGAGATACAGCATTGGATATACTTCTCTTTTTTTCCCCCTTTTTCCTGAGCAGCCTTATCCAACTTTTACAATGCATTTACAAGTATTTAGCCTGTAAAATAAAATAAAATAAAGAACATTTTTTTCAATCAAGAATAGTAATGCAGCATCTGAGGAGAGATTGTGAAGGGCTACCAACTGTTGACCAGATGGACAGACACTGTGTGAATGATTTGTTGAACAAAGCAGACATGAAACCCCCTTCATTTCCTGCCATATTATCTATGTATAGGAATAGCAATCTGATACAAAGGCTCTTTTTTTTTTTGCCTATACACATTCTAAGCCACATGATATTGGTAAAATTATTTGGTTTTGAACAAAGTGAGATTTCAAGTTGCTTCTCAGTTAGTAACAGAAAACTCAATTTGGAATAGAAAATTTTTGTCCCAAGTTCCAGTTTATGTTTTCCCATAGGTTAGTATACCTCCCTGTTTCCATGTAATGCGTTGTTATTTTGTTTTCTTCTTGCTTCACGTCTCTTAAGTCTCAAAAATGTCCAAGTTGTTTGGCTTGAATTCTCTGTATCAATATTATCATTGATTCCTGCATGTAGTTGTTAAATTAATGAATTTCTGAACAAAAAATTAGGGTAGAGATTGATGAAAATAGCAGCTTTTCTTTGGTGCCACAGGTGCTATTGTGCTGCTGTTGTTACTCTGCAAAATAATGAGAAATCTGCTGTTAAGTTTTGTTTATGAGCCTTTAAAAGTCTATTCACAAGTAAGTGCAAAGTACCTTTAGCTGCCAGTTTATAATTTGTCATAATATTTAAAAACTTGCTGATATTGATAATGGATTTTTTCTGTCTTTAATTGAACTCTTAGGAAAATTAAATTTATGACACAGCTTGGTCATGCTCTGAGAAAGGTGTATAAGCAGTTATCTTAGTTAGACTGCTTAATAACAGAGAAGAAATCCTAAAGATGTTGTTATATGTAGTTTGAAAATTATTGATTTCCACTGATAACCAGAAAATTTGAATTTCAATAATGTATTTATCTGTTTGATTCTGTAAATACAACATTTTATTCCTCACACAGGTTTTGAGCTGTCACATTGTGAGGACCCTGGTGTGCCACAGTTTGGATATAAAATCAGTGACCAAGGTCATTTTGCTGGAAGTACTATAATTTATGGATGCAATCCAGGTTACACACTCCATGGAAGTAGCCTTCTAAAGTGTATGACTGGGGAAAGAAGGGCATGGGACTATCCTCTACCATCATGCATTGGTACTACACTCTTCTATTTTTTATTTCTTTACTTATTTTTTGAATGCAAGAAAGAAAAAAAATTGTAAGGATTGTTAGATATATGTAAAATCTGATATATATGATCTGGTGTGATCTGATATGTGTAGAGATCTATTTACAGAAGCATTTATGTTCTCTCTGCATGTATCTCATCTAAGTCTAAGCAGTATTACCTTTTTAGGTTAAAAATATATAGCAATTCTTAAACATTTGTGCGTATTGAAAGTCCTAATACATGCAAATCTGGCAAATGTCAGCAAATAATCAACATAAAAAGTTTAATCAGAAAGACATTGTCAAACTAGTATTTTCTTTACTTATATATAAATCTCAATAAGCTAGAAAAATCTCTTAAATTTATGTGAAATAGATTTAATAAAACAATTAAGATACCAAGAGATATAAAGTTATTTTGTATTTTTGTCATTTGTTTCTTTACAATATTACTATAACTTCCTAAGTTTTGCAGCTACCTACAGGCTCAATTATTTCCATAGGAGAGTGGTAAGAAGACAAGACTCAAATATTATTGTAGATTTCTTTTTCATCTTCATTTAGAGGAAACTAGGATTGAGTACATAGGTGAAGCAAGGGATGAAATGCAGTCCTCATATGCTGTTTAATAATATTATGGCATGTGGTCAGTTTAGTTGTGTAATCAGTTCAACAAAAGAGTAGATGTATAAATTGATTGCTCAGATGATTAGCTGTAAGATCATTCCATAATGTTGTTTTTTATTAGCTGAATGTGGAGGACAGTTTAAAGGAGAGTCATCAGGAAGAATCTTGTCTCCTGGCTATCCTTTTCCCTATGACAACAATCTGCGTTGCATGTGGGTGATTGAAGTAGACCCAGGAAATATTGTCAGGTACTGAAAATGAATCTTACAATTTTAAAAATATTTTTTTTTTTTTTTTTTACTACAATAACCAAATCTTACCTCTAGAGTGGAGGAAAAAAAAAAAAAAGTATATTGGGCTTAGAACTTAAGATCTCTGGTTTTGGCATTTCAGGTTTGGGTTGAAGCTGCTGATTTTTCCATAAGCATTATCCAAAGAAGACTAAGCTTTAAAATTGTTTATAATTTTGTAAAATGCTGGAGGCAGCAGAACTCTTTACTGAAAGACAACATTAAATAAAACTGCAAAACAACAAAGCAACACAACCTGCATTTTCACAGTTCTTTTTAGTTGATTTGTTTTGATGGGACTGTCATATATAATGTTTTCTTAGAAAAACTGAAACTCTCTTCTGAAAAGATTGTGTAGATACTTCTAGATTATTTGAATGGCTAAAGTAATATATTACTTTATGGTGGACAAATCCAAATATTCCAAGTTTTTTTTCTTTCAAGTTCATTTTAGTATTGGGCTTTCATGCATTCAAAGATAAATGTGTGAAACATTATAAAAAATTACCCTTTGAAGTTAAATTCTATTTGTTTTTTTCTGTTGCTTGTTTAGTTTTGTTAAAGTTATATTGTTGAATAATATTAAAGCTGACAATAAAATCATTATGTTCTTTCAGCCTCCAATTTCTTGCTTTTGATACTGAGGCATCCCATGACATTCTTCGAGTTTGGGATGGTCCACCTGAGAATGAGATGTTGCTCAAAGAAATTAGTGGCTCCCTTATTCCTGAAGGCATTCACAGTACACTCAACATAGTAACTATCCAGTTTGACACTGATTTTTATATCAGTAAATCTGGATTCGCCATACAGTTTTCAAGTAAGTTGATTAATTTAATTTATAATTTATTTTATAAGATAACTCACTCACAGATAATTGTCATGCTGGAAACACTTGAAATCAGTGACAGCATTTCTGATATTTTAAGGGAAAGAATTGCCACAGACAAAGATATGTTGTAAAGCTATATTTTTATCTTAAAAAACAAATAAACAAAACCAATAAAATAACATGTTCTTTGCTAATTTTGGTTTTTAAGGGCAGCTGGGGCAGTGCAAGAATGCTTATAACTATGATTAGTGTTTTCACAAAGGAGGTGATGTTGGCATGTTAAAATCTCCATACTTTTCTAATCAGTAAGTTTCTGCTTTCAGAGACACCTGTGGGGAGTTTTCATTTCTGTTGTGATTGTATGGGATGACACAGAAAAGTGCTCCACAGGAACAGCAATGTCCTTCTCACTTTTGCCTTCTAGTGCTATATCATCTTATTACAGGCATCAGGATGACAAATCTAAACAGTTGCCTAACTGTTATTAAATCCCTTTAGACATTTTATTGCTGAAACAGAAGAAATCATTGAGCCAGGTCCATTTTGACCTTCTTTTTCCTCTGGTCAGTGAAATTTATATATATTTTTTCAAGATTAGCAAGCTCTAGTCTAATATCATTTTGTGTAGCAGTAGCAACATTTCTAACATGGGTTGACAGAGAGACTCTTGATGTTAACACTATTTACCTCATTGTGCTTCCTGTGCTTGGTAGCTGTATTAGCCTTTGTTTTCCCCTACTCATTCTTTCTATGTGTATGACAAATACATGTATGTGCATACAGTAATTTGAGGGAAGAATGAATTATGTAAATGAGGGCACAGAGTGAAAGATATTTTATTTGTAGTGTAAGAGTGCTTCTGCTCCATCAGCTTATTTTTGGAGCCGTGAATGGAGGTTTTAATCCCTTAATGGCTTCAAGGTATTTTTGCCATTTCATGACCTTAGCTCCTTCCAGAGCCTGTTTGAGAGATTCTCACATATGTGTTTCCATTCTCAGACATGCTCTTATATTTGATGTTGATACCAGAGAGGGATACCATTATGCACTGAACTTATTTAGGCAGCCATTAAAGCTGAGTGGAAAACAAGATTGATGAAGAATAAGAATGGAGTTGCAAGGAAAAACAGATAGTGCATGGGAGTAAAGTTATAAAACAGCTACTGATGCACTTGCAGTAATTTACATGGAAAGAGGGTTTAGAAATTTATCTGAGAGGCTTTTTATTTGTTTCTCCATGCTTTTGCCGTCTTTCAGTTCTAATGACACTTTAAAGAATCCCTGAAGTTTTACTGCTTCGGCATTTCTCTGTCTTTAGTCCAGATTCTCAAAATCAGAGTGATCCTTCTCAAATAGTTAATGTGGCACAGTTTGGGTGTATATTCTCAGTAGAATAACAGAGATTTTTTTTTCCCTAAGTAAAGATTTTAAAAGTAATGTGCAAGTAGCTACAAAACCTGAATAACACTATTTCTCTGTAGACATATTATTTCACTAACCAATAAAGAAAAACATTTGAGATGGAGGAAAGAGAAAGACAATTCTTTGCAACTTTGTTTCAAGTATTCATATACTTTCTTTGAGTATGTAATGTTGTTTGAGTGAAACAGATGGTGTCTTCGTACTCTAGCTACACTGTAATTAACAAACAGAAAGCTCTCACAAGGGAGGTATCTACTTTACTTTCCTCTTGCCATTTTGTAAAATTGGGTAAGAGTATTTAACTGGATTATCGGCCCTTTTACCTCAAGAGGAATGTTATTCAATGACAACAGATATTTTATGTTCAAACCCTTTTAAGACTTTGAATGCTTTGTTTTCTTCTCTATTAAATTCTTACCCTTTAAACAAAAAAATGTGCTTCCAAAAATGTTTCCTATTAGTTCCATACAGTTTTTTATTTCATTTTATCAATTGTTCTTACACAATTTTGCATCTGTCATTGAATGAGTGAAAATTTTCACTACTGATAATATGGTGTAATTTATATTTGACTTCTCTATAAGCCATCCAATATAATCAGAAATTTTATCTGGAGATACAAAAGGCAGGTGAGATAGCATCCTTCACCAAATTAAAAGAGGAAGGGTAGATGGGAAAACCTAAAGAAGCTGAAATGTTATATAAAAAGTAGAAAGAAAATGATTTTTAAATTAGTTTTATGTATTACAGCAGGTGAGATTAGATTTTTTTTTCTATCTAGGGCTGCCCAAAACAATCCTTTAAAAGGCATGGAAGTTGTTATTAATTTTGTAAAATTTAGAGGATCTGAAGGGAAAGGGTTTCACAAAGAGATTTTTCTTGCCCATTGTGTCAATTAGTAGACACAATGTAATAGTAGAACTATTTTGATGATTTAAACATTCATAATCTCTTTCTGTAAGAAAATAATCACAGAATCATTGAATGGTCTGGGTTGGAAGGGACCTTAAAGACCATCCAGTTCCAACTCTCCAGCCTCTGCCATGGGCAGGGGCACCTTTTCCTAGAGCAGGTTGCTCAGAGCTCCATCCAGCCTGGCACTGAACACTGCCAGGGATGGGGCACCCACAGCTTCTCTGGGCAGCCTGTCCCAGTGCTTCACCACACTCACAGTGAAGAATTTCTTCCTAATATGTAATGTAAACCTACTCTGTTTCAGTTTGACCCGTGTCCTGCCACTCCATGCCCTTGTTAAAAGTCTCTCTCTGTGTTTCATGTAGGCTTCCTTCATGTACTAGAAGTCTACAACTAGGACTCCCTGTAGCCTTCTCTTTTCCAGACAGAACAATCCCAATTCTCTCAGCCTTTCCTCACAAGGGAGGCATCTTATCCCACTAATCGTCTTGGTGGCTTCCTCTGGACTCACTCCAACTGGCTGATGTCCTTCCTGTGCTGGGGATCACAAAGCTGGATGAAATATTCCAGCTGAAGTCTCACAAGAACAGAGGGGCAAGAAATTATTTATTTTATGCTGAACTAAGAAATACTGGATACATTTTTATGGTTGACAAGGATAATTTTTTAAAATTTAACACAATTGTACATTACTCTGAGAGGAAGACGTAGAAGTGATGAATTGCAGATGACATAAGGGAACTCAGCCTGATTGTTCTTACTTTCCACCAATTATCCAGGGCTAGTGAGTGAAAGTACAGCTTCTTTTATACATCTAATGCAAACAAAGAAATAAATAACATGTCATCACTAGGCAGAGCAGAATTTTGGTCTAATATTTCTTTTGTCTTTTATGTGTCTTTATGTCTTTCATTTTTGTGTTGGACCTCTGCAAAGGACCATGACAGTAACGCTTAATTTAAACATTACAACTTTTCAGTTTCTTCAGTCTTCTTTGAGGCTACAATTAAGTAACATGACAGAAAACAGAGCCCACAAATCCTGAAAATCAAAGCAGCAAAAGATGTATAATAAAGCAGAATATTTAAAAAACTTTATATATATATGTAAAAGGGAAAAAAGAACATCTGGTGATTCAACAGTAAGATAAAAATATGAGGATTTTGGAACATGTCTAAATGGCATGTGAATAACAGCTATAGAAAAGATGCCAGAGGTCTATCCTCAAAGAAGTGTGAAAAGTTGACACCAGGCCAGAAGCAATATGCAAACATGAAATACCTGTTACAGCATATTTTCTCTCAACTGTCAGAGGCAGAGCATGAAGAGCCCAGTACATACTGGAATACACCATTAAACCAGCAGTATTATTTTTTTTTTTTAATTTAACAGTAAATTCTGCACAAAAGAGAAAAGCAGTATTATAAGAAAAGTGAAGGAGAAAGTGAAGAGAACAATTATGTATTTGCCAGAGACATGAGCTGAATTTCTCAGGGTCAGACCAAAATATTAGACACAGTGAAACATTTTCTTCAGTTGATATCACTTCATGTCACCAAGATGAAAGTAGTAGCTGTGAAAAAAAAAGACAGAGAACTGAAAGTAGTTGAGTAAGAACACTAAAATGTAAAACATTTGCTGATAATAATTGTGTGCATGTTTAAGATAATATTTTTAATCACTTTAATATGTCTGGAGTGTGTAATATCAGATCCGATCCCACTGAAGTTAATCAGATCTTTTCCACAGATTTCAATGGCCTTTGAATCTGGCATTTCAGGAAAGTTTTCTCTCTGCTAACTTTAACATTTCAGGTGCCATTTATCTTTTATGCAGAAAGCAAGGATCTGTATTCATCTTTAGTAGGCCATTAATTCACCACTAATAGCTACACTAATGAATCACTTAGCATTACAGAATACATTCTGCTCAGCTCTCAGAGTGCAGTCACATTTCTGACTAATTAAACAGCATACAGGATAGAGCATTTTTTGAGCATTATAAGGCATGCAGTGCAGAACTAAACTGTAAATATGTTTTGAGTATTGGGAAGCTTTTGTAAATAGATGCTCTAGCAGTATTTCTTATATAACATGATATGCCTTAAAGTGCTTGGATTGATTGTCGAACTGCAGCTGTTCCTCCTTATTTTAAGACTGGGTGAATAGCTCTTTGGAGTTACTTGCCTCTCTACACTATAGAAAAAGCCTAGAACACTTGAGGCAGATACCTGCTTGCATGACTTAAGTCTGACATGATTAATTTCCAGTCTAGACTTATAATGCATCATATTGCTTACATTGATTACTGTGATGATTAAATGCTTACAAGTCAGCTTTCTATATTTATAATTTATAGCTACAGTGTCTTCTAAATGTTTTGTGGGTTTTTTGTTTGTTTTTGTTTTTGTTTGGGTTTTTTTGTTGTTGTTGTTATTGTTTTCATTGTTATCTTCTTGTTTTTGGGTGGGATTTCTTTTGTCCAAAGACAGACCTATTAACCACAATCACATTTAGGAAGATTCTTTTGATGCTGAACCCCCACCTGTATTTTTGGTTTTTTTTGGTTTTTTTTTTTTTTTCTTTTCTTCATGTTTCCAGTAACAAAGATCTCTATTTCTGACATATTTACCCTGAAGGTGATTTGAAAATGCATATGGGGAATTTTACTGGTTTCTTTCTCCGAATGATGCTTCCTACCACTGCTGGTGTAGGGATCACTTCCTGACATAACTTTTTCACTTTTATGAAGTCACTAACATAGCTTTATTCTTCCTTGTGTCTATTCTATAGCAGATCGAACTTTTAAGCTAAAATATTTTCACAGGCTGGTTTGCTGATTTCTTTCAACTTTGAGCAGAATCCTTTGGATTTAGCGATTTCAGAAGGACTACTTTCCTATGGGAAATATCTGTGAATGTCCACATTTGTAAATTCAGTTCAGTGGTTTTCTTTTAGGTTTGCAGGGGGTGGTGTTGGTATGTGTTTTCTTGTTTAGTTTGGGGATTTTTTTTGGTTGGATTTTGGGGGTGGGAGTGGATTTGCTTTGTTTTTAGCATCAAGAGGCTTAAAAGAAAGAAACCATTTAATAGATTTGGTTCCTTCTCTTTCTTTTAAAAAGCAGCTGTTAGTAAAAGGAATGACCATTTATGTCTTTCAATGACAAAAATATCATTCCTTTCACAAGTTTGTAAATGACAATAACTTCTTAGTAGCTGTCATCTTAGTTCAGTAGCATAGAGGGCATGTGCATTTTATGCAGGCAAATACTATGAGTTAATGCTTCCATGTAAAATACCTTGGTAATGATTTGTAGCTAGAGAGACCTGGAGTTATAGCATTAATAAGTGAAAGCTGAAAGGAAGTATCAAAAGAAATTGGTGACATTATAAGTAATTTTAACACTATAAATAAACAAATGCTCTCTCCACCATGTCTGCCCTGTCACCACAGAAGTAACTTATGTCAATTATATTTGAGATTGAAATTCCTGATTTTAAACCCCATGCAATATAGTTTGTCCAAATGCTTTTGATTTGTATAATAGAAAATCTTCTCACCTGTCCTAAATTTCCAGTCACTGTGCTCACATGTCCTAAATGTATAGAGTTGACTTTGTCTGACTTGTGACATGGCACTTCAGAGAGATCAAGCTGATATGATACATGGTTCCAAATCTTGAATGTCGTGTGTCTCAGACTAATATTTTAATTTCATATTTCAATTTTATATGTGGGAAAGCTGTTCTTTGAATCTGAAAAATCTGATGCTATGTTTTCTGTTAAAGAATAATAAAATTGATCACTCTGCTTTAAGTTTCTCAGATAAAACTGTCAGTTCCAATGAGTTATTTTACTTGCATAAGAAGTCCATTACAGATAGTTATAATTGTGTATACAGCAAAGTAAATTAGGAAGTGCAAAACTATACTTGTGTGGTTCTTAATATTATAAATAAAATTAGTTTTCTATTTCAGAAAAGGTTCTCTAACTTCCTTCTATTTTTTTTTCTTTGGTTAATCCAATCTCTTTCATTGAAATCTTTCAAGATTTCTTTTCAATCTCTTTCATTTCAAATCTTTCAGTCTTTTGATATTGATTAAAATATAGTGCCAGACAGCAAAATATTTATGTAATAACACAAATCCTTTAAATTATTCAACTAAGATACTTTGAAAATTTAATTAATAGCATGTATTTTACTTTATGTTTTGTATCAGTCACTAAAAATTTGTCAAACGTATACAGCCTATGCTATTTTGTGTACCAGGTAATTTTATAATATTTAGGTGTGACACCAACCGAAAAGCATTACAATTTGGTCTATATCCACATACACAATTGTATGATTTTATTCAAACAATCAAATCATAGAATAAGGATATGAGGAAGCGTGATGATCAAATAACCTATGCTTAATAATATTGTTTGCCTCTTTATGCTCCTTTGGGACCAAAATTATGTGACTCCATTGACTGGATAAGGAGTATAATCTCAATTAAGCTTTCCTTCCTTCATATTTCCTTTGCTACCAATAAGTGAACAAAACTGCATGGGACCAAGACGTACCATGTTTTGTCTTCTGTGTACTAAGAAACATAACCCAAACCACTTGTCTTGTGAAGATTTCACCATGAAAATTGGTCTCTGCATTCATATGCTAGATTGATTAATTGATTGATAGCAGTCTTTATTTGCAATCTTATATAGAACATAAAGCAAAATACTGTGGGACTGAAAAATCCATCATTTGAGGTTTATGTGATTTATTTTTTACAAAACTGTGCACAGGTGACATGTTGCATGTCTTTAAATGTACGTGGTGTTCATCTTCTTGCTATAAGTTCTGTACACAGGAGAATAGTATATTGAGCTGTTTTTGCAGAATTCTCCAAAATGTTATCTTGCTAAGTATTGGATGTAAAAGACAGAAGAAAAGTGTGGAATTGACATTCAACCACATGACTGGGGAAGCCATTTTCCAGTAGTAGATAAATTAGATGCCATAGGTATTCTGCTCTCTGTTGTCAGTGAGAAATTCTCAGTTTTGTGTAAATGCTACTTTGGAGGTAGATATTCTGTTCATTATTTTCAGTATCATTAGTTTCCTTTGTTTATCATTCATGTGTCATCCTTTATAGATACATGCACATGCACACATGTGATAGGATCTTTCCTGCAAGTGCAGGTATATCTTCAGGACTGTCACCTTTTTTCTGTATTCAGATTACAGTAGAGTTCACAGATGTACAGGAGGGACCACTATTTTGAGACTTATCTTCTGTTTCTCCATGTCAGTTGAACTTTTGGAGGTTTTATTGTAAGCTTGTAATTGACTGGACATCACAGAAATGTATCTCAAGAGGAGTAATATTTTGAGAGAATGGCATATATATATATAATAGAATCATTAATGTTAGAAAAGACTTCTAAGATCATCAGGTGTAGCACAAACACCATGCTACAATGGAGTTGACTTCGTTTGTCAGCTCATTGTCTGCTCCTCCTTTCCCTCCTGCCCCATTTCTGGCCAGGGATAGCCATTTTGTAACATGGTAATATAAAAGGGGGATTTTGCTGCTATTTTTTTGTCAAGGAAATTGTATTTTTTCTTAACAGCATTCCAGTAATTTTCCTGATCTCATAATTGGCAGATAGAGAAAAGACTCTTGACTGATCAATGCTCATCTTTCGGTCCTATGTGTATGAATGTGAAAAAAAATTATTTGTGGGCTGGTGTCTTCAATTGAGGGCTGGATATATTCCGACATGCAGTCTGAGATACAATTCATTTACATAGACAAATTTTAAAATCTTGCTAAAAATAGAAACATAAAATCTTTATTCTTCTTTATATTCCATTGTTTTGGTAAGATATAATTTATATAATGCTAAAGAAAACAGAAGCTATTCTTTGACAGTGTTCTTTAATTTTTTTCAAGTGACTGTATTATAATACTTTCTTTAACTGAAAAAAAATCATTGCCTTAGAAAAGATCAAGGTAATGACGTTAAAGTGTATGGACAGAATATTACCAAATAATGAAACCAATTCTGCACCAATGTCAAACTTACCAATTATAGTACACCCTCCCCTGCCCTTCCCAAAACCAACCCAAGTAAACAAATAAAAATAATTACTGGAAAAATTTAACAAAAGTAAAAAATTCAGACAGATTAAAGATTTGGCCATATCTTTAAATATTATCAAAATATTCTTAGTGTTTTGAAACTATAAATCTATAACACATTTATACAATTTGTGAAACTAAAAGCCAAAATTAAAAAAAAACCCAAACTTTTAACACAGGAACAATCTCCCCCTCTCTTCAGAAGATTTCAGTTAAAAGGCAAACCAGAAGTGTTGTTCTCTGTCATACAACCATACTCTTAAAAGCTGCAACAAAGCAGGTTGCATACTATTCTGCAGACCAACAAATGAAACATATGTATTTTGCCACAAATTATCTGAACCATCTTTTTAATAGAAATGCTATTAAGAACTAAAGTTCCATTGGTAAGATTTTTCACTGCACGAGCAGCCCTTGTGTGTAGTCCAAGGTTCTCATCATTTCTTCTTTTTGAGAAGTTATTTCTATCTCACTGTATTCACAGGTGTACATAAAGGAATATGCAGTCTGACATAGGGATGGATCTAATATAAAAAGCTTTAAAGAACCAAAAGGTTCCAAAAAACCCCAAGCTCTAAACATGTAATCTAAATGAAATTAAGATTTTCAAAATGCTTCTTCCCAGCTGGAATGCATTGCCAGCATGATTAGATATTGTCACAGTATCCATTTTCTACTGGGTTTCAGGAATTATCTGAAACCATATGTCAATTTATTTATTTATTTGGGCCTGAGTTTTATACTCAGGGCCAAATCACTGAGCAAATATTTAAGAAATAATACCTGTTCCAAACTGGAGAGTTCATATTAATGGAAAAAAATATTACTACTTATGAACTGGAGGTAAAATAGGTTTCTGATAAGACACAGTAAGAGGAGTGTAGTGCTTTGGATGGTTCTAACAACTAGTATAAATTGACAAAACCAAAAACAATCAAAGTAAAATTATGTTATCTCATTAAACCAGTATCAGTTATCTCTCTAAGAGCTACAGTGTATCTAGTAGTATAATCCATAACCTATCTTTTCTGATAACCTATCTATAATCCTAACCTATCTGATAGTAAAATGAGATAAAGACCCTTAAGAAAAAGCTTGATGTCCGCTGTTTCCCTCTTCCCCCATTTACCATTCCTCCCCCCACCCCTGTCAAAAAAGAGACTATACCAGGTTACAGGGTTAACAAGAATTTTAAAACAAGTTCAGTTGGTGTCTGAGATGGGTTCAAGCTGGTGAGGAGACTTGTTCTGACAGTGAGTGTGGGGTGTGTAGCTGTGAAGGAGCCTTGGCCCAAGCTTTGGTTGTGCAAGTGCAACTAACCAGTTAGTCCAGGATGGTTGGATGGGGAAGTTTCCTTAACACAGATACCTGCCTATACAACCTAGAAAACCCTGCTCCTGCAAGATGTTAAAGTTCTTTGTTGAAGGGATGCATTGTCCCAAATGAAATTCCAATTCGGTGATTTATTCCTAATATTTTCCCATTTTAATCTTCAAACAATAACTGACAAACTTAGATAGAATCCGAGAAGTCATGCAAAATCAACAAATGGAGTCCGTGGTTAGAATTTACTTAAGAATTACAATGACCATGCTTCTAAATCTCTGCTAGATCTACAGCAGAAAGGAAAGTTAAAAATAGATTAAAGAAATGCTATCAGCGGTGCTTCTGTTGGTAGAAGACCGTGAAAACATTGTAGATAATTTATTCTTTCCTTTTCAGGAAAAGTTATATAGAAGGTTGCATTTCAGATAGCAAATACCAGGCTTACCTGGTTCTCAAACAACATTAGAAATGCAGGGAGACTGCAGTGTCCATATGGGTAAGGGTATTATGTGAGCTCTGGACAGCTTGAATTTTGAAGGTGCAGTCAGGCTTGGTTCAGGCTGATGCAAGTCTGAAAGACCAGCAATACTAGAAAGCCTTTATTTAAAGTGATACGAGTTTGGAACAATGTGTTGGTTTAAATAAGTTTGTAAAAATATTTTGGACATGATTTATGTTAGGAAGAGCTTGAAATTTAGAAGGCTTGTAGCTGCTGACATGATTGTGGGCCCTAGGGAAAGAAAAAAAAAAAGGAGAAAAAAAGGAAAGAAAAAAATTTTCTCTTTAATTGTCCAGGTTTGGGATTCAGAGTCTTTAATCATATTTGACTTGGCATGCATTAGAACATCAAATTTAGAAATCACTGTTAACACCGAGAAATCTCAAGATTATTATATTGTTTATTATATGTTATATTATATAAATATATTGATAATCATAATTATATAGTAAATTATATATTTATTATATTGTTTTCAGCATCAGTGGAGTCTATTACAATCTTGTCCCACTTTTAATGCTGTGTTTCAAAGTATCTTGTCTGCATGAAAATAGAGGTCTCCTTTTAGAACGTTTCAGTCCCCTGTTAAATTGCCTGGGCTTATGAATTATGAGAAACTTTTTGACCCTGGTAGTAACTTACTGCTTTTGAAGCAGGAATAATCAATTTATAATATTTAATTATCTGATTTATGGATTAAATATATTTTTGTGCTTTATTATTAAAAATATGTATCAAACATTTTTTATACCCCACGTAAAGGACACTTGTAGATAGATCTCTGTTTACATCTTTTCTGGGTATGATTGAATGCTGGTTATGGTTTCTGTGACTCTGTAGGAGCATTTGCACAGGATTGTACAGCTCATAAAGAGATGATTTAGGATACTCCCTCATCTCCACTGCTCAAAACATATGAATCTGTTTATATGAATGCTCTTAGGAAAAATTCAAACAATTTGTGGGGGGAAAGGAAATAAGTTTTTTGCATGGCTTGGCTGCCAAGATGCTAAACAAGATTCTGTCCCACTTCATTCAAGTCCCCTAGCAGGGACTGTGTAAGATAATCAACTTTCCAGAGTAAATACTTCTGCCCGTGCAATAGCACTTGTTTTCTGGAGGACTGGTGATCTCATATTCAAAGTCTAAATTACAGAATATGGTTATATGGCTATCTGAGATAATTAAGTCTCACTTGTAGTCCTTTGGTTATTTCTGTGTTAGCACACCACACAGAAGAACTAAGAGGAGCTGATACACAGATTGAAACAGCTGGTACTGAACCACTGCTGGCAACACTGTTCAGAGATACTCTTAGTTCAGAGTTGTTCTAGCATAGTTCAGTAGTGTATCTTCAAATTTAGCTTCATCCAAATGGAAACAGCTCATCTGCTCCAAAACCATGCCCCATTGGAAACCAAAACACAATCTGGAGTTTTATTTTACCAACATACTCAGCTTAGAAGTGTGTAATAACTATGCTGAAACACTTTCTGTCACTCTGACCATGCAGAGACATACAAGCTCTGTGTATCACTAATATGTTCACTAATCTCTCACCTACTGAACAGTTTGAGCATGAGCTGCATTCCTCCCCATCTTGGAATTTTTGATCAAGACTTGTCTCTTAATTCTTTATCTAGTCCAAATGGTTTGACTGATTGCAGTGTGATTACTCTAAACTAGCAGTGCCAAGAGAAAGAATAAAATAGTTTTCTGCATTTCTCTGTCTTCATTAGGGAAAAAAAGCTCTCAGATCGTTACTCACAGGTTTGTGCTACACACAGTCACTATTGCCCCTGTTATTCTGCATGTATTAGGTTATAGACACATCTGAGCTTTGCCCATTTCCCATTAAAAAATGTTTTTAATAGGAATTTAATGGATTACATTCACAAATCACAGCTTACTAGTTATTCAAGACTATTTCCTAAACTCTGTTTTCCAATTATTGTAATAGAATAAAACATGAGGTATTCTTTTCTTACTTTATCAACTCTAATACGTCACAAAGAACTTTAGTGCTTAGACATGAACTTAGGGGCAATTGTGATAGCTCACTCTGTTTATTATGTAGAAAGCTTTCAAGATTGCATTTCAGGTAAACTATCAAAAACATCAAGAACTTTATAATTCCCAGAATTTTTGCTTACTCCACAAATTTTCTGGGGAATTATGAAGGCAGTGATTGAGGTGCCTGAATATATAACAGGGGAAAAAACCCCACTTCTTGTATTGGAATATACAGTTCATAAACAGTACTGACACTTAAAAAGGAGAAAAAAAAATAGGATGGAGGTAGGTAATGAAAAGAAATATTTAAAAAATAAACAGATTAAAGAGGCAGACAGAGTTGACAGTGCATGGCAGAACACACAAATAACCTCTCTGGAAAAACAAAAAAAACCCCAAAAACCAAACATACACAGCTTTTAACAGTAGTAATGATGGGCTAGAGTCAGGCACATGAAAAAACCCTTTTGGCTACAGCAGACATGACAGCTGTGATTAAGAAATTCAGTTTGAATATATGGGGAATATATGTTAACTCTCCAGAAATGCATTCATTCTATAATTACATACAGTACTGAGATAATTCTTTCTCCAATCTCCTTCTTAGATAACTATTTTCTAATTTTTCCCTCAAAAAAAAAAAGAAGTGTTTGAGGATTTTTGTTCTGACAAATTTATTTATAAAAAAATCCACCTCCTCTTTGAAGTAAATATATGACAACAAGCAAGTAAAAATAGAATTTACCAACAGATTTATTCTTAAAATAGAGATTACACATTTAATATAAATTATTAATATAGCCTTTCTGTCTCAGTGAAAAAAAAATCATGTGTTTCCTTCTGTTCCAGTACATGATAATATTGTTAAGTTCCGAGCTTAAGTAAAAGTTTCTTCCTTGTGATACTGATTGTAGAGGGAATCTGGGGAATAAGCTTATCAATAAGACACCTAACTTTTGCATGGCCAAGATTAATTTAAATTAATCCCAGTCCTAATTAATCAAGTTGAATTTAGACATGTGCTTACAAAGCAAGATAGGTGGTGTTCAGAAATACCATGAAGGAATAATTTCTTTATGTTTTAATGTCACTGTAGTTGTGGAACTCTGGATACCTTCTCCTGTTTATTCTCTTTAAAATGAATTAGATAGGAAAAAAAGAAGATTAGGGAAACAGTCGTTTTTAGGAATTTTGTAATGCTCACTTATTTACACCACAAAGTATGGTGACATGCAAGAAAAACAAACAAACAAACCAACATGCATATATATATATATATATATATATATATATATATATATATATATATATATGAAATATTACCATAATTTATGTACATAAGCCTTTACCACCATTTAAAATTACCATCAAAGTAAAATAACAGCTAAAATTTGTTATCTAAATCTCTCAGTTCAAGTTGTTGAAATGCTCTGTGGAGGTATGTGTATATGTTAAAATGGAGGTGAAAGGCAAAATATATTGGAGTTCTTGCTTTCAAGGAAAAAAAAGCAGATAGTTATATAGATATAAATTAAAAATTTAGAGCAAAAGATGCTTCAAAACCTTGTATATATATTTAAATTGTTCAGAATACATACCTATCTAAGGCTATTACCTATTTTTACCCTACCACATCTCCAAAGACTGTGTGGAAAATTGTGCTGAGTGCTACAAAGTTAGGAGCTTTTTAGCTCTACAGTGTTTTTTCACTACGAACTCATCACTGTTTTATTATCCTGATGATGATATTGAGGATAATGTTATGCAACCACGTGAATAAATAAATCACATATCATGTAGTAGCTGTACTATTCAGATTTTTTTTCTCTCTTCCTTTAAGTATCACTTTACAGAGAAGATAGAAGCAAAACTTCCCACAGATTTTAGGAAAGTCTGGCCTAATAAATTATTATTTATGATAAAGCAAAGTATATTCAATACTTTTAATGGCATGCTGCCTTCTTTCCCTTTCTTACATCCTGTTCATTCAGAATAAATTAGTGTATGTTTTATCAGCCTGTTGAGAAGCTCACCTGATCTGACAAACCAGTTCATAAATCCTTGTTAGATTTCATACTTTTAATAGAGCCTTGCAAAATACTGAACAAACTCTGAAAAAAATGAGAATTAGACTTCTAGAAATCATCTATTTAAAAATGTCAAAACAAGACAATGACAAGCAGAGTTCTCTTTTGCATTCTAGTGTTATAATGAAAAAAAAAATCTTAAAACAGTAGTTCAGTAGTTTTATTTTTAAATTAGATCTGTGTGTATTTAATGTGAATTGACAAAGTTTAAAAATATGAATGGAATAGTTAAAGTTGGTAAGTACCTCTGAAGACCTCTAGTCCAATTGCCTATTCACAAAACAGTCAAACAGATAACAACCCCTCCATAAAAAAAAAAAAAAAAAGAAATGTTTGACCATACTTGAAGTGAAACAGGGTTTTCCTTTATACAGCTGGAGTTTAGCTTGTTGCATCTTCTGATTGCTGTGTTTGTGCTTTTGCTGCACACATGCTTTCTAGAAGAGCTTTTATCTTCTCTACTCCTTTTCTGTAAAGCTGCTTTCTGGTAAATTGTTTCTTGGGACTCATTTGTCCTGGACAAATTTCCTTTTTAGAACCTCCTAAAGTTTCTCTGAGGCTTTTTCTCCAGCCTACTGAGACCTCCCTAAATAGCATCCCTGCACTAGAGCATATCAACTGATCATCCAGTGTCTGTAAACTTGCCAAAAACTAACTTTGTCTCATTGTCCCCATCTTTAATGAATATTGAAGTCAACAACCACCCCTGAGGGACCTGCTGCTAATCAGCTCCTGCCTAGGTTTTGGATCATGGACACTCTTTGAACCTGGCACACCAACCTGTTTTCCATCCATTTCATACTCCACTTATCCAATCCATGCTTCATCAATTTGGCTACAGAGCCAACAGATCAGGAGGTGGGTTGAGCAAGCATGCATGACTACTATACAGGGCAAATAAGGGTGAGGTGATAAGTCTGGCACACAGATCTCATATTATAAAATTAATTTGCATAAATATTAGTAAGTGATTAAAAAATGCAAACAGATTGTATCAGAAATTCCTGTGTGGCCCCTTCATGTCTTTTCCAGCCCTATCCAATTTTTTTGCAGAATGATGCAATCTAATAAGAGCAATGCGATGAACAGACAATAACAAGTTTCATACTAACATTCTCTCTTTGGCCCTTCGAGATTGATTGCAAATTCAGAGTAAGAATCAGCCCCCATTCTTCTGGAATTGCATGTTTTAGATAAAGCAGGCAACTGTTTTTCTTGTTTATGGCAAAAGTCAAGGCAGATAATATTAAAGTGAGCAGAATGCAATGGATTTAGTAATTTCATATTTTAGTAATATTTTTTCTAGATTTAAACCCAGAAGCATATCTAAACATACAAACAGTAGTCATGGTAGTATCTAAAGCAGAAGTTTTAAAAAATTGCATAACAATATTAAAAAAAATATCTTTCATTTATTATTAAACATTTAAAAGAAATACGTATTTAATCTTTGAGGACTAAGAAGGAAAATTTTCCCCTTACTTCTGTTCATACTTGATTTTTTTTTTTTTTTTTGAGGATTTATTTGTGGGGAATTTTCTCCCTATAGTCAGTACTTCCTATGTTTAAAAACAACCCCATAAAAACCCCAATAACTGTATAGAGCCAATTATATCTCTATTAAGTACGCCTTGGAAAGGAAGGTCCTTGGAGGGGTTGTTTTTTGGTTTTTTTGGTAGAAAAATACAGTTTAGACTGAAATTTGCTCTTCAAAAACATTGCAAATAGAAAACCCACACACATTTTGGATGAATAGATTGCTGTCTGCTGGTATTACCTTCCCACAAAGAGGGCATCTGAATTAAATCTCAGTACTGCCACTTTGTGTTTATGTTACACAGATTGCTGAGCTCAGTGGGACTAGTTCCACAGGCAAGTCTGACATTTGGTATTTATTTGTAATACATATAACATGTTTCAGTTCTATAATGTTAGTAGGAAATAATCTTTGCTTAAATAAAGATTGATGTACTTACTTTTTGCTTAAGCTTACATCTTTTTGTGCATAATATATTTTATTATGTTGATCAAGAGGAAAATATCTTTAAATTTTTTATACGTTTTTGTAGTCATTGTGATTGTATTTTATCTTAATAATAATCCATCCTTATTCATTATATATAGTTGTACATTCTCTCAGACTTAGCCCTAAGTCTTTTTGTAGTGATTTCTTTATTATTGCTACAAAAGTCTAGTGTTGTAGGTAGGTCATGTGCAAAGGTATAGATATGAGTGATCAATGAAATTCACTTCCAAGGTCATGACTGAATGTCACACCATAGATATATTTATGAACTATAGAATTGTGGAGAATTGAAGATGTGTGCAAGCATACCTTAATCGGAAAACCTGAAGATCTTAATTTCCTTTTAATTTTATTCGTATTAAAAATTGCTTTAAGGTAAAAGTGCTAAATGTCCAGGGTAATAATAAATCTCCTCCTTTCTTTTTTATATACTGCAGTGCTTCACAGAATTTAAAAAAAAAAAAAAAAAAAAGAAAAATTAGGCACTTTTAATAACTAAATGAGGTAGCAAAATTTAATAGTATAAAAGCAGCGGATTGTTGGATGATTTCTCAACATTTTTTAAGTGATTAAGAAAATGCTGAATTTGCAGAGCTTCCTGATTAGAAAAATGTAACAAAATGGAAAAAAAAAAAAAAAAAAGACTGAAAAGCTGGCAGTTTTTTCAAACATTTATTTATATTTTTTTCACTGTGCTGCTAGGTTCCGTAGCCACTGCCTGTCGTGATCCTGGTGTCCCCATGAATGGAACTAGAAATGGTGATGGAAGAGAACCTGGAGACACTGTCATTTTCCAGTGTGACCCTGGCTATGAACTTCAAGGAGATGAGAGAATAACCTGCATTCAGGTAGAAAACCGGTACTTCTGGCAGCCAAACCCACCAGTCTGTATAGGTATGCAGAAATAAGTTAAACAATGCTTTCCTAAAAATAGAAATCTTTATGTAATGAATCACACTGTCCTAGGAACTTGTTTAAAGAAAATACATGTACTGCACATCTTAAAAATTATTTTACATCAACCTCTGATAGTCATAAACAAAACCTTTCCTCTGTAGTTGTTAGTATAGTAGTTCTCATCCTCTCCCTCTCAGGGCCATCTGATTTATGATTTGATGATCTGGGACAGAAAAAGCAAGTGAGCCAGTGTCAATGACTATTATCCTTGTTAGTCTGTTACATTGCAGGGAGGAACTTGCCAGAGATTTCAACTGCAAGAAGCACTGTACAGCTTTCAAATGCTCTCTTTCCCTTAATAAACTTAACTTGACCTTAGCTGTTACAAATAAAATCAGGATTCTATTTGCATATCCTCTGCATGCACACCATCTTCCCTGTTCGTGCATATCTGCAGACAGGTGTTTGCAAACACCACAGTGCTGCCTTGGTATCTCGGCTATTCTACTCAATGTGTTAAAGTATTATTTTCTCTGTTCTTAATCTCCTTACTTTGCCTTCCTGTGTAGTGTGAGTTTATGGGCTTGCAGACAAGAACTGTCTAGAATATTTTCTGGAAGATTGAAGTAGAGAAGTATTTCGTTACTCATCTCTTATAATTCTTATATGCAAAAATATGCATTTTATAGTAATGGTAACTGAATATCTGCACATATCTAAGTGAAAAACTACAAGGAATTCTAGGGCTCTGGGCCCTCAAGTTAAAATATTCTTCTATCATGCTAGCCTTATTTGATACTGCTGTTTTTAAAATATGTGTCTCAACTGAAAAATAATTACCCTGTTATGAAGCAGTACTAGAAGTTTTAATCACTATCAATAGTGAGTTGATGATATTGCAAAATAGATTAAATGTAGGTGCTCAATTGACATTCTGTCTGTAGCATATATTAAATATACATATGTTTTTTAGCTGCACGAATCCATTTATCCAATACTGGTAAGTTCCACACTTCATGCAAAACACCTACTGTACAGAGAGTAGCAAGAATGCTTATTATGATGATTTATTTGTCCAAATGTCAAGTATAAAGTTATTCTCTATTGATTTCCTATAATGATACTTTCTTGGGGAATATGAACTGCTAATAGACTAGAGTGTGCAAACCTTGCCTTGGAGCTAAGTGACTTAAAAACTGTGTGTTGTAGCTCAGTACACCCTGAAGTTCATTGATTTTTTTTTTCATAACTTGTAATATATTCATTAATGTTGCGTCCATCCCTGTAAATTCAAACTATGCAATACTTACCCCACACATAACTTCAACACCCTCATCGTTTATCAAAGTTTTAGAAAAAACAAACATAATTTTGATGAAAGAATAAGAGGTAGGAATAATTCCTAAGGTGTATAGTTGTACTGTGTTCTAGATGTATTTTATTAGTTCCTTACACACAAAAGTGTCTTTTCAAACCTCCTAATTATTAGCACTCAAAACTAGGTAAATGTACATTTTAATTGTTCTTACCTGTGGGAGTGACTTGTTTTTTTTAATTCCCTTAGTCTTGCCTGGCAAAATTTTAAGAACATCTTCCTTTCAAAGGTAGTAGCAATGGGAAAATAACAAAGAATTAAATAATGATTCATGTATTTGAATGAAAGATACTAATCAGAAATTCTTCTATCCAAAAGGTATTCTGAGAAACTATAAATTTGAGAGCATGTTTCTGCCAAAAGACAGTCCTTTGGCTCATGACTGTGCTGCACAAAATAGCTACATATTTTCCACTCCAAAGATTTTCTGGATCCAATCTTGCTTGGATACCAGAATCTTAGGTGATTGTATTTGCTTAGTTTTCTCAGGGATTAAATTACAAATTCTGGTATGCAAAAAGAGATTTTAGGATTCAGGTTAACTATACATTTAGGGGAAGTATAGATTGTCTCCCACAGTTTTCAGACTTTCTTCAGAAATTTGTAGGTCAATTTTTTTTTCTTGTGGCTTGGTTTTGCTTGTTTCTACTGTTTTGTTTAAGGCAAGGTCTTGTTTTTCATATTTATATCTAAAAGGTTTTATAGTAAACACTTAATTCCAGTGGTGCTTTCCATTCAAACTCAAACCATACTAGGATTCTTTATTTAATATGTTNAAATAAATAAATAAATAAAAGCCAGAAAGCTGTGGAATAAGATGCTTTTGCCTCCTAGAGAAACTAAATAGATTTTAAATAAAAACCACCCCAATCTATACTTCCTTACATAGAAAAAAATTAATGCTGAGATCATCACAGAGACAGTAAGGCTCAATGCTTGCTTACCACCCTGTCTACACAGAGGTTTATAAAGACAGGGTCACATAACCTGCATCTAGTTTTTACTGCATAACACATAAAAAATACATTTCTCATAGTGTTTTGACATTTGCCTTTCTTTCTAGATGGGCTGTTACATTTGTTCAGTCTTACCTCTTATGTCTAATACTGTAAAAGGTGTTCTTTAAACTTTGTTTTCAGAGCTGGTCTGTCCTCAGTTAAAAATAAGGTTATGGCAATAATAACTTTCTACACATTAAGTTCAGAAAACTATGAATTCTGAAACACATAAGAATTTAATTAAAACACACAGAGACAGAAAGTCTATGACTACATTTAGAGAAGATAGTAAACTGGAAAAGGACACATAATCTAATAATATTTTTCTTTAGATTATGTTAACATTCTCAATTTACTATCTTAAGAATTGAAAATTAAAATAATCTGAAACCATTCTGTCTGAAGAAAATTCTGTCTGGGAGATATTTTGCAAAGTTGAAGAATATGGCTTTTATTTATTTTTTTTTTTTACTGCTGTTAATGGCTTGAAATAAAATATATTGTGGCTGTCTGTGTAGCTTAGTGTACTTTCCCTTTATTCCCTTGTTGATTATCAACAGACCTGGGGAAGAATTAAATGGAAACACTGTAAACAGCAAAGGTAACTGCTGATATGTGTAAAGAAAGAATAAGTATATAAGAAAGAAATTACTAATATGAAAATATTCTATCAATGAACTAACAGGGAACTAAACAAAATTGAGACCTCAGAAAAGTATCATGAATGCAGACATTGGCAGAATTTAGTCTGGAACAAGGACATAGCATTTCACTCCCTTGTATCATTATATGCCAGTTCAGAGTACTTCAGAAATATCACCAGACTCACACAGTTTAGTGGTCATTTCAGTGATGCCTGGTTACAGTGAGTAACCTAAATATCCTCTTTGGTATTCTTCACATTTTCATTCCTAGGGTATGCAGAGAGTGCAACCCAAACCATTAAAATATCTGCAAAAGAGTCATGTACAGGGTTAGACTGAAGAACATTATTTCCAGCTGATGAGCAGCCTTTACATTCCATACAACCTCACAGTTCCTTTTTTACAGGAACTTTTACTTCAACAATGTTACAGAAAGCTACACTGTTTTCTTTTACCATTATTATATGTGTATTGTTTTGTAATAATTTAATTTTACTCATTTTGAAATTGTGACAAAGGAATATTCAATGGCAAGTGCTTTTAATTAGAAACAATATGAATTTTAATTTTTTGAAGATAGAAAAATCGCAATTATTATCCTTATTGTAAAACTAAGTAAATGTTTCACAAGAAATGAAATTTCTCCCATCTGTTCCCTTGTAGCTAATGGAACTTTATCTATCAACTGAAAACATCTGGGAAAATGTTATTGTGATAAAAATTGTATTTGGTGGTTGCCAAAAAAAGCAAAACAAATTGTGCTGGGTCTGGCATATATATTTTATGCATTTGCTAGTACTATTAATTTGTGATATTTTTGTGTTCCTAAAGCCAGATGTTGTTTCCACTTCTGGTTTTACACAAATGATGATTTTATGATTCATCACCAATTTTAATACCAAAATGTAAATGAAGATTCTAATTTTTTGGTGTTTTGTTTTGAGTTAATTTTGCTATTCATTACTCCCCTTTAATAGAAATAGATATGTAAAATGCAAAAATACTATACTCATGTACTGTGACTGTGGAGATGTTAATCTACTTAAGTATTCTGCTTGCTTTACTTGAATTCATAAATCACCTGTGATTTAATTCATAGAATCATAGATTCACAGAATGGTTTGGCTTGGAACACCTAACTCCCACCCTTTTGCTGTATCAGGGACCCTTTCCATTAAACCAAACTACTCAAAGCCCCATCCAGCCTGACCTTGAACAGTTACAGGGATAGGCATCCAAAAAATTCCATGGACAGCCTGCTCCAAGCCTCACCACCCTCCCAGTAAAGAATTTTTTCCTAAAACCTGATCTAAACCTACCTTTAAGTTTACAACTTGTCATGTTCCTGAATGACCTTGTAAAAATTCCCCCTCCTACAAGCTCCCTACAAGCTCTCTTGTAGGCCCTCTTTAGGCACTGAAAGGCACCATAAATTCTCCTGGAGCCTTGTCTTCTCCAGGCAGAGCAATCCCAACTCTCTCAGATTGTCTCCATAGGGGAGGTGTTCCATCTCCCTGATCATCCCTCCTCTGGACTCTCTCCAAAGAGTTGATGTCTTTCTTGTGTTGGATGCCCCAGAGCTGGATGCAGTATTTCTCATGATATTAGGAAATACTCTGTATATTTTCCCAGTAGGTTGAATTATACCTGTACATATCATCTTTATCTGTACAACTCCTCTTGAGTGCAATCACACAGCACATACAGAACAACCAGAGGATCAGGCCCAGACAACACTGGTTTATGAAAGGCAGGTTCTGCATGAGCAAAATGATCTCCTTTTATGAAAAGGACATGCTCAGGGGTTGTTAACTATCCAACATTTAGGAAAGAGTTTGACGCTATTTCCCACATCATTCTCATGGAGAAACTGGCTGTTCATAGGTTGGGCAGATGAACTGTTCAGTGGGTGAAGGTGACTGACTGGATGGCTGGGCCCAGAGAGTCAGGGTGAATGGAGTTACATCCAGTTGGTGGCCAGTCACTTGTGGTGCTCCCCAGGGCTCAGTCCTGGGGCCAGCCCTGTTTCATGTCTTTATTGATGATCTGGATGAGGCGACTGAGCGCACTCTCAGTTTCCAGGTGTCACTAAGTTGTGCTGGAGTGTTGATCTGTTGGAGGGCATGTAGGCTCTGCAGTGGGACTTGGAGAGGCTGGATCAATAGGCCAAGGCCAACAGCATGAGGTTCAATGAGGTGGAGTCCTGTGCTACACCTTATAGCACTCCAGGCTTGGGGGATGAATGGCTGGGAAGCTGCCCAGTCAAAAAGGACCAGGGGACATTGGCTGACAAATGGCCAAACATCTGTCAACCAGTGTGTGCCCAGAAGCCAAGAAATCCAATGGTATCCTGGCTTGTATCAGCAAGGTATGGCCAGCATGACCAGGGCAGCGATCTGTGGTTGATCTCAGTTCTTCTGTAGAAAGAAGTGAGAAAACTGGCCTGGGAAACTTAGAGGAGAGAATTGTAAACTATGTTACTATCTTGCTTTGTACCTGTTATTTACAATAGCTTGTCCTTCAGGATGTTCTCGCTAGCCCTAGTGAGGCTGGTGATAAAAAGTTCACGGGATTTCTACTTAGGGGGCTCTTCTTAGAAAAAAGCTCTTGATAGAATAGACTTGTTCTCTAGCCTTCTGGACCATGGAGTCTCTCATTCCGTTCCTGGCACGAAGTGCTAAACGGCCTCCTCATATAACAAATGGCCGTTCCCCCTTTACAACAAATAGAGCCCAGTTACAACAGCAATCATCCCCCTTTACTCGACACTGGTGAGGCCACACCTCGAATCCTCTATTAAGTTCTGGGCCCCTCCTTGTATGAAAGACATTGAGGTAATAGAGTGAGTCCAGAGAAGGGCAACAAAGCTGGTGAAGGATCCAGATTACAGCATTGTGAAGATCACCTCAGGAAGCTGACAGGTAGCCTAGAGGAAAGGAGGCTCAGGGAAGACATTCTTGCTCTCTACAACTACCCGAGAGGAGGTTGTGTTGAGGGTGGTGTTCATTTCTTCACCCAAGTAACAAATGACAGGATGAGAGGAAATGGCCTCAAGTTGCACCATGGGAGGTTTAGATTGGCTATAAGGACAGATTTCTTCACCACCAGGGGGGTTACCAAGCATTGGAACAGGCTGACCAGGGAAGTGGTTTAGTCCCCATCCCTGGAGGTATTTAAAACACATGTAGATGTGGCACTTAGGGACATAGTTTGGTGGTGGACTTGGCAGTGTTAGGTTTATGGTTGCACTCAATGATCTATATGATTCTATAAAATATTTAAATAATCTTAGAGCTCACAGTTCTGTACCTCTGTAACAGTACCTTTGTTACAGAAGACCTGAGTAATCAATTACCTTCCTGGGCCCAGATGATCACTTAGCAGAATTAAAACTTCCAAAATTATAAGTCTTTATAAATCTTATCTGGAATCTTTTGAATAACATTATAAGAAGTTCTTTCAAAAGAGAACTTTAGAAAACCTGATTATTCTCTTGTTGCTGCATGAAGTCTCAGATAAGGAATGCTGAAGAACAAAATTTCATTACACCTTCCTTATTTTTCACTATTTATTTTTCTGGATCGAAACCCCACAACATTTGGGAACCTCAAAATCACATAGAAAAATGTGGTTGTTTTATTCTGATTGTGCTTAAAGCTATTTTATTTATCTCTGAGTTTGAAAACTGCAATTACTTTAATATTTTTTTATTTAATTTATATTATATCCATCTTGATCTGAATTACTAATCACTGTTATCCGGTGAAAAGGCAGATAATTGCATTATCAATGTAAGTATCATGTTTCATAGCCTAAGGAGGTTCTTTTAGAATGCATATAACAAGAACTAGAAAGAGGAAAGCTTATCCAGTCAAGCCTTTTTATGTGTGTAGCTAGAGCATTTTTCAAGTTCACAGTAAAGCCTTGAAAATGATGCTATGCAAGCAAAAGGACACAGATTTCAAAACCAAGTGTTTCACATAGTAATTTAGTATTTGTCTAAGGCAAAATGTGAATATATTTTTTGTTTGTTTCCATTAAAGCTTTATAAATCCCTCATTTTTTTAACTTTTGGAGGACACTAAATGTCAGTGAACAGACTGCTGCTACTTGTTTCTTTGTCTCTTATCTTCTTTCCTCAAGTTCAATCTATTTTTATTCACAGCTCCTTGTGGAGGAAACCTGACTGGCTCATCAGGTTTTATACTTTCACCCAACTTCCCTCATCCTTATCCCCACAGCAGAGATTGTGACTGGACTATCAATGTTAATAGTGATTATGTTATATCGTTAGCATTTATCAGGTAAGCTGCTACTTATAATTTTTAAAGTCATGTTTATAACTTTATTATTGCTTTTAATATTATAACTTTATTATTGCTCAGATCTCTGTAGGGTAATATATGTATACTTAATATGACTACCAAAGGGATTAGTAATCATTATCTTTGTTAAAAGTTACAATAAATATGTCAGAGTCATCAATACACATACAGGTGGAGCTTGGAAACTCATTGCTGTTTCCTTAAAAGCATTCTGTTTACACTGGCTAATGTTGAGGTAGATGGGGCTCAATTTAACTAAGATTCAGCTCCTGATAAAGTAGCATGGAGTAACTACTCAAATGTCTGCAAACCAGGATGGTCTTTAATGATGAAAACTATTGATTCATTTATATGTGACACTTGCTATTTAGGCAAAAATTCAAAATTAATCTTTAAATTTAGTTTTATTAGTCCATATAATTTCAAGATACTTGCTGATGTTCTGGCTATTAAATGGAATTGTTCCAGATTTTTCATTTATCACAATAGAAGACTAAATTGCACTTAATAGAACTCACAGAGGAACTTTTGCTGTCTGCACTGTATGTAACTCATGGTGTAAATTATTATATCTGTTATGTGTGAAAATTATGCATCCCAACCAGGAAATATGTAACAGAAAAGGTAAAAATGGCACTTGTGATGTCCCATCAAATGTAATTTCTTCTTATGCTGGGTGTTCTATACTAGTGTCTATGTTGTTCTGACCCGTGCTAATGTGATGGCTTCTTTAGAGAGGTAGGTCATATAGTGTCTGTTCTTGGTGCTCAGTAACAGTTTTTGTGAATTCATCCTAAGGAAATTAATCACAAAATTATATTTACATAATTAACAGTATGATTACTTTGTTGGTGATTGCAGAATGTTGTAAGTTGGTAAGGAAATTTTCTATTGTGTACTAGCACTTCTTTTGTTGATTTGGCTGAATATCATGAGCTCAATGTATTTAAGAATATTCTGCTTTTTATATTCTACATTTAGATATGAGATCCTCCATCTTAGAATTAAAAAAAAAAAAATTTGCAGTGTGACTTCAGATACTATGAACAGTTTATAGCTCCCAAATACTGCCAAGTCAAAAAAATCTCAAAATATGGTCAGTTGCTATGAATCTTTGATAGAAACTCAGAAGCTTAGTCTTGGTAAAAGTAGATTGCATCTTTACTGAGAATTGCTTCATTTATGACACACAGACTGATCTGGAGTGAGAAACACTGACTACTCCACCAAGTACTGTTAAATAGTCTTTTGGGTGGAACTTACCCCAGCTAATCCTTTTAAATGCAAGAAGAACTTGATGCACTTTAATAATCAAAGCTGTTGACTTTTCACTTTTGCATTTCTTTTATAAGGAAATATTTTTTAAATAATCCAAAAGTTAAAAAGGGAGCTCTATCAGGTCTTCAATGCCTACATTTATTTCAGTGAGGGGCTACTGTCAAGTAGAGACATAATAGTTTGGATTTTCATTCTCTTACTAACTACCTTTTTAGAAAACTTTCTTTTTGTATGGGGACAATCTTACAAGTGAAATTGGTTAACTCTCTTAGTTAAATTAAAACTTAATTTTAATTAAAAATTAAGTTTTAATTTTACTAAGTTAGTTAACAAACTGTAATGTAATTCAGGAGAAAATGGGAGGTTTCAATCTTTCATCTTTTTATTTAAACTGATCATAGGCAAGATGCTTCTTGCTCTAAGAAATATGGGAAGATCATCCTCTGACTGTCTGAAAGTGTTTAGTCTGGCTGGAAGCTGAGTGCATTATATCATAACGCATTTCTGCCAAGAGTTCCAATAGATCTAGGTGGTTTATTTTTCTAAACCTTTAGAAATATGTGTTTTTTTCTCTATTTAAAAAGCTTTTATTTATTTCTGGCTAGCAGGAAATTATTGTTTCTAAGGTGTGAACCAAAAGATATAGTATTCTGTGTTTGCTAATAAAACACTTTTACAAACCATTTTTTTCTGACAGTGGAGGGATTTTTTTTCCTTTTATTAAAACAGTGATAGTAAATTTCAAATTTAAGCTAATAAGAGTGAAAGTGTTAGGCAAACCATATTTCATCTGACATTTCTCTTTTTTGTTTTATAGCTTCAGTATAGAACCAAATTATGATTTTCTTTATATCTATGATGGGCCAGACAGTAACAGCCCACTGATTGGGAGCTTTCAAGATAGCAAGCTGCCAGAGAGGATAGAGAGCAGTTCAAATACCATGCATCTGGCTTTTAGGAGTGATGGATCTGTGAGTTTTACTGGATTCCACCTGGAATACAAAGGTAAGTAAAATTATTTTTCTTATATATTTACAAAGTTCAATGCGTGAATGCATAATTTTCTGCCTGGTAATGTTTTTTGTTTTTTGGGGTATTTTTTTGCCTGAGAATACAATAATTTGAATAATCTATTCACACAAGTATAATGTTATAAGATTGCTAACTTAAAATAAAGTTTCTAGTATGACTTTGTTTACCTGTAATGTTGAATGCATGATTCCTTTCAGTGTTTGAAGCAGGCTTACAAGAAGGGTGGGCAGGCACTTTTCATGAGTCCATGTAGTGATAGGACAAGGGGGAATGGCCTTAAGCTGAAGGAGGGCAGATTTAGATTATATATTAAGAAGAAACTCTTTGTTGTGAGGGTGGTGAGTCACTGGAACAAGGTGCCCAGAGAGGTTGTGGACTCCCCATCCCTGGAGGTGTTAAAAACCAGGATGTATGCAGCTCTGAGCAACCTAGTTTAGTGGAAGATTCCTTGCTTATGGCAGGAGCATTTGGAGCTAGATGATCTATAAGGACCCTTCCAACCTAAATTGTTCTATGAGTCCGTGATTCTATGAAAAAATAGGAGATAGCAATTTACAGGTTTCAAAAATAAAGTTGCAGGGGCGTAACTTAACAGCACACATACATATATATAAAAGTTTTATCCAGAGTTTACTTTCCTCACTGGATCCTCCAGATGTCAAGGAAGTTGTCTCCACAGTACGAGCTACTCCTGAAAAGTTAAAAGTAGGTCTCAACCATGTTGATGGTGAGCCCCGATGTAAGAAGTGTTTCAATTCACTTAAATATATTTATTCTTTTCAACTAAACAGAAAAAAAATAAATGCAGATGGAAGTGCTATAGGAAGTGATTCAAGATCACAGAACTTCTGAAGAACAAGAAAATAAATTATTTTTAAAAAGGCCAATCTTTTTCTTCTGTGATGTTGAATAAAGTCTTATGTCATGGAATCAAAGTGTTTCTCCTTTCCACCAATCCAAGTGTGAAGGATATTTATTAGGGACACAGTCTCTTTGAATTCTTGATCTAGGTTTAAACAAAGAAGTGAACTGCTGTACTGTGTGAAAGGGACCAATCTGATTTTTATTTATGCCTCAACATGTGTTATACATGAGGTGAGAAATCACTCTGGGGGTTGTACACTCTGTACACTCTGTACACTCTGGGGGCTGTGCTGCGAGCCCTGTCCTGGGAAGGCTTCACCTGGCAGCTGAGCAGGACAGAGGAAGCTTCCACGATCAGGCTGGAAGCGACCCCTCTTGCCGGGGGGCAGATCCATGGATTGCCAGGAAAAAAATGTCCGGGAAACCAGGCTATGGGAGGAATCTCAGCACATAAACGCAGTTAATTGCAACATGACTGGGGGCCACTTTCCTGGGTTTCTTGGAGGGAGCGGGGCTCTCCTGGAGGGTCATCTTGGCCCCTCTTCCCCCGCCGTTTTCTCGTTCTTTCTTCTCGTTTGTTCTTCACCGGCGGCAGGGACATGCGGCCGCTGGTGCTCCCACACCGCGCCACCATGCCAGAAAAATGCTGTAGCTATCGGCACGTTTGAAAATCTAAGTAACGGGAGGATGCTGGTGTGTGATTTTGTGTGTATATGTAAGTGAGGGAAGCTGGAAAATTAAATCAACCTAATCCTAATTTTCCCTGTTCTCCTGAGAGAGTTGTATCTCCTGCTTTTCTCAGAATAACTGGAATATGCAGTTCAACATCTTAAAAAAAAAAAAAAAAAGAAGAAAAAAGAGCAATAAACAGAAGGAACTATTTCAATTCACATAAATTTTTCAAGAATTATAAAATTCGAACAGCTCAAAATCCCTTAAGCAGATGGTCAGCTTGCTTAGTGAATTATCCCATTTTTCCTGGGAATATCTGATAAATGTTCCTCTGCACTGCTTAACTTAGGTGTATCATAAAAACTTTTACTCTATGGCCATTCCTTGGATCCTGTGCTCAGTTTTGGGCCCCTTACTACAGTAAAGATGTTGAGATGCTGGAGCATGGACAGAGGAGCTGGTTAGGAGCATGGACAATGGAGCTAGTTGGGGTCCAGAGTACAAGTTTTATGAGGAGTTGTTGAGGGAACTGGGTTGTTTAGTCTGGAGAAAAGGAAGGAGACCTTACATTCTCTACAGCTACCTGAGGGCCGATTCTAGTGATGGGAGGGTTAGCTTCTTCTCACAAGTAACAAGCAATAGAACAAGAGGAAATGGGCTTAAGTTACACCAGAGAAGGCTTAGATTGAATTTCAGGAAAGAGAATCTTCATGAGAGGGGTTGTCAATCATTGAATAGACTACCAGGGAAGGGGTAAAATCCCCATCCCTGGAAGTATTTAAAAGATCTGTAGATGTGGCACTGGGGGACATGCTTTGATGGTAGGTTTGGCAGTTCTGGGCTTACAGATGGGCTCAATGATCTTAGAGGTCTTTTCCAGCCTAAATGATTCTACGATTCTATGATTCTGTTCTACTATTCTGTAAATAACATGGGTGGGAAATCAGTTTGAATGCTGAGCAGAGACTCTTGGTCTAATTGTGATTAGTAATGGAGCCAGTGTTGCCTTTTTTAACAACCTGTATAATAGGACAGACCAAATTTATGGACAACATCAGTTTGGAGGGATATGTCAGTGCTACTCAAAGGATCTTATGAGGTTATAGAATCAGACTGACAGGAGCCAGAGCCCTGAACAAAGCATTCTGGTTTCAGCTGAGTTAAAGTTTCTTCCTAGCAGGTGATATAGTGCTATATTTTGGATTTAGGATGAGAATAATGTGGAAAACATGCTGGTTATTTTGCTGCTGACCAGTACTTAGACTAAGTCAAGGACTTAGCTTCTCATGCTGCTTTGCTGGTGAGGAAGCAGAAGAAGCTGGGAGGGAACACAGCCACAACAACTAACCCCACCTTTCCAACATGACATTCTGGCCTGGGGGAGCCTACTTAGTGCTGGGTGGGCATCAGTCAGTTTGGTCATGAGCAATTGTTTTTCATTTACATAACTTGTTTTTATGGGGTTTTATGTCTGTCTCTTATTTAAAATTTTCCTTTCCATTACAATGTATTATCATTTCTATTATTATTATTATTATTATTATTATTATTATTATTATTATTATTATTGCATTTTATTTAAACTATTAAACCATTCTTATTTCAATCTAAAAATTATCTCAATTTAACCTTTCCTGTTTTCTCCCCATACCACTGTGGATCTCACTGAATGAGCAGTTGCAAAGTCGTTAGTTGCTGACTGGGGCTAAAACTCAACAACTCTTCTTGGCAAGTTGACTGCAGGTCTTTTGTCAGGTTCACTGCAATCACAACGTTGATTTAAGACAACTGTGACTCCACAATGTTGGAGTCAGAGTTGTTGTGCTTGTTCTGAGAATTGGGTTATATAACAACTTGCTTTCTCTATATGTTCTCCTTTTGTTAACTCTGGGGACTGGATTAAGGATATAATTTTGATGAACTGTGTAACACTGGATCAAGATATGATTCCTGTTTTTGTATTTTTGCTCAGTATTGTTGTCATATCTGTACTTCTAGGGATCCACCTCTTGAAAACTATTAGCAATCAAAGCCTTTATCTTTCTCCTCAAAGAGCCAATTTATGGGGCAGATAAGGAGGACCACTTGCCCCACTCCTTCACCTTTCCTTTCACTTTCATCTTTCATTCTCCTCCAGGCTAATTCCAATAGCTCTTGAGAATTTTGAATATCCTTGAGATGTTCAAACCAGTGTATTCATTTTGCTATATCTCCTGTACGTGTTTCAGGTTTTGTTTGAGGCTAAACAATTATTTAGGAATACTGCCCAGAGATCTACCCTGAAGCTGGATCCTTACAAGTTACACAGTGAATGGGAAAGGGTGGGCAAGTACCAAGGACAGTGGGCACCTCCAACGTTTTGTAGTTCAGCCCTGAACAAATGTAGAATGCTGAAAAACTACTAAATATTTGAGGAAAGTCTCTTATCACACTCACAATTCCAGAGAGACACAAATCATTGCAATGTGCTGGGACCTGGCCCAGGCCTACCAAGCCCTATTCAACATAATTCACTATCCTCAAGTGGAAGAGGTCTCTGGATCTGACAACAAAACAATTGGAGCTCTGGCTACTCCAGCTGCTGTGATAGGCCTTGCAACTGAACCAGAGGAACAACCCGTGCTGGTATCAGTCACCCCTACACACAAACAGAAATATTGATGCAAACATCAGCTTGCTTGGTAAGGAAAGAAGCTCCTCGTAAGAAGGGAAAGGAGGAGGAGGTGGATGAAGAGGGCTACTCTGAAGGGCCATTACAGGAGGACGAGGAAGAGGAAGAACTCATAAACAAGTCAGTGACCATACAATCACCAAACAGTCACCTTGGCTGTGCCAGTGCTAGGTTAACAGGGTCAGTAATCTGGAATTAGAGGGAAAAATCCAGCACCTAAGATCCCTTTCTAGGGAAGGGGGCATTGACAAACTGAATAAAAATTCACAAGCCCTCAGCCTCTGAAAGTGATTCCTTCCAGGCATGAGGAAAAGGTATCCCTTCTAAGAAGATGTTATAATCCATTCGGGCAAATGGACCACCATGAGGAGATGTATCCAGCACCTGAAGGAATTTGCTATGCTGCAGGTGATTTATGATGACCTTGATACCGAGCAGTTATTCAAAGATCCAAAAGTCCAGTGCTAATGATCCACATGTTGTAAGTTTTTACAGAGCACATCAAATGTCACCTCACTGGTAGTAAAGTGGAAGACAGGGAGGAACAATCAGTGGATAAACTGGACATGGAGAGAACATGAGAAAGTGAGATAGAATATCAACCTCAGTCCTAGAGACATGGGAATGTGAGTTGCAAAGAAAAAAGCACAAAAGGGTGTTTTTCCAGGAAAATGGCCACTCCAGTTTCCAGCAGGGTGGGGGAAACAATAATAAGAGTATTATGGGTTGAGATAAAGGCAATTTAATATAGAAAGCAAGAGCCATGTACACATGCAGAGTGAAATAAGGAATTCATTCCCATGGGCAGGCAGATGTTCAGCCATCTCCAGCAAAGCCAGGCTCCATCACATATAATGATGACTAGGGAAGACAAACACATAACTTCAAATGCCCCTCCCTTACTTCTTCTTCCCCAAAATTTATGTGCTGGGAATGGCATCATATGATATGGACCCCATACCATATGGTATGATCCAACTTTGGTAATTTGGCGTCAGCTGTCCCAGTTGGGTTTGCTCCAACTACCTAAAGAGAGAGTGTTGCAAGGGTGTGTTGAAAAGGCAGAGCCAAAGACTTCTCAGGTGCTTGTGGTGATAAGCTGAGATCTAATGGACTGACAAATTGACATAAGAGAAATTTCAATTACATATTAAGAAAAAATTAATCACTCTGATGTTAGTCAAACATTGGAACTGCTTGTCCTTATATGATGTCATCAGAACCCTTCAAAATCATAACTGGACTGTACAAAGGCCTAAGTAACCTAATCAAATTGGCCCTGATTTGCATGGGAGTTGTACTACATTTCTTTCAACCTAAATTTTTCTGATTTGATGAACTTCAATTTTTCATTCAAATTATGACTGATGCAGTTGTGCCCTATATGTACACTAATCCTATTTTAAGTAAGAGTGTACTCAAATTATACTTCATTAGTGGGCCATATTTTTCAGATCCAAATCTCAGACTGACCCATATTCCAGGTCTGATCTATAACCATGTCTCTGGCTGACTTTTATTCCCATTCTCTCCCTCACTTCATTTCTATATTATAGTGGAGGAAAAGCTTATTACTTCTGTTAAGAACTCTGGAGACTAATTATTGAATGCTTGCTATAGTTTGGTATGTCTGTAATATTATCTCCAAGAAGTTTATTATGACTTTATTCTCTGTGAAACTTAGGGATGGGGTGGTAAGTCATCACATTCTGGACAAAGCACTTGCTTCTCTTGGCTTTCAGTACTGTTTTCCAGGCATTGAGGTACTACTTTTCAGGAGGATTTTCGGCACTATTACTCTATGTTATTCAGCAGAGGCTTCCTTGTTGCACTTGGGATTGAAACAGCATGTGTCACTGTTTTCAGCCTGTATTTCAGAGCCTTATTTGATCCAGTAGTGTGACAATGTTATCAGAGAAGTAAATGCTGACTTCTTTGAAGCTTGTTGCAAAATTTGATTATGCTCAGAAGGAATTGACACCTGGTATGCACAGCCAAGAGTGTAATGTTACTGTAACCCAAATCTGAACTGCCTAATAAAAAAAATATTTCCTGCCTACTTATTACAGAAAATATTTTTTAAAATGCTCCTACTAAAAAAAAAAATATTTGTACTAATACAGCATTTTCTTTGATCTTCTGCAAAATCTATCACTGCCCTTACATGTTTTTAACTTAATGATACTAATATTCTTAGGAAAAAAAGAGAGGGCTACAAGGGTAATCAATGTCTCATGTTCCTCAACTGGAGCAATATGGTGCCAGTGGTGAAGAATTTCCCCTCCTGTCTCCTGGGAGCACTTATAAATTTGCTGAAACAGTCTTCTTGTTCTTTTTTTCACTGGTTCTCAGCCAGATCTGAAGAATTCTTTTGCCTCATTTGATTTGTTCTTCATACACTGTGGCACATTTTACTAACTTTTTCTACAAGTTCACTTAGCAGTTCCTTCAGATTTGCAAAAGTAGTTTTAAGGTGCTTAATATTTCAGGCTTTATTTTTCAGAACTGGTATTAAGAAACTGTATTTCTATAGCGACATTGTTTCTGTTTAGTCAGCAATTTCAGGAGCCTGTCACAACTATAATTTTGGGGAAAAGAAAATTACAGGGCTGTGTTTTTTCCCTAGAGATAATTTGTGCTGTGACAGATCATTCTTTTCTCAATTTTTGATTTATGCACCAGACATAATAGATTGCTTTATTTTTTCTCTTTATTTTTATCATCTAGTACTAATATCTGCTTTATCTGTGTACCTTATATAGTATCTTTGAAACATTTTGATTTATTTTTTTCATAATTTCAAGAATGATAATCTCATTATAGCAATTATGAATCAATAAAGTTATATCAGTATTGGTACAATAACAGGAAAAGAAGATATTTTATTGATTTTCTAAAATATTAGTTATAATCTAAATTAAATTATCCTTTTCTCCCCTTAAGTTTGATAATTTAGACTTGAAAGACTTTGAAATTTTCCCTAAGACCTGCCAGATTTCTCAAATAAATGTGTGATTGGCTTGCATAATAATTATTAATATCTGTGTGATGTCTTATAGACTTTCTAGTAATTTGCATCTTTTGAATTTTCATTGTCCATCCAAATTTTTGAATGAGTGTTAAATAAGTCTTAGACAACACACTACAACTACCTGTATGAATCAATGTGAATACCTAATACCTGTTCTTAATGATTAAAGATGTATTATAATTAATATTTGTTATTGTGTTGTTTTTCATATCATAATCTCTGTAGATTATATATGCAAATGATAATAAATTTTTAAGCACATTAGGAGATCTTGACATTCTTTTTGAAGATGTGAAATTGAAAATTCAAAAGACTTATTCTGTGTTTCCTCCTTCAAATGTAAACACAATGTAATTATTTATCTTCTTTAAGAAATACTACAACATAAAAGTGGCCTTAAGGGATGTACTTAGTTCATTAGCTTGGCTCTAGTAGTGACCAATAGTTTATGTGTGGCCAAACTATATAAAAGTCAAATAAATAATAATTGTTCCTGCTTATCTGTAATTTTTCAGAAACTTCAGTTTAGGCACTGACAGAATCAGATAAAGTATCTTTTTAAATAAAATTCTCAAAAAGCCTTCCAGGAAGTTCAAAGCTTATGTAGTCTTTTGGCAACCATACCTACCTGTAGCAGAAAGTTCCACAGTGCAAAAATGCCCAGTAAAGAAACCTTTTCTTTAATGTATTTGAAAGCTGGCACTGGTCTTGTATAAAGTGAAGAAGTGTTCCCTATTGATTTTCTCCACAACACCCTTAAATGTTAAAGAAAGTCTGAAATTTCCATCTTCTGCTTGATAAAATATGTTATTACATACTCCATCCTGCACAGCACAAAATAATCTGCTTCACTCCAGCTTCTACGTAATACATTTACTCTTTTTTCCTTAAAGGAAATTACATTTTTTCCTAAATGTTTTACTTTTCCCACCTTCTGCATAATAATGCTGTAAATTAGAAGTGTTGAGTATTTATTTTTATTCAATATGTTACTGGATATTGGTATTCACATTATAGAAGTAAAAGGGAATAAAATATAAAAGCGTATGCATATGTTTGAATTTATTTCAATAACTTGAAACAAATAAGTATAAATGATAAAAAATGAGATTCATTTAGGGAATATTTTGATATTTTTCCCTCCACTGATGGATAAGTATTTATATGAAAATATACCATCATATCATATACATATAGAAACTCATTTGAGATTTATTAATTTTGAAGACATTCTTGTTTGCATACTTCTTATTTTGCAACAAATTGTTCATATTTATTTCCTCCATTTACCAGTTTTCTCACCACAGATTTTAAAACTAGGATGTACCTTGTCTACCAGAAAAATGCCCATGTATCTAACTTAATCTCACTACACAACTTTATCATTGATCAGAAAGAATTCTGAAAAGTAAATGGAGCACTATAGGAATTATCTTAAAAAAGGACAGAAGACATAATTTCTGTCATTATATAGTAATTTGTATGGTTGGTAAAATGAAGGAGAGGAAACGTTTGATGGAAAGTCTTTTTAAAAAGACCCCAGGTTCTACAGGGCACTCAAAGAAGGCCTCAAGAGAACGCCAGGAAATATTTAGATTGTATTTATTTTTATTTATTTTTATTTATAGTTATATATTTTTTTAATTTTGGATTATATTTAGAATTATATTCACACTTGTTCCCTCTACAGCAAAGCTTCGTGAGTCTTGTTTTGATCCTGGAAATATAATGAATGGAACAAGACTGGGAATGGATTACAAACTGGGTTCCACAGTTACGTACTACTGCGATGCAGGATATGTTCTTCAAGGATACTCTACACTAACATGTATCATGGGAGATGATGGAAGACCTGGATGGAACAGAGCCCTGCCCAGCTGCCATGGTAGGAACAGTTTTTCCTTTATTTTAGTTGTCATTGTCATTACTCTTGCTTTGTAATAGGAAAGAAGCGAGTGAAAAATTAGAAGTGATTTTAATAATATTCTCTTTCAGAAAAAACCCCTTTCCAATGATTTATATAATAAAATACATGCGTGACAACTTAGGGGACTATTGATTCCAGTTTTTATTAACATTGGCTAAATAGTGTTATTACTGGGAATAGAGCTTAGTAGTAATGTCATTCTCCATGTCAACGTGTGTTCTTGAATTAACTTACATCAGCGTATAGAGAGATATATATATATATACACACATACCATATATATGTATTTAAATACAACAGTAAGTATACTTTGTATGTCATAATATATGTTTGTTTCTTTTTGTTACTACTGGTTCTGAAAACACAAAGATTAAATATTTTGTATATACTACATTACAAGATTTAAATTCTTGGGCATGTGGTCTGTGGAAAAGTTAAGCCTTTAAATTCAGGAAAGATCCAATTATTCAAACTTTTACAGATATAAAGTCTGCTCATTTCAAAATTCTTCTGACTTTAGTTGTATGACCATTGACAATCTCAAGCATCAGCATTTTCAGATTTAAACTCCAAGAAAAGATTAAAGATTTATTTTATTGATTTCTTAACAGATATTGGTAGCCATGTGCAATTTTAACTTTTTGAAAAGTCACATATTCTGTAAGATTGAGCACAAAAGCTCTCCCATGTGTGCAGGTATTAATACGAGAAACTAACATTTGCTTCATAAGTTAAAATAAAATCCAATTATTATGTTACTTTCTGTTCCTTTTCACAATCTGAAGACAAAACAGCTGTTAAATCCATTTCCAGTTTGAACAAACATATATTTTAAATAGAATATGGATTTCCTTTGTTGTGTACTTAAATTTCTATTGCAAAGTGGATGGTAGAGTACCAGCAAAACTAACAAAAAAAAAATTTCTCAAATCTAAAGAATATCCAATATTATAAGCATTTGAACAAGTTCAGTATTTTCTGCCAAATCCATCATAGCACTGCATTCCAAAACTCAGTGGCATCAAACTGGGACACTGGCCCTTGCAAATGTTTGGAAGTGTGTTCACACTTCTAAACTCTCTGCCAGAATTCAACTATTTTTCCTCATTTTAAAATTAGAGATGAATATTGTTTTTTAGAGAGGAGTTGGTGAGGAAGGTTGTTGTGTATAATAGGGGAAAGATTCCCTTTTTTTGGAAGGACTTTTTGATAGGTAATAAAAGATTTTTAAAATACTTTATTAAAGCAATACTTGTGTCTATTAGTGTCACTTATAATCTACTTGGCAATCTTCCAGTGCTGTCTGTTGTAGCTTTCAGTAAAGGAGGAGTGTTAGAGTACTGCCATTGTAATAAATGGGGGAAAATAAATTTTATTGTAAAAGAAGTAGTGTATGTCTGTCACTGATTCCAACTGGACCATCCTCTTTCCTGGATGAACAAGGCCTTATTTCAAAGGTGTCAAACCCCATTCTTCTTTAGGATATGATGGCACAGAATAGACATTTTCACCTGTTTTTCTTACTTGTTTTTTCCTCCAAAAAGCTTTGTAGTCGTGTTGCCTTGATATATTACACTATATTTTGACCACATTATTGATGTTTTCCACTTTTGTGTGATTTACCTCAAGAAAAACGGAACTTTTATATAGATATAAAGATGATATCAGTTAATTAGCTTTCAGTTGCAGAGCTGGCAGACACAGTTAGAGAGCTGAATTTAGCTCCTGAAAACCAGTCTCACCTACACAATAAAATTTGCATAGTAGAAATCAGATTCCTCCATTCTTCAGTTTGTATTTTTGCAGCTGCTTTGAAACTGAATATCTTTAGTTAGTTAATTAGTTACAAGAAAAAAATTGAACAGATGCTAAGATTGTCTAGGCTAATATGCAAAGGTATTTGCTATTTCACTATGGATGTTAAGAGCAGGATGTCATGAACATATGCAGATGCATTATTAGTATGACAAAGACAATGACTATTGATTTCTCTCAGCTTCAGCAACTATAAGTAGTTTTAAATTTTTGGTAGCAAACAACAATTGTTTAAGAATAGCAAAAAAGCCCAGTAATGGGAAATCATATTCATAACTGAATGTGAAAACCATGTTCCTACCAGAAGAAATCATTTATTGATCACTAAAATATTTTACTACATTTCATTACAGTATGTTGTTGAAGCCTTGGAAACATCTGAATCCAGGCTTCAAAATAACTTGATCTGTAAGATATATCTAACAATATCCAATGTTTTCATAACTGCCTATGAGAATATGCCTATGTCTATGATTTGTTCACTTTTTTTTTGGTAGCAAAACCAATTCAGAGTATTATTTCGGTTTCTTTTGATCTGTATTAACTTACTATGGCTATTTGAGGCAGCTGAGATCAGGTTTATATCTGAAAACTTTTAGGATAGAAGACAGATATGCATAGAATAGCATAATCTTACTGCTTATTGTTTTGTAATGTAGGAAATGTTGACAACTTTTTCATAAATCATTCAACATTGTTTACTTAATCAGAGGCTTTATAGCTCACATTTTTATGCACTTTTTACATACTGACCATACAAAGAGCTGTTATTTAAATCTATTTCTAAATTTGAATGGTGAATGAGTTGGGCAATTGCAAAAGCCAGAATATTCCTGCAGTGAATGAAGCTGAATGCTACTCTAAATGAGATGTTCTGTGTCTGTGTGTTTTATAGTTCTAAAGTAAGGGTCAGTTTAACCACTTAAGCAGCATACTTAAAATTGTCATATGTTGACTGCTTACAAAGCATTTCTCACTTTCTTTTTGACCAGAACAGCATGGTTTTTTTGTAGAATCACATAGGCAATGACCTGAGCACCTAGAAGTACAATTGAAATCAATTAGGATTTTGTTTTGAATACAAAAATGTTATTTAAATTCTGAATATTCTGAAAGGTTAATTCTTAATTGCCAAACTTGAAAATTTGATTGAAGGTATTTTGAAAAAAAATTATGAAGGATTTTATTTTATTTTTATTGAACTATCTTCTGAATTTTTGTTCCCAAGCTTCCACTTCCCATTTTTCACAAATTTAGGTACATTGCTTTATCATTCCAAGCTTTCCTTCCATGTAGTCAGTGGAGAGAGACAGGCTTCCTAAAAGGTCATCAAGGGGGATTCAAAGATCTGGTTAAGAAGGTATATTTTTCCCTTTGCACCTGGACTGCATTAACAGGATGTAATTGCTTGCATGCTCAGCAGTATATGACCTAGAGCAGCAACCCAGGAAATACTAGGTCTAGTGAAATATCTGAATATGCTGTGTGGAGGCAGTACTGTTTGCGCTAAAAGCATACAACAAACTCTGTTTTGGAGGCATGTATGTGTTAAAGTTCAGCAGTGAGATTTCTGAGTAAAGGAGTAGGCATCTGAGTGAACCTTAACCTATAAACCTCACACTACAGACCCTTTTCTGTATGAGCACACCCACTGTTCCTCACCTGTGCAAGGGCGACCATTGTACACCAAGAACTATCAAGTCAAAAAGCCAAAATGAGAAAATCTATCTTTCACACAGTGGAATTTGCAGTAAATTACTAGAGATTTACTTACCAGTATATACTTCTTGGAGACAGTAGTCTCCTTTTTCTGAAGATGTGTGACTAATTCTTTACTGTAAAATACACAAATAGTTTTGTAAATAGGAAACAAAACTAAAATCTTTCTTTATGGCTATGCAGACAGCTGGTATTTTGCTGAAAACTATACAGGTTTTTTGTTTTTTTTTTTTTTTTTAAATGGGATTGAGTTAAAAGCTCAGCTTTTCTTAAAGATGTTCTCGTCATACTAGAAAAAGTTTGAAAATTTTACTGGAATTAACTGTAGGTATTGATAATTCTGGAAAGATTGGAAAAAAAAAATAAATACAGACACGTGTTTATACCCACAGCAAGAACTACTCTGTCTGACCTTTTGCATATACATTTGGAATTCATACTATGGCTTTACAAAGTCCATTGAATAATAAATGTTGTGTGTAATTATTCCAGGCTTTCATTTAAGAAGTAATAATATCATATAATGGTAAGTAAAGTATTAGAAGTGAAGAAAGTTGCTAATTGCAAGGATCTTATTAAAATCAGCTGCCAGAGAATCCTAATTCCCAATGAATTTAAGGGATTCGTTAAGTGGAGGGCATCATAAAACCAGGCACTTCCTTTTCTGATGAATTAAATCTGCAACCAAATTTTGGGAGCACAGTTTAATGAAGGAAACATTAAAAGAAGGAGAAATATTTTAAGCTATATAAAATTGGGGGTTTTTAGCTTTATTTTTTTACTTTCTTTGCTATAAAATAAATTATATGAAACTAAGCATATATATTCAAGCCATAAGTTTAAATATGTTTGCTTATGTGCAACTGTTAGTTTGAAAAAACATCATGAATCAGCAGGGGAAATGTAACAGCAACTTTAATATTTTTGAAAGTAATGTGTAAATTATAAAATATGTAAATAAATTGACAGAGTTTCTAATTTGTTTGGCAATAAAAGTATAAAGAAAGTACCAATGAAAACACAGAATAAATTATGTGATCTTTTCTTCTGCTTTAGAATATTAAAAACTGACACTTCTTTGTTTGCTTTGAATATGTAAATTTTCTAGTAGAAGATTGAAAAAAACATTACCTTAAAAAAAATGAATTCTTTCATCATGTATTTTGTGGTGGAGAGAAAAACAGATTTTAGCAATAGTTTACATAAATATGTGCTTGTTCCTGTATTTAGTGTCAGCACCATAGGTGCATATTTTTCTTTGAAGATTTTTTTCAAACAGACAAGGTAACTTCAGGGTATTCTGTTCTTAGAAGGAAAAATCTATCTCTACCATTTAGTCACACAGAGAAGTAAATATTTATTTTCCAAAGTCTGCAAGACATTGAATTGGGACAGGATTATGTAGTATCAGTTAATAATCATGGTAAGTCAACTAATTAATAACTGGAATTAAAGAAACTGATCCAGTAATCTGCACTGGCTATAGCTGACAAATACACATATTTATAACTTAACCTCAGGCAGCAGTCGCAACGTCCTCACTCTTGTCTAATAAGACCTCAGTAACGAACTGGAAGATTTATTATGTGGAATATGCTGGTGTTTACATCCATAAGACTCATATTTCATTGTTTGCACAAGTTTTGTCATCTCCGCTTTGTCTGTCACAGTGGAGACTGGGGGATGGAAGGTTCTAGGCAGCAGAAGAAACCTGTAATTAAGAGACTCTGTTGTTTTAAAATTGAATTCTATTTATTCTATTTTGTTTTCCTTCCTGAGCGGGCTACATATAGCATTTTGCCAACATACTATAGGGACATTGTCCAGCATGAAAAGGAGAGCTCCCTCTTAGAGATCCCACATCTCTTGACATTTAACTCAGAAGCTGCTTGTGTTGCAGCTGTTTTTCTGATATAACACTCCGAAGAAACAGTGTCTTCCACAGCAAAACTTTACTCCCAGTTTTGAGGATGTATTTCTCTTTGTTTCTGTGATGTGTTTCTCTTTTATACCATAAAGAGTAGTTATGTGTTGAGAAGTCAATATACAGCATCACAACACCATGCAATATACAGCTGTGCATTCCATCTGTTGCAGAAATAGTTTTGTTGCTATAAAATTAAAAGGCTACAGTTTCTTCCCTGTTGTACTGCACATTTTATATGTTTCTATTATTTTGTTAATCAGTTACTGACTTAGATGGTACTTTAAACCTTTATTTAGGTGACATGCTAGGAAGTAACACTGCTTGGGTTTGTGGCTGAATTTTTAATAAAAGATATTTTAAAGATATCTAATAAAACATATTTATTTGTAATAAAATATTTTAATAAAATATACTTTTATACATTAAGCTATATTTATATTTACAATTGAGAGCAAGTAATAGAAGGCCAGAGAATATAAATTTCAGTGATATTTTAATTATTTTCAGTTCAAATGCTGGTGATTCAGTTAACATCTCTTTCAGTATAAAATAGAAGTATGGAATAAATAGAGAAACAATAGAAGTATGGAATGGATAGAGCTGGCCTAAAGCAGAGCAGAGTTTCTCAATGGGAGTAAATGTGACAATAATATGTTCAAAATGTATCTTAAGTGTCTATAATGCATTCAAATTGGATACCCTGGGAGGAAAGAAAGGGGAAAACTTTTTTTTTTTTTTACTTTGTGTGGGGAATAATATCAAACTAAGGAAGGTCATTGAAATAGATTTGAAGACAACAGCAAAAAGGTAAGTACTTACTGTTGACCAGAAATCATGTAAAAACACCATCTTTTAATATTACCAATCAGAATCAAAATCTAAGTAGAACACCAAAAGAGGTGATGGAACAACACAGTCAAGGAATCTAATAGATATAAGGATGTGTATTTCAAGAAAACAAAATCCTGTTCAAAAGAAGGTAGTAGAAAGTGTGACCAACAGGGTTTTGAGAAAAACTTTTAAAACCTAATTTAATCAGTAATGCAGTTTTGCAAAGACTAAAAATGTAGAAACTTACTAAAGAGTCAACAACAGGTCAATGCCAAAAATGTAGTCAAGGACAATGCTATGGAGGGGAAGGAAAAAAATAAATTCCTTATACATTATATTTCTTATATTACCTTACTGAGATAACAGGATAGGTAGTGCATTGGAACAATTCCTTCAGCTTGAAGGAACCGCATCAAAATAAGGCAAATCAATAAACAGAACCATAGCAAGTTTCTAGGATAAGGCAGTCTCTTCTGTGTAGTTCTGAAAGAGATAGATATGAAGTGTTTGAAGTACAAATGTTGACCTTGAGGTTAAGTTAGCCTTTCTGTCGAAGCAGTGGGAAGTGATGAACCTGTGAGAAATCTTCCTTGGTGAGCAGTTGGCCAATTTCCACAGTTAGAAAATTGGTAGCGATTATGAAAAAAAAAAAAAAAAAATAGAACTAGGAGACACATTGTTCAACAAGCTGAATAAAAATCAATATAACTTTTGAAGAGGAATGTGGATCTTTTTGGGATGTCTTAGAGCTCAACAAGCATATGAATGAAATTAAAAATAGTTGATACTATATAATTGAATTTATAAAAATGTTTGGCTGTGTTCCATGAAAAAATATTATCTTTTAAGGGAAAAGTAATACAATGCATTAGGATAATATTTGATTACAAGGTAAGAATTGAAAGTTGTTGATATGATGTCCAGTTTTAAGTTATCTAGAAAAAAATCAATAAAGGAAAGCTACCACAAAGATCTCATACATATTTTCCTATGAATTGTGCAATATTTGTATTGTTCCAATACAAATTCACATAAAATTGAGATGACAAAGTTCACATTATCACAAAATTATATAGTATAATCATATCTAGAGTCAAATGCACAGAGTAAAATGTACATCAATTTCACTTCTGTTAAGTGCAGATAAAATGCTTATAGAAGAAATTACCCTAAGTATAGGCATGATAATTAGATTTTGGTTGTGAAGTATCACAATATCACAGAATGGGTAAGGTTGGAGGAGACCACAGTGGGTCACCTAGTCCAACCTCTCTGCTCAACCAGGTTAATCTCAGAGCATGGCACAGAATTGTGTCTAGATGGCTCTTGATATCTCCAATGAAAACGACTCTGCAAGCTCTCTGAGCAATGACCTGAAAGTCAGAAGGTCTTCCTCATCTTCAGGTGGAACTTCCTGTGCATCAGTTTCTGCACATTATCTCTTGTCTTATTCCTTGGCACCACCAAGAAAAGCCTGGATCTGTCCTCTGTCACCCTCCCTTCATGTACTGGTAGACAAAGACGTGGTCCCCTCTCAGTCCTCTCTTCTCAAGGCTGAAAAAGCCCAGTTCCCTCAGCCTGTCCTTGTAAGAGAGATGCTCCAGTCCAAGATAAATTACCTTGAAATCATTATTACTAGTCGTTTGCAGATTAGAAAAATTCTATCAGAATTATATTTAAGTATTTTTTTTTCCTCACAGAGCATCCTAGCCCATAAGATATTCTCTGATGAGGCAGTGTTAACAAAAAAATAAACAAATGTAACATGAAAGTCATATTTGCTTCTTCCCTGCAGATATAAGAGAGTCTATTTCTCAGCCCTCATAGCTCAAGGAAAAATAGAATTGGAGTTTTTAAATATAGTCCTTATTACAACAAAATAAAAAAGTCTTAAATTTTTGAAAAATGTAATTAAAAATCTTTCTAATGCTGAGAAATAGATCTGTACATTATGCAGTCTTTGACTTGGTGATTTGAAATGTAGTAAATAAGATTCTCTGGGTTGCTGATCACTAGAGATCCCAACGATGTGTGAAAGTTTCCCAGACACAAAAGCTTCATGGGTATTTTTCTTTCTTTGTCTTCTGCATGTTATAAATGCCATTTCTGTATTGTTTAATTTTATATTTTCCATTGGTATTTGTGCTCATAGCTGTTCATTGAGCAGTTATTTTGACTATTGTGCTGTTTTAGAGTCCTTTCTGACTCTACTTTTCTTTCCTGTGTTTCAGAAGTCCCTGTTCCTAATTTTCATGATTTGTTTTATTTACTTCTAATCTGAATGTGTCTTTAATTATGGACAGTGTATTGTTTCACTCTTTTTTTCTTCCTTCTTTTTCATTTTCTTTAGTTATTTTTTCTTTAGTGAGTTTGAAAATAGGAATTTCTGTCTTTTTAAAGTTAATTTAAAATCTGTGAGGCAGACCTAAACAGCAGTGATAGAAAAGAAAGCTGAGATTGAGAAGATTGCAATGACCTCAGTGAATTTATCTTTAACTGTCAGATCTCAAATTTAAAATTACAATCATTAACTGTTCCTGCAGTTTCCTTTGAAACTGCTGATGCACGCACATTCAAAATATTTAAAATCACTTGGAAACAAAATGATCATCATTTGGAAACCTAAAGTGTCATTCTAGTATTGTAATATTATTTGCAGATGATTCAAGAAAAAGCTTTTTCTTTGTTCCAGCTGTGATTCACTGCCAGTGCTTAAAAACTCAGTTGAGTAAAAGAATATTCTAGGGACATGCAAATAGGCAGTATAAAACAACATAAAGGGGTTTTGAATGGGCAACATACACATTACATGGCACCAGTGCCACATCCAGTCTTTCCTTAAACACATCCAGGGATGGTGACTCCACCACCTCCCCGGGCAGACCATTGCAGTACTTGATCACCCTTTCTGTAAAAACTTTTTCCTAACCTCCAGCCTAACCTTCCCCTGATGCAGCTTAAGTCTGTGTCCTCTGGTTCTGTCAGTTGCTGCCTGGAGAAAGAGACCAACCCCACCTGAGCACAGCCACCTTTCAGGGAGTTGTAGGGAGTGATAAGGTCACCCCTGAGTCTCCTTTTCTCCAGGTTAAACACCCCCAGCTCCCTCAGCCGTTCCCCTCAGGGTTTGTGTTCCAAGCCCCTCTCCAGCCTCGTTGCCTCTTCTGGATGCGCTCCAGCGTCTCAACGTCCTTCCCAAACTGAGGGGCCAGAACTGGACACAGCACTCAAGGTGCCCCTCACCAGTGCTGAGTACAAGGGCAGAATGACCTCCCTGATCCTGCTGGCCACACTACTCCTGATACAGGCCAGGAGCCATTGGCCTTCTTGGCCACCAGGGCACACTGCTGGCTCATGTTCAGCTGGCTGCTGACCAGCACCCTCAGGTCCCTTTCTGCCTGGGCACTGTCCGGCCACACCGTCCCCAGCCTATAACGCTGCTGGGGGTTATTGTGGCCAAAATACAGGACTCAGCACTTGGACTTTATTAAACTTAATCCTATTGGACTCTGCTCATCCATCCAACCGCTCCAGTTCTCTCTGCAGAGCCCTCCTACCTTCCAACAAATCGACACACACTCCCAACTTAGTGTTGTCTGCAAATGTACTAATGAAAGACTCAGTACTCTCATCCATGTCATCAAATATTGAATATTAAAAATATTGAACAGAACTGGCCCCAGCACAGACCCCTGACGGACACCACTGGTGACTGTCCCCAGCTGGATGCAGCACCATTCACCACAACTCTCTGGGCCTGGCCATCCAGCCAGTTCCTAGCCCAGCAAAGAGTGCTCCTGTCCAAGCCACGGGCTGCCAGCTTTTCCAGGAGTGTGCTGTGGGAGACAGTGTCAAAGGCCTTGCTGCAGTCCAAATAGACAACATCCACAGCTCTTCCTGCATCCAGGCGGGTCACCTTGTCATAAAAGGAGATCAGGTTGGTCAAACACAACCTACCCCTCCTAAACCCCTGCTGGCTGGCTCTGATACCCTGGCCCTCCTGTAACTGCTGTGTGATGACACTCAATATAAACTGTTCCATAACCTTACTGGGTACTGAGGTCAGGCTGACTGATCTACAGTTACCAGGATGCTCCTTCCTACTTTTTTTGTGAATGGGCATCACACTGGGCAGCTTTCAGTCATCTGGAACCTCTCCAGTGAGCCAGGACTGTTGGTAAATGATGGAGAGTGGCTTCACAAGCTCATCTGCCAGCTCCCTCATCACCCTGGGGTGGATCCCATCCATTCCCACAGACTTATGAACATCCAAGTGGCTCAGCAGTTCTCTGATGCCTCCTCCTGGATAACAGGGACCATTCTGTTCCCTGGCACCATCTACCAACCCAGGAGGACAGTTGTCCTGAGGACAAGCCATCTTCCCACTAAAGACTGAGGCAAAGAAGGCGTTAAGCACTCTGCCCTCTCCTCATCTGCAGTTACCAGGTTCTCTTCTGCATCAATAGAGGGCAAAGGCTGGTCTTACCCTTCCTCTTACCATTAAAATGTTTGTAAAGACATCTTTTATTATCCTTTACAACAGTTGCCAAATTAACTTGAAACTGAGCTTTGGCCTCCCTAATATTTTTCCTACATACTCCAGAAACCCCCTTAATTACTTCCTGAGAAAAGGTCCTCCTTCCAAAGATGATGCATCCTCTTTTTATTCCTAAGTTCCTTTTAACTTACAGCCTCCCTAGCCCTAAAATGGTGAAAGTCCTATTACCACAATAGGATTCAGGAGCTGATATCACTTATGAGATCTATAGTAATAATTAGATTCCTTGTTCTGTGAAGTTTGAAATGAACTCATAAAGTTACTGAGTTCTAAGAAAGCTCATAATTTAAGTTTCAACCACACATTTTTTACTTTTCTTCTGCTTAGAAGCCATCATCATGCTCTTCATCACATAATGGAAATTATTCTTAAACAAAATAAGTAATGAAATCTCATTTAGATATGAAGAGTGCACAGATGAATAAATAAATTGTAAGTAGGCTATATGACCTTCAAAAAGGAGAAATAAAAGGGAGCTTCTTATTGGAGGGAATGATTATTTTTTTGTGCAGGGCTCTGTAAATCCTTACACATTTTTGATTCACATTTTTTGATGCAACAATCTCTCTGCTATTGTAGCTAAAATGTGTTAAGCTTTTTAATCTCTGATTTATTTTTACTTCTACACATCTGTCATATAATGCTCTTTTCCTCTTGCTATCTTAATATACTTGAAAGACTCTGAAATGGTCTTCCCCAGAAGACTGGCAATTTTCTTTTCTCTTCTTTTTTAATCATTTAGTATGTTGGCAGTTAAATTGTTTTAAAATGATTGTTCGTTTTCCCTCAGAAGTTCCTTAAATATCACGTCAAGTCTGCTGCAGACAGTTGACTTGAAAAGCATATTCAAACTTTTATTTAGTTACTTTTTTCCAGCTGTGGAAAAAAATAACACTGGTGTGCTCTTTCAAAGGAATGAAGCTGTGCTGAGGTATAGGCTGACTGCAGAGGTCTATTCCACATCCATTTATTATAAGCAGAGACTGTTTCACTGCAAAGATCTTTATTCTAGCACAAAGGATGTTAGAAAATGTTTTGTCCTATTTGATGGCTCCATTCTCAGAGCCTGCTACTTTAATTCCATTTTATTGGCAAAAGAAAACAAAACATTACTTAAATGAAAGAACACAACATTACTAAGTGGGTGTTTACGCAGTGAAAGGCTCCTGGAAAAGTATCACATGCCGTTCTAATGGTTTTATCAACTGGAGCACTGAGAAACATGAACAAACTTGGGAACACCAAGACAGGCAGAACTCAGACCCCACCCCTTGTTCTAGAGGCAAGCAACAAAAGAAGAAGTTTTCATCATCTGCACACAATTCCTTCAAAAGAAAAAATATTAATGCATTAAACATCACTTAAAATTCTAGAAGACTATACCACACTGGAAATTAATTTAATCCACTGCTCTCTGTTGAAGAAAGCTTTCTTCCAGGAAGCTATTTCTTGCAGTGTTAGCAGAAAAATGAAGAATAAAGAATAACAATTGTCTGCAATTTAGCTATCTTAAATTCAAAATTTACTAAAGCATCTGTAACATAAGGATTTTAAAATTCCTATAATTAAAATTAAATTTTAATCTGGTTATTTTTAGTTTTATTTATTAATTATTAATATATTAACCATACTTATTTGGTTATTTATTTGGTATCTGCTTATACTATGGAATATTCTGACATTTTCACGTCACAGGCCTTGATAATAAATAATTCATGACATGTAGCTCTACCCTGACATTTAAAAATGGAATCATTATATAGAATTAGATTTTGGGGTATAAAATTGGAAATCTGACTCTTCAAATCTCCTTTAATATTCTCTCTAGGGCTTTGACAATTGAAATAGGAGCACAGGATTGTGCGTTAATGGTTGTTCATTTTACTGCTCATCTAAAATGGACTTGAATTTGGTCAGATAAGGCAGAAACAGAAATATTACTAATTTCCAGCTAATTGTGTTTGTTCAGAAAAATATAGGAAAAATAAATAAGGAAGAAATAATTTTGCAAACTGATAATATTTTGCATATTTGAATAACAGCCAATATTACGAAAGAGATATTAGATGTGAACCCATTCTACAAAACAAAAAAATACAGGATTTTGACTTTCTGCCACATCTCAGTTTCTATTAAAAAATTCATTTCATACTTTTCTTACACTTGGCTAAAATGAGTAAATTTAGTAAACTAATTTTAAGCAACACATGACGTCAGCTCTTGAGAAAACTGTATGGAATTTTTGAAAACTCTGTGCACCACAGTTCCTTAAGGAAAAACTGAGTATAATTGATATTTATAATTAATCATTAAATTGAGAGCAAACATTGTTGCTAAAGCTGTTTCCCCTGAATATAGAAGTGTATCTCATAATCAGCTGTATAAAATCTGATTTTTGTATCTTCAGAAAAACATCTAGTTTGGTTTAAACGATTTCAAGAAACAGAAACTGAATATACAAATGTATTTGGCTTATTTGGCTTTAATAGTAAAAGTTGATGAATTGTTAAATAAATTTACATAGAAATAATTTGATAGCGTGTTTAATTGCATTTTATGTATTTATATAAACTTTATGTATTAACATCAAAAGCACTAAAAGCACTGCTAAATTTTCTGCTGGTTCTGTTTACTTAAAAATGCCTCTTTCTTTAAAAGAAAGAGGCACTTTCCTCTTGAAATGTACCTCTTAAAATGTATCTAATTATGTTTCTCTGCTAATTATTTGCTATACAGATTCTAATCTCTTTGATTTTCTCCTTACAAGACATATTTTACTGATTATACATCTTTTAGAAAACTTCTAAAATAGGTGTAGGTTCTCGGGATTTTTTAAAATTTTTTTTAAGAATTGCCTTTAGGTGCTCTCCCATTTTGTACTTTCTTATTCATAATCTTTTGTCTTTATGACTTCCTCTTCTAGAAAATATTAAATATCCCATCATGCCATAGCAGCTGATTTGTGGGTTTAGTGCTGTCAGCACCAAGAATATCAAACAAACTTCCTTGTCATCTTAGAATCAATTAATATGGATAGATCCATAACCAATTATAATAAATACTGTCTCTTGTCTACTTTGATATCCTTAACCCATTGTGACAGATATTTATATCTTTCTTCCAGGAATCACACAAAAATTCAATAACTTCCCAAAAGTATTTATGAGAATATCTAAAATTAATTTATTATACTACAATTGCTGGCAATTATTTCTCTAATCTTTATCTCAATCGGTAGATCTTCAAAAAGTGACCAGACTGCCCATGTTTTCATTCTTTTCTTTTCTAGGACTAACCCCCCCACCAGTATTTCAAGACTTTGTGCTAATATGAAAATAGAACTTTTTTTGTTTTAAATGGCAAAAACTTGATGTGAAGTTCTTACTGAAACTTTACTGCTCTTAAATGGAACAAAAATGCTTCCTTCTATGCTTACATTAAAGCCTAGCTTAGATGTATCTTTCTCTACAGCAGCGCTTCACTGAAACTCAGAATCCATCATTGATCTTTTAAGCTTTTCTGCAACAGTCAGTAGCTGCTTTTGATCTTGTGTTTCTACATTTGCTAATACTTTTAAAAGTTGCTACTTAGAATTTCTCAGTTTGTTTGGGAGGTTTTTGGTTTGGGAGTGGGGTTTTTTTCGTTATAGTTTTGTTTTGTTTTGTTTTGCTTTGTTTTGTTTTGTTTTGTTTTGGGGGTTTTGTTTGTTTGTTTTTAAATAATGCCATCATTTCTCCATTTTCTGTTAATGATTCAGGGCCTGCTTTAGTAAATTTCCAACTTGACAGCTTCTGCAGGCCTCTGTTTTAACTAACCACATTCAAATACTTTTACATATATTAGCCTCGGTTTCTCTCTCATTTTTTACATCAGTTTTGATTGCACAGTTAAATTCTGTTGTGAAGACTGAAGACACTACAGTACAGAAATCTATTTTCTTCATTATATTTTTTTCTTTCATGCTGCTTTTCAGCATTATGATGTTGCACTGTCTCTCTCTCTGTATTTTTTGTGTCTTTTTATTTCTAATGTATCTCTGCTTTTCCAAGTAGCAACTAAAACATACATTTCTACATCAGATTGTCTTTTACATATTCATTGTATTGTCAAAGCAGCTTTAGGTTCTTCATCAGCTTCACATTTATAGACTGATATCCACAATAAATATATCTGTAATTTAGAACTTTAGAATACGTCTACCATTTTTATGTTACAATGTTCTTTGCATTAAAATTATTTTATATCTAGAAGGTGATATATTAGTCATTATATTTGTTTTCTTTTTGCTTATAACCACTTAAAGAAATCATTGCAACTGAAAATCTCATAATTGGACTACAAAGGATAAATAGAATGATATTGTATTACATAAGACTAGGACAAAGAGCATCCAATGATTTAATATATGTAGAAGTTAGGGCTAGTATACAATTAATTTTCTCCACAGTAGCTAGTAGGACCTGGTTTGGATTTTTGCTGGTTTTGATAGTACCAGGGGGTTTCATTGCTGCTGAGCAGTGTTTACACAGAGTCAAAACCTTCAGCAATAATACAGGGAGAAGGTTGGCCTGGGGCCACTGATGAGTAACTAGTGAGGTATTGGTTGCTAGATGGTGAGCAAGTGTTTTCATCTGCATTACTTGTCTTTCATGGGTTACATTCCTCTCTTATTTTCCTTTTCTTTACAATTTCCACTTTCACCCTTTCAATTATCTCACTCCCCTGCAAGGGGAGATGAGCAAGCAAGATTGTGTGGTATTTAGTTTCCAGCTGGGGGTAAACGACGGTAGTATATTAAATTTTATGAACATAAATCATGTCCCTAAAGAATTTTTTTCTGAACCTACTCAATTAGATGAATTGAATATTATGTATCTTAGACTGGATTTTTAAACATTGTGACCCCTTAGATAAAAAGTCAGTATCCCATTACCAGTTCTTCAAGGCATTTTTTCCCTCCTTTTCCAGACTGTATGCACAGTTGTTCTTATTTTTTATGGTATTTGTATCTGTGTAATCAAATTTATCTGCATGACATAAAGCCATATTGTGCCATTCATTTTTAAGCAGTGTTCCCCATTGATTGCATTGAGAACTGCTGCTTAAAAATGGATGGTGCAACATGGCACTTAAATCTGCAAATACAATTAAATTATATTAAATCTTAGCTGTAGGAGCTAGAAAGTAGGTGATCAGAAAGCAAGAGTACAAACTAAAAACTTCAAGCTGCATTAAAAAAAAGCTTGATAGCAAAAGTATTATTTTTAAAAAAAAAAAAGGATTAAGAAATTTGAAATTGATTCTCATACTTAGGTAGTCCATGCTTCACTTTTTTCTTTACTGAACTTTCACCTTGTGCATCCTTTCTTTTGGTTAAACTGCACAGGCCTGATGAAAAGCATATGAGCAATAAGGAAATGACTGGGGCTTTTAACACTGTATTGTTTAGCTGAAGGCACACAAAATTTGACTTTATAGCACTAGTTAGGCATACATTACAAGAACCTATTGTTCTGCTGGGTGATTTTCCCTCTATGGTTTTCAACTACATTTCTTTTACAACTACTGAAATTTGAGAAAAGATGTCACTCTGATGGTAATGCATTTTATATTGCATTCTCCATTTACTAATACTCTGCCATAATGAGGTAGAATGCAGTTCTCTGAAAAAGGTAAATGAATACTAATGATCAAGGTGAGTAATCTTCCAGATAAAATGCTTTCCAATTTACATACAGAAGGTGATACTCCATTGTTTTTGTGATAGGGTTTGTCAAGGGCTACAGAGGATGCTATTTTACAAGGCAAGATACCATTAGGTTCAGCACACACAGGAAATTTTTGCCATTAATGCTAAAAAATGTTTCAAGGAAATAGTGAGCAATGCATCAACACACTGATTTTTATCACATTCTTTCCATAGTCAAGTCCCTTGTTCCCCACTAGTGCTCCATTGCTGACCCTGGAAAGCAGGACAAGGACAGCATACTGCCTAACATTTGGCTGAATAAACTAGAATAAGCTAGAGCATAAACAAATACATAAGGGAATACAATATTTCAGAGTCTAAGCAAACATTATTAAAAAATAATGAAATACTATAGGAGAATTACATTAGAAAATATCAGTTGCGTCCTGAAGGTTTTTTTTTATTTTTTGCTGGTCGGTTGGTTGATTGGATTATTTTATTCTGCAAGATGTTTTACATTCCCAGGAGAATGGTTCTCAGCATTTGTTTGTTTGTTTGTTTGTTTTAACAATTTATATTTGTGGGTGTGATGGGTTTGCTAGATTTTTATTATAGGTAGACTTTTCAGTGCAGAGCATAATAATTAGATTAGTTGATTTTCACAACTTATAAGTCTTTGACTTTCTATTCATAAGGAAACTAAATAAATCCTTGCACTATAAAACTGAAACAAAGACAATGAGACCTACTTAGCTGAATTAAGCATAAGTGAAAGTCATGAATGGCTAGCATGGTAGCAGTGGAACTTTTACATCTATCCAAACAACTTGATGCTGGCTGTTTTCTGGAGGGAAAAATATATGTTTGCATCAAGTTGTTTTCAATTCACTGTAGCTATGGTTTCATGTTCATCTTTGATTTCTGAGCAGCAATGTTTAGTGTCGTTCAGGGCAAAATCTCTTCCTCTTGGAACTTTTTAGAACTTTAAATTAAACATTTCCCAAAATGCAAGGAAGGAAATGCAGTCAATGAGCTCTCTAAGTTTACTGAAATGCAAAGCAAACCTCTTCCTCCTCCCTGACACATTCAGAAATGTCTTAGAGGACTGTCTGGCTGCTATAAGAGTTAAATTATTCACTGCCTAATGATTTGCAAAATTGAACATTTTCTCAGCTTGTAGAGGTCAACTGGATACTTACATCTTGAACCAACTTCTCTTTATACTAGTTGGTTTTGAGACCCAGGAATGTGAATTCTCGTGAAGATAAAAGAGTCATTACAGAAGCATTTGGAACATAAGGGACATATAAAGGGGAAAAGTAAACTCAGAAAGGGCTGAGAGAAAAAATCCAGAATGAGAAGACCAAGGAAAGAAATTCAAGGAAAGAAATTTTAACATGGGTATTAAGATCTTGCTGCTGATTATATGTTGCATATGCTAGAGTGACAAATAGTTAATGTCTAACTCCAATCTGTACTTAGCATATTGTAGCAAAGGCTGCAGACCACTCTTGTTGAAAGACCTTGTACCTAAAAGATCCTCACTGGAAATGCTGCTTAGACTTGTACAGTGTCTCTTCTGCCCTTGTGTGAACAGATATATGCCAGCTTCTCCTGTGTGTACATATATGTTCCTGTTATAAATCCAGTGCAGATGTATGCTGCTTTCATGGACTTCACTGTGTGGGAAAAATGTTTAGATGTTTCAGACAAAGTGTCATATAAACATTTTAATTATCAGCTGTAAAAGAAAATGGTATTATCTTCACCTTTTAGAGACTTGGAAGTTATTTTAACCATAGTTCAGTATTAATGAGAACTCTCAGATTTTTGAAGGTGCTTGACATTTTTTCCTAATTTGCAAAAATTGTTGGGTATAATGACTTTTAGAGACCTATAAGCATTTTTCAATGAAACTATTTTGTGACTTTTTTTTGTACCAGCTGTCATAATACTACATAGCAAGTATCATGACATATTTTGTCTAGATCTGTACATAGGTAAATATATTTTTCTCTCATTTAAGCATACTAGTGTAAGAACCCTTTTTTACAATTAAGATAATGCCTTTACTAATTGCATAACCTGTAAGAATAGAAAAGAAACAGTGTATGTAAAAATAGTTATTTTTCTTTATAAGTAAAGCCCTATTGTATGCTGAGGACTATATTTAGCTCTTAATTTTATTTTAAGTTCTGCTTTTGTGTACAAAGACTTCAAGTTTCATTAAGGGTGCAATTATGTTCCTTTTTGTACCAATGCCACTGGCTTCAGTAGAATTGTAGTTTTACCCTAAATTTGCACATTATTTTTATCTGCTGATTAGGAAGGTGTAATAATGATGTGAGTGCTAGAGTGGGACAGTGGTATTGGTGGTTGTAGTTTAATTGTTTGTCGTTACTCTCAGTTCTTCTGTAGAAAGAACAGAGATAAATTTCCCAGGCTTGGCCTGGAAAACTCAGAGGAAAGAATCATAATCTATATAATTATCTCTTTTTGCACCTGTTATTTACAGTAATAGCTGTCCTTCAGAGTGTGTTACTCTTAGTTCACCAATTGTGTGTGGGGTGCTTTCTCTACCTAGTGAGTCGGGTGACAAAAGACTCGCTGGATTTCTACTTAGGGGGCTCTTATAATAAAGTTTGTCTCTCTCGCCTTCTGGACCTTGGAGTCTCTCCTTCTGTTCCTGGCTTGACAGTGGTAAATGGTGACCCCACATACAACAATTGTTCAACTCTCAAACAGTAAAGAGGGAAATGGAGTTAGGGATAAATGTTTTTTACAATCTTATTTCTCTTATTTTCATACTTTTGTTAGTTATATTTTTCCATCACTTCTGTTTCATCCAAAATCTGGAATAGAAAATCTTGAGTACTTACAAGTTGGTAAGTAGGTCTGTTTTTATCACAAATATTTGTGGCATTTAAAGAGTGAAGGTTTTTTACTTTGTGTTTTTCCAGTAACTCATGGCAAATAAGTCTCTACAAATGAGGTTCAGCCAAGACACTTACTGCTTCTTGGAAAAAGTCCCAGCACTTCTATTATCTAAATATGTTTTCACAAGGGATCATGGATTTTTAATATTTCTCATGGTGGTGGATTGAGGGAAGGCACTGAGATTACTCTTTTAGCCGCAGAGGGCAATATTCCATGTACATGTGGCAGCCAGTGCTTACTCTGTGTGCCAGGGCGTGTGCCCATCCGCGGTACTGACCCTTCCCAAGGCCTCTCCTGCTCTGGGTCCTGATGGATCTGCGCAGCTCCAGTGTGTGCCACATCTGCCACATGTGTACACACGTGCACAAGCAAAAACCAAGACCCTTCTGTTGACATATTTCCTTAGCTGTGACTTTCACAGCAATCCAATAAATAATTTCCAAATTGTGTATGCAAACCGGAGCAATAGGGGCCATCTGCTCCTGTTTCAGGTACACAGCTTGCCAAACTCTGCAGTTACACCCTGCTGGAAGGAATCCATGCTAGTGCAAATACCAGAAACCTGCTCTCAAAGTGTGTTGGGGCCTTAACTTGTTATGTTTTAAAGATGAGTTCTTTTCATGGTGTACTCCACCAAACATTTTGTGTGAATTAAATAAAAGNTCCAGTGGAGAATCCAGGCTGTCTTTGTTTTAAAAGTGTCTCTTTTTATTCCAGTAGAAATGCTTGGCCCCTCCCCCCGGGCAGAGCACCTCACAATGGGAATAATGTAATCTTATCAGTCATGTGGAGGCACTCAATGGCCCATTAACAGAAAATGTCTTCCCAGGGGAGGTATTGTTTGTGAAAAGATAAGGGAAACCTGCCCAGATAACAACCCCATCTTTATCAGATGGCAAATAGAATATCTTATTTTAACAATCCAGGACTGTAGTGTTAAAATATGTGATTTGTAGCTACACTAATAAATATCTTGAAGTATGGCAAGTACTGAGATCGTCTTCTGGAATAGTACTAAGAAAACCATCTTTTTCTTATTTAGTATAATTCATGAAGTATTAATGTTTTGAGAGAATGCCACCAAAAAAACCCAGATGTGTTTAGCAAATGAAACATCGAATACTACTTCATTTATAAATTCATGTCTTAACAGGAAATAAATTTGTTAACTAGATAAGTTAACACCAAACTAATTAAAAATGTTTTCTAGTCCAAAAGAGAAAAATTATTCTAAAGAGATGCCATGGTCTGAAAATAGATTAAGGTTAAATCTAAATTAAAGCCCTAAATTACGAAGTCTGTGTGACAAGCAGGTAATAGACATACGAAACCTCTAACATTGAATAATGTTTCATATATATGCACCAGTACATCTGATGAAAAAAAAAGAAATAACACTGTTTCTTGCTTGACATTTTTGAATAATGCCAAATACTAAGTTGTGTTATAAACCTTAGAAAAATACATTATTGTGGTAAAAAGCATTTCTATCTATCTTCCATTTTATCAAGTATTATGGCTGTGGTAGCATAAACATGATGTTTCTGTAATAAAGAAAAGTATGTGCTCATAACTTTTTATATATAAAGTTATAAATAATTGAGATATAAGTAAGTGGTACATCATGTTCAGTCAAGAAATCCTGACTTTCTTATGTCAGTAGTTGTGGACATTATTTTGCATGATGAGTGTATTGGCATAAGTAAGAATTTACTAGTGTACAGAAGGGCTGTATAATCTATGCTCTTATCATAGTATAAAGCATCATAGGAATGAATAACAGTTTTGCATCCTGTAAATAATAGCACACTGCATATAAACCACTTCATTACTTTTATTAAGATGGTTTATAAATTTTAAAGAAAAAATAATTGATCTGGGAAACTGCAGAGTGCCATCAATTCTCATTTGATATATGAGAAAATTGCACATACTTGTTATGTCACAGGATGTACAAATTTAATCCAGTGTAGAAGTGCAATAAAATTTCCTGTAACATCATATACCAACATAAAACAAATGCACCTGTCTGGAGACTCTGTGTCTCTCTGCTTCATAACACAATTTAAACTGATTTTTTAATGGTATTACATTATTTAAAACAAATTATCTTCACTTTCTAGCACCCTGTGGAAGCCGATCAACAGGTTCTGAAGGGACTGTATTATCACCAAACTACCCCAAGAATTATAGTGTTGGTCACAACTGTATTTACTCTATCACTGTTCCTAAGGAATTTGGTGAGTAGGTCTGGTCTCTTTCATATCTTTTTGTTGCTTGGATACTTTCAACAATTCTGGATGATTTGTATGGTTGCTTTTACATAAAATTATTAATGTGAATAAACTGTTTTAAGCTGGTATTTCTATTAACACTTTTATCATTTTATAGTGCATTATTTTCTCAAAACACTTATATTTGCCTTTATTTTTTGAAATTGGTGTTCAGTTTTTTTGTCTCACTGTGATAACTAGCATGTGACTTAGAATACTACTGTGATGCTAACCAAATGTATTAGTGGTACCACTTCAGGTTTCTTTTCACCCAAGGTCGTGTGCCTGTGCTCTAGAAAGTGAAGCATAGCCCCAGTAAGTCCATGTAAGCAAGGGAAGCAATGTTTATCTTAAATATTTAGTACTGTTGCTCTTTTAGCCCTTGGCTTCTCTGCATCATGAGGCAATGGCACAGTCTTTGTTGACAAATGAAATTAGAGCAGCATGTGTCTGCTTGGGTTTTGTAGATTCTCTGAAACTCCATCAAAACTTCGCTTCCATACTGACATTTTTTCTGTTGATTAGACAAATATTTTAATGGTGTCTTCTGTCCCATACAAAGACAGTTTTAGCTCCCTTGATTTATGAATTATTTTATCTCACTTTATTATTAAACATCTGTGATAACAGCTGATGGGTTTTTTGTTCACTTTGACTTCTTAGTAAGCAGTATGCCACATATTGAGTATCATTTAAGCTTTAAATATCCATGCTTTAGATTTATGCTTGGATAAGCAGGACTTCATTATGACCCCCAGCTCACATTTCAGTTTGTCAAATAACAGGTGCCTGGGGATGGGGATGGGTATTTCTTAACCTTCCTTCATGTTGATTCTGCAAACATCTTAGCTAAATCAAAGACAGTGCTTCAGCTGCTGTGTGTCCATCTGTCATACTCACGATATCTGAACTCCCTTAATATCCAATTAGCTTGTTCTTGAGTGTACTGCAGAGGTGCATAGACTACTGCAAAATAAATAGTTTTTTAAAAGTATTGTCTCCTAAGTCATGCTGATCTCTCCTTATTCCAAAAATATTAAGAAAAAATTAAACACCTTCACAATTCTTGATTTATTTCTAGCTGTTATAAGCATGGACTTTTGGCACAGCTAGTTGTTTTTAGATAAACTGTAAATTTTATATCCTCCCATTTTCATCAAATCTGAAGTTACTCATTTAATATCAGTATCGTGATACTTCTTAATTTATGAAACAGATGTCAACGTGTAAAACCTTAAAATGACCACAATAAAGGATTCAAAATGTTAATTTCTTTGTACTTCATATTTTTGACATTCTGGATTGAAATATAGCTTTGTGATTTCCAGAAATAAAGCCAGATTTCTCAAAACAGTACGTGGGGAAAAATCCCACTGCTCTGCATAGTTATTTGGAATAATTTGAGAAATACTGGTTTTCTTACACACTGAGCATGATAGTAACAGTACGAAGGAATTCTCTTTGTTTCACAGTGAGTAGACAAAAAAAATGCTGATGCAAAAAAAAGGTTTAGATATGCTTAACCTTAACATACAAGGATTCACTGACATATTGTGAAACATAAAAATGATAGAATATCTAAACCGTTTGTCTGTCCTACCTTGGGATAGACCTTTACTTTTTTCTTGTATTTAAATACTGTATTTTGACAGTTAGTTTGGGTACCTGTAGAATATATCATGGATCATGGATCATATTTGATCCACCTTTGTGAATGCAGAAAACAAAAGTGTGTTGAAAGAGAAAGGTAAAAAACATATCTGGTAGTAGCTACTCAAAATGAGAATGACATGACACCTTGAAACAAGTGCCAAAACAGATATTTCCATTTTAGCTGGTTTTTTTTTTTTCCAATGATAATCATAAAGGAATAGGAAGCAGAATTCCTCACACCCAGAAGCTCACATTTTAAAATCTGAATCTTATTTTGAATTGTACACTGGTGTACAATATTTTTTTGTAAGTTATTAATATAGATTTTTTCCTGACCTGGGCTCTTTCTGTAATCTATCTTTACTAAAATGATTCCAGTAAAAACCATTAGGAAAGGCAAATTAATTTTGACAATTGATTTAAGCGAAGGTTTTTACATTGATGTAATTATTTGACTTGGTCTGAAATTTTACAGTATGATTGATGAATGTGTTTTATGTAATAGCTTTTACCTCTCACTCATCAAAATATATTTAAGTACAATTTCAGAGAAGAATAGCCATAAAATTGCAATGCTGAGGTCTTTCAGATCGATTTTAGTAAGTAGGATCTTTGTTTTTGTAACTCTGTTGTTTTGGGTCCTGATAGAAGATACTGCAGTAAGAGTCTCCACTTGCAATTCTTGGTATGTAGGGATCACTCACTGACAAATGGTCACATAAAAATCTGGCCTTTGTGGAAAAAGACACCAGATTTCATATTTAATTCACTTGGTAATATGCATCACATCATGTAGATTTGACAGAGATTATTCTCAACAAAAAAGAGTCAAAATAACCTTTTTGAAAATGAAGGAGTAGTCCAGCAAAGCTGCTGACATATGATAATTTAATTTTCCTAAAGCAAACAGCAACAAACGTGTCATCTTCTCTATGGCTCCAACTTTCAGTGTGAAATACAGCAATCAAATATTTGCTGAATGGAAACTCTTCAAAAACTGTTTTTGGCATCCAATACAGTATATGAGAACTTAAAGCAAAGAACAGTTAGGGAAAAAGAAAAAAGTGAAAACCTGGTCAATAGAGACAAAACCCACAAACAATGGAATAACATATTCAGTGTGTAGAAGGGAACTCATTGGCCTGGATTAGTTTTTGATGGACTGAAAAGAAAACCTATTTCATCTGCAGATTCTCAGGTTCTCAAGTCAAAAATTCTGTGGAAAAGTCATTTCAATGTGGACTTTTTCCCAGTGTTTCATTATTCTGTCATGCAGAATCACAGTTGCAATATTTCATACCATGACAGGTTTAAGCTACAAGATAAATGATTCACAAAAGCACACAGTGTGCCACAGGCAAAATCTTCTGTAAACATGGAAGACTCAGCTTCTTTGACACTCTCCCACTGATATTTTAATGTGGTGTCATGATTGTTAATTGTTCAATCCTGAAATACAGCTTTGGTTAAATCAAAATGCAGATGTTTGAGATTTTATTTATTTTCCTGATGTATATGACCTAATTTGTATGCTCTGCTCTATATAATGGTGTCATCTATACTTCTTTTTAAGTTCATATTTTTAACAGTAAAATAGATTTTTATATCAGCTGGCCTCAGCAACTGGCTTTCCTTTTTGTTAGAGCAAAAAGATAGGTTAAACATACATGGTAAGGTATGTAAGTGTGGCTTTGAGCTATGCTATCAGAAAAAAAAAAAAAATTCTCAGTTGCCATCAAAAATAATGAAATTTAAAGCAGAACTATCTTTTCCTACCTAGAAGATAAAACATTAATTGGGAAAATGTCTACTTTCTATGGAAACATTTGCTTTACATCTACAGGAAAATATAATATTAAAAAAAAAATGCAAGAATTTTATTGGTAAGAATGATATTTTGGGACAAGGCTTCTTAGAATTATGGCAATGAAGGTAGATCCAGAAATTCGCACCTCATTCTTTTTTCTTTGTATTCTTTTAACTCTGCTGCCATGTTGTCATTTCTCTTAACACCTCTGTTACTGCAATATTTTCAAAGCGTCTTGTACTAGTTAGATTAGAATGATTCTTAGTAAATTCTTGAAACTAAACTTCAAGAGCTCAGCATTAAAAGTTTTATGGCAGTCCTTTTCTTCAATTTTCTCCAGTCAGCTAATTAAGCTTCATTCAAAAGTGCATAAGCAGGGGTTTCATCTACAACAGACTTTAGAAACCCTGGCCAGAGCTGACAGATCATTGTGCAAAGCATATCAGGCAGACACAGAAGTACTTTTCATCCCAGAGATAATAAGCTTAATAATGGTAATATTTATATGTAATATTTAACTACAATTGCTGAAGTAATTATTTTAAGTGAATGAATGAAAATTAGTGTTTCAGTGAGAAAATGAGTGTTTCAGTATGGAAACATTCACAACATTGGTATAAATGCTTCTTTATGTTAATTTAGCTCATTGCCAGGATGTTGTTTAATTTGAAAATTGTCTAAGTGGACTTTGCATGTTAGGTATAAGTATTTTTGTTTGACTCTTCTATAAATTTAATTTTGACAGTTAATGAAGAGCACTGAAGAGGGTTAAGCATGGAGTCAGGTTGCTTAGAGCCAGAAAAATATGCAGATTGTCTGCATTGTGCTTGAAACAAATTAATGCACCCTCTTACCACAATAGAAATTGAATATTCTCAATGTTCATTCAATGTACATTGAACGACAGAGTATTAATTTATTTTCCACTATTATTTTGATTAAATATGATAACTGAACAATTTTTATGAAATTTACAATGCATAAAATTAACCATACAAAAGCATGGTTCATTTCTTCCTTTAAGTAAAAAGACTGTATAACTATATAATGAATACAGTAAAAATTGGTAGAATCTGACTCATTGTATTCTGCGCAATTTAGCAAGAAAAGAATGTACTGGTGTTGAGCCAGAAATAAAAAGCTTAGAAGTCTGTCTTCTACATACTAAATTGACATAAAAATCTTAATGAAAAAAAAAAAAAAAAGTCTTCATCCATAAATGTAAATTCTGGATTTTTGGAGTCAGATAAAGTGACAGGATTTGTGTTTTAATCTGCATAATCCAAGTGGGGATGATCTAAATCTGTGAATGTACTAGTCTTGAAGTTTTCCCCTTAAACACTGCAGATTTATATGTACCTAAATTTTAGGCTTTCATGCAAAGCAAATAGGTGTGCATGCATGTAACTGAATCCTCTTCTGGAATATATTTCCTCTTGTTTCAGTTATACACCTAATTAAATAGATATCTAATCTAAGCCATTCAGATCCTTGCTCTAATCAACAAATAGAGATATGTATTCCCATGGTGTGATTCAACCCATCTAAAACATCTATCTACCTGCAATTTTTGAAAGAACATAATTTATTTCTAATGTAAAAGAAAACAGCACAGCCTTATTTTATCATATTTGTTCTGGCAGCTACAAAGGGTTAAATTAATTAAAGAACAATGCACAAGTGATCTCCATCCATCCTGCGCTCACATTGCACTCATATACCTTCATGATTTTTATCTTATGCATATGTGGTAAAGCTGGCAGCTTCTGATATGTTTCAGTGAGCAATCATTTAGTGGCTTGGGATTGTTTGATTCAAATGCAAGCTATTATTAGTGATTTCTCACCCTCAAATGTTTTAAACCTAATGCTGGAGGTGAACAAAATATGTGTCTTATTATTAAGTGTATATTTGACAATAATATCTCTCCTTCTTAGACTGTTGTTGGACACAAGAAGAATTTCAGGTGATGGACTGCATTATGTTAGTTTTTCTACAGGGACAGGAATCTGTGCCCTATAGCCTGTCTTTGGAATGAATACCTAATGGGTTTATGTTTCCACCTGAAAAAGGAAAATGAAAGGCAGGATTGATTATATGCTGGAGATAAATTTTGTTGAGGCTTTGGGAGGGACTTTAGTGGGTATTAAGTATGCTCTTCTCCAGAATATATATGTTAATATATGCATATTTTCAAAATTTGGTATAAAAATAGTTATAGTACAAGAATTTAAGTTATATATACAAACTATGAAATTATTTATTCTTTAATGTAAGAATTTATTCCTTTGAAGAATATTTTGCTACTTTTAAGAAGGTTGTGCCAAATGTTTTTATTTTTCATTGAAAACAATAATATTGACTACTTTTATTTAACTATGAATAGTCCAGTGGCAAAATATTGTTTATCAAACATACCTGATAGATAGTGAGTATGTTTTTATCATAGTTTCAAGTATACATGGATTACTGTGCTGCAGGCTTTCCATAGAATAGCTGAAGCTTGCAGCCTAAGATTTTTTGAAGAATAGAGGTGAGCATTAGTTGTATAACTATTAACTTCTGGTTTGTTTTTCTAATTCAAGGACAATTGCAAGGTCATTGCAATGCTAACTGTATAAATTACAAAAGTATCAGAAGGTCATTTTGTATCACTTTCCACTTAACTATGAATCTCCTAGGTTCTGAGAGGAAGAACTAGATGGTTTTATGTACTCAAACTCACAGCTGGGGAGTATTTCATTCATTGCTTCAGTGCTTAACATGCCTGCCAAGTGAGCAGATGCCAATAAAAAAGTCACCATAGGGTGACATTTAAAGGACCTCAAACTATTCAATGTAATTTTGAAATGAAATTTAAAGAATTTAGTTGCTTCATATGATCTGAAGTCACTTTTTCAGTGCTGTTTTTAGATTTTTTTCAATAAAAATGATTAGTTTTGGCTCAAATATTAATGATGTGTTTGAATATAATAATGACCAATTAAATACAGACTACAAAATAGCTTAAGCTATTGAGTTTGACTATAAACATATGGCACCAGTAGAGCTGTCTTTTTAATGCTCTAAACCCAAAGTCGAATGATAAGACCACATCTGTGGTCTTTAAAGAAATTCAGTTCCCCAATAAGTAAAATAATCTGACTGTAATGTGATTGAATCGATGAAAGATTTCTAAAGACTTTTTCTTTTTTTTTTTTTAATTTCCTAAGCAGTGTGACTCCAGCTGCTCCAAATATTTAATCATCAAATCTTGTCACAGAAAAGGCTGTTATTAAAATAGCTGAAATTAGTCTGGGTTCCTGGTTATTCCAAATATTGGAGGAAAGACTACATTACAATCGTCGCTTAAAGCTTTTCAACACGTTACTGTCCCAAGGAGGGGGCTGAGAGGTGGCATATATTCTGACCAATTCTGTTTTCTGTTAGCTTTACTTCTTGTGATAGAATTGCAGTACTTTGGAAGGAAAATAGCAAAATTTTGAATCTCCATTTGTTAGGACATCTTATCATAAAGTTATATTAATAATGGAGGTGTCATTTTTGTAGTTCATCTCTGCATGAGTAAAAAAGGCTGCTTTTTCAGTCTTCAAGCCTGGCCAGTTGCAGAGACCAGGCCTTTCTTTCTCTTGGGGTCTGTGGTTTTTTGGTTTTAGTAGTTTGGGGTTTTTTTTGTTATGTTTCTCCCCCTCTACTGCATTTTCCTGTTTTGTAGCTCCAAAATCAATGGGAAAATCATCCTAACAGAACAAGTGCAGAAATGTCTTCTCCCTGATACATGTGTCACTTGTTGGCAGTAAGAGACAGAAAGACCTGGACAGAGATACCATGAAAAGTTAATGTGACCATAGCCAACTTTCCATCCTGAAATATTCTGACATATTTCAGGGAAGGAGCTGATTAGGAACAGACTAGGCTCAAGGAACTGCAAAAATTTCTTTTACAAAACATCTTCTGCATGTAAAATGGTTCACTGATAGGCCCTGTTTACATACTTGCAAACCATATTTCTTACTTTTCCTCTTCATTATATTCCTTTGGATATAAGCCAATTCCCGCTCAAGTAAGATTACCTATATTGACTCAAATATTTGTATTCACCACTGTGTACACAGATACAAACCTCAAAGATACTGGATTTCTCTCAGTGATTTCTATTTAATTTCCTTTGTTTAGAAAACAAATACAAAGGTCTTTGCAATTCCCACTATATTTCTTTGTGTATTTCTTTGTGTATTTCTTTGTGTTTCTTCCATATGTATTCCTGACTGCAGATCTGGCTGATTTTCCCACATGCTTAGAAACAGAATCCCTGAACAATCTGTTTTACTGAAAAAGAGGGAGGGGGGTGTTAGCCATTTGCTGTCTGTATCCAGTTGTTTATAGTAGTTTTAAAAGAAATTTTCTAGTTGAATTTTAGATAGAGATGAATTGCTTCTGCTCTGATAACATGAATAAATTTCAGGAAAATGTGAATAAATTCTCTAAAGGGGAAAAAAAAACTTGGTAGTTGCACATATTTTGAGGCAAAAAATAATCCCATATCTTTATAAGAGATTAAAACTTGAATTGTATTTTGGGAAGTCGTTGAAAGTCTGTCAAAATATGGCTATTTGGTGAGATGAAATTACCTTGAATTGTTACTTAGTGAAGATGTTGGATTTCTGGTTTTGGAGGCCATCATGGAAACAATTGAAGGATGACAGTCCTGTTGTTTCTGAGAGGTGGCACCTAGGGTATGTCAGTAAGGCAGGAAACTGGAGGAGGACTATATAATTTGATGGTACAAGGGATGAATCGAGAAAGAAGGAATGGGAAGAGTAGGAAAAGTTGTGTGTGTGTGCGTATATATATATAATATATATATGGATACATATACATATCCCTATATTTTATGAAAGGGTAAAGCCTCTCTGAAACCAACACTTGGCCAGTGAGACTTGCCCAGCTCTAACTGATGATATGAGAGTTGCATGAGAAGAAAAAGGCAAACATGAACTTTGTTATTGATATGGGGTGAGACCTACACAAGAACACTGCTCTGATAAGCACCTGTAGCACCTCTGTGCAGGCTTTGTAAGTGTTTGGGATGATGCCAGAGCGATGTGGTTCTCTTGTTGTGACTATCACACCCCAAATTTCACTCTAACAGTGTATATATTAAATGTAACATTGGATGGAAAACTCTGCTTTTTGCTTTAATACTTGAGGCCTGGAGAGGCCTGTCATTTTAAAATGCATGTAATGGTAAACACCCACTTGCATTGTTTAGAAGTTATAATAGGCAATCAGAAATAGGCTTCTGAAAAGCCTGTGTTTTGTAAGGTTTCTCATTATTAAATCACCAAGTCAAACTTTTATTTCTCCAACCATCTGTTCATCCTGTTCTCCTCCTCCTTTCTCCCATTCCCATTTTCTATAAAGGACTATAGATCCTGAAATGACAAGCTGATTGTTATGCAAGATTTGCTTTCTCCAAAAACAAAAGAGTTTCTCATTTAGGTCTTGAAACCCTCCCTTGGTTTTGACTTCACATTTCAGTTATAGACTCAGGCAGACTGGCAACACATCTGTTGCTGGACTGGCAACTGATAAGTGGTTCTGCTTACTATAAGGATCATACAGATAAAGTCCTGCTTCTTGTATTTACTGCTATCAAGTAGCTGGAATATTTTCACTTTTTCCTTTCACGGGTATCCATTATAAATTTTTTTTATGATTTTGACTATGAAGGATTATTTCAATGTTTTCTCTTTTTGTTTTTGGGTTTTTGGGGGTTTTTTTCTTTTTTTTTGTTTTTTTTTTTTTTTAAGCATTCCACTCAGAGTTCTTTCAGGTTTGCCTACTAAGGAAAAGAAAAATAATTACTCAAATATTAATTTCATCCATATGATTCAGTAAACTGAAGTGATAATTTGTTTCAGATGAATGAAATGATTAATCATCTGATCTAATAATTAACATTTACTAGTAGGATGATAAAAGATAATTATTATATGCAGAAAGCTGTTGTACTTTTAATTAGTAGCTCTAAATTAGCTGAGGTGGCTGAATAAACAGAGTTTTTTTCAAAGTGACTTTGCCATTAAATCTAGAACCCTTATTACATAATTAATAGTACGGTTTGAATTAAACCTCCTATCTCAATAAAGTTCTTTTTTTTATTTTGGCTTAATACTGTTCTATTATGGTATTCTTCTTATTACTACTATTCTTACTCCAAAGTTTAAATTGTTTATTCCTTCTACTATGTATATTACTTAAAGGTTTAGTCTCCCTGTGGTCCCTCCATAGGCATTAGAGAGAGACTTAAACACAAATTTACCAAGGGAAGACCAGCCTTCAAATCTGGACACCTTGTTTAAATACCTCATTAGCCAATTTCATGTTCCCTTGCTACATTTATTTTTTTTAATTTTCTTACATTAAGAAGTCAGTTCTTCCCAGAACTATAATGAAGGGATTTGAAAAATTAAATTAATTTGAACTTCATGTAATTTGTGTCTTTAAAGATAATAGTTTTATGAATCATTTTATTATCATCACAAGAGTCATCAACAAAAAAAATTTTTCTAGATCTGTTATCTCTTTGGATATCTCTTCTGATATATACAGGCTACTGTTAAGATCTACAAGGAAACAACAAAAAGTTGTAGGTGTTTCTGTCTCCTTCAGTTCAGAGACTGTAATAGAAAAATAAGCAGTAAACAAATTCGGATGTTTTACTTCTACGAGTTTCTTACTTTTCAGAAAATCTAACTTAGACAGATGCTATGAAAGTGTGATTCAGATTTGTTTTCTCAAAGCATATAAGCAATTGTGTAAGAACACAATGAAGCAGGATTGGAAAATGCTGCCCATGTTCAAGATTACCAACATATTCGCGTTTCTGTGGCTCAGGACACTTCTGTAGTAGCAGGGCGATGCCTCCTCCTTGCTCTCTGCCTTGTCTAACCTCTTCCACTCACTTTTCTCAGTAAAATGGACCAATGATGGATCATGCAATGTGCACAGCTAGTCTCAGAATATTATTATCTGAGTAGTAGCTCCTTCAGCTTAAAGTAAATGTCAGTAGTTAGCTGTACAGTCTTGGTTTCTTTTTCTGATCACACACTACTTTGTAAGAGACTAAAGAAAAAACTCTTTAGGTTACAATTACTGGGCCCAAGCGAAAAGCATTCCATCTAATTGTGTTGTGCCTTTCAGAGAATGCTGAGTACTTGCACAGCATAACAACATTGTATTTTATTTAGAAAAAAAACAATATCATTAATTATACTTCCAAATTCTTTTTCCTTACTACTGTATTGCTCACTGATGGACTTTCCGAGAACTGAACACATAATTTTGTCTCCCTTGCTATTCCTCTTGAAATATATTTGAGGACAGAAGTTTAAACTATACAAAGCAGTTAATTTCAAATTAGCAGCTAGGTCTGCAGCTTTGACTACTGCCTTGATAAAATAATCTCAGGAAACAGCCTGTTCAAAGTAGATGCGAAACATAATTCATTCTTCAGCTTTTATTTAGGTTTGTAACATTAATCACTGATGGATATGTTAGGCATTATCATAGATTTAAAATGTGTTGTGTTATATACCACAAAAATACCTAATTAAAAACATTACTAGTGACCAAAGATCTACTTTAGTTTTTAAGAAAGACTACATGTAGGACTGACATAATATAGGAAAATGTCTGCACACCTTCATTAAAGTGTTTCAGTAGGATGTTGTGAAACTAGTGTAGTTTTATATCAAACAATACATTGCCTTATTTATCAGTAGGCATTCTCCATGCAGCTTTTATTCAAATTAAATTTCTGATTCTCATTCTAGTCAGTCTCCAGGTCTGTTAACTCACTCGCAGTCTATTAAATAAAATATAAGTACTGCCTAAGGCCATCTATATATTTTTTTTTTTGTCAAACTGTTCTACTTCAGCTGCATTATCACTTTAACTCTCTTTCCCTAGTTTAGAAATTACATTGGAAACATATGAGAGGTGTATTTTTCATGCAAGACATTGAGAATAACATACTTTCAAAAATTAAAAAAAAAAAAAGTGAGTCAAGCAAGTTTCACAGTGTCGTGATTTGGGAAATTTAGTTCAATTTACTGCTCCCACTAAAACCACTTCCTACCCCATCCCCCTTCCTTCTTGTGGGCGACTGGAGATAAGAACTGGAGGCTCAAAAGATCATGGTTTGAGATAAGAACAATTTACTGCAAACAGAAATGAGATAAGCATAAGATCAGGGACAGAAACAGTATTAATAACAGAGGGCATAAGAAAAGAAACAATTCACATGGAAAAAAAGCCAGATGATAATAGACAGGACCAGATGGCTCTCTCTGCCAGGCTTGCTGGGCCTGAAGGAAGCCCTCTCCTCACAGAGCCTTCCTTCCCCCAACCTGGACAATCACATGAGGTGATAAAGAAAAACCTCCTGTCCTGGCCATGCCCCCTCCCAGCTACTGCACATTGTAACCCTGTCCTGGCTGAAACCACAACACAGGAACAGAGGCCTTTTTTCTTTTTAAATGTGGTGTTATATTTCCTTCCACCCTGCAAAAATATTGAATAATAAGGCACAAAGAACAATCTACTTTTTAGGTAGGTTAGGCAAAATGAGATAAATTTGACATGTCAGATATAAAATAATAAATCTGAAGATTATTAAAGGAGTTAAAATTATAAGATACATTTTTTTTTGTCCATAGGGATAAATAAATCTATGTTACATGTTTAAACAAATGATAATAATAGATGTTTTAATTTCAATTTAGTAAAATCAAAACAAATCAATATAGAGAAAAGAAAGTTGTATGGTTTGATGCTTCCTTCAGGTTTCTGTAATAGATAGAAGATGTACACACTAGTAATTTTTAAATTATTGCAAATAATATACTCTGTAATTAATAATATAATGTAAAATAACTAGCAATAAATAAAAAATATTGTTTTAACTGTTTTCCCTCTACAGTTGTGCTGTTACAGATCCTGAAAGAGCTTTACATGTATGCATGAGGATCCAGGCCAGGAGAGAGGGATGTGAGCTGCAGAAAGGGAGAAGAGAGGGAGGCAGAGGTTTGAAGCGAGAGGAGAATTATAGTTCATGTAGTTTAATAAGTGCTGCTGATTTTAGAAGAACACAGGAAATGTGTTAATTATAAGAGTTCAGTCCTCTTCCAGCTCCAGAAAAAGTTCTAAATCTCACATTTTATGTGGAATTATGCTCATTTGTGGGTAAATATGCATGTAAGATTTTTTTTCTGTGCAGTTTAACATCACTTCCTCATGCTGAGCTTCTAGTGTTAATAAATGCCCCATCTTCTGTCTCCAAGTATATTCTTATTGTCTTTGCATACATTCAGATTAATATTTAATTTTCTTAAACATGAAATACAGCAGATCCCATCTCCTTCTTCCTCTCCAAGTCTGAGAATGCAGGAATACAGTAACAGGAGATAGGACAAATCATGTTTCTGTTCAACACTTTCTTTGTAGAATTAAAACAAAGGAAGAACAGCAGAGGATGGCTTGCAGCTCAGTCTAGATCTGTGTGCTCTGTTTTTTTGAGATCACAGAATGGAACAGCTATTTTCTTCACCTCCATCTGTGGGAGGAAAATGGCACATGAGAGCTTTAAGAACCAGAACTCTTGCCCTTCCTTACCTCTTCCTTGTCTGCAGAGAGAACCCTTTATTCTGCCTTTTCTTCCCTAATCATCTGGATATCATGCCAGGAAATGTAGGATTCTATTTGACATCTCCAGCTGCGGCTACCAAAGGAGCACCAATAACTCTCAATGAAAAGCAGATAATTCAGTAAGGGCTTTTTCCTTTTTCCACAGGAGAGTCTCCACAGAGATTAAGGACTAGACAGCAGAGTAAGTCACAAACATTGGGAAGAACTAGTATATATTTAAATTAATTCATCCTATTCAAGAACAGTTAACTGGCACATCTGTGTGTGGTTTGAAAAACCTCCATGACTTTTATGTTGATTACTCATAATAATTTGCTAATAACAGTAAATTTGTGCTATACATATGATGTTGAAACAAAATTCTGTTATATTTGAGGACTTTTGTAGGTTTGTTTTGTATAGTCATACTTCTTTACACTGGGAAACTTGTGTAAAGTTTCTATAGCTCATCTATAATTCAATTGCTATAGAAAATGTGTATATATATATATATACATATATACACACACATGTATGTATGTGTGTGTGCTATACATCTAAATCTATGTGTGTGGAAGTTCCTTTTACATATTGGCAGCTTCAGCAACTTTTCAGTTATATAATTATTCTCTTTATTTTTATATCTGATTATTTTTCTCTAACATTAATATATCAACTCAATTTAGTTTCATTGCTCAGTCACTCAGCACCTCTCTGTCCTTAACTCAGGCCAGTAAGAATATCCCTTTCAATGGATTACACATAAACCCCTCTCCAGCCTTATTTTGAAATCTAGTCTGTAGTGCACCCAAGAGGCTCATACAGGTGGAATTATTTTTTTTACTTCTTCCTAGGTCAGAAGCACTAGACAACTGTTTTATTCTGTTGCTTTGAAATGAATCAAGATTTACACAACAGGATACTATTAACAGAGACTCTACTTTGTACTCACAAACAATTAATAATTTTCCTGTTACAGCATATAAGAGTTGTCAACCATTACAGAGAAATGTAACTGATATCACTAAAGATCACTGTTACAGACACAGACTAGACCGAATGTATCAGCAGGAACTGGCAGACAACCAAATGTTTGGAAATGTAAGAGGAGAAACATTTTTTAAAAATGAGATCTCTGCTACTATTTTCATTTAGAAATGATAGTAGCAGTGCTAACTCAGACATAGTCAGTGTTATGTGAAACTGAAGTATTACACTGAAGTGTAAAAGATCAGATCTTCTAATTCTTTTATGTGAGCTGATCAAAGTTAATTTAGGTTTCCTTACTGAGAGCAATACTCCTATCCATGAATTCTGTAAGATCATCTCTTTAGGGTCTCACCTTTCAATCTTTTCCTTCAAAAAGCTTCTCAGAGATTATTAACCTGCTTCTCTTCAAAAAGCCCAACAAACAGCCAAATTATCTTGCCGTTTAATTGGACATTTTTCTCAGCAGAAGGGGGCAAATATCTGTTTATTTGGTGTCTACATGAATGTAAGTTACTTTTAAAATACTGAGTCAGTCTGTCATTTGTATTTCTAGTTCAATGCATCACAGTATATTGCTGGTTCATCCTAAATACAAAGGAAAATTTCATACATTTTTTCTATTCTGCTGTTTGTTATGAAGCTAAATACTTAAATGAAAGGAGCCATTTAAAGAGAAAGGCTATGTTCCAGTAGGAGGGGCAGATATAAAGTGAAACAGTAGGTAGACTCTAACTTTTTAAACATTATAGTAAAAGTAATCTTTCTGCTTTTCTCATAGATTAAGATAGCAAAGGGTCATAATAAGCCATTGTACCAGATCATCTCTGAGTTTATTAAATATAATTTCTATTATTAAACTGTGTTATGCAAAACTCTTGGCTTGCAGTCAATGAATGCAGAGCTACTTCATATAAATAATTGATGGACCTTAACTTTAAAATACTTCTAGATGCAGATATTCTGCTATTCATTTATGCATTTTATTTTTTTTTCAAGGCTACTCCATGGCTGGTTGTCTTGAAAGTGACATCGCAAAGAAATTGTAGAAGTGAAAAATTCAAATAATGTCCCATTTCTCACAAAAAAAAAAAAAAAACCAAAAAACTGTAACTCCTGCAAGAAAACTGGTTTAATGTAATTGTCATCATACTAGTGTAGTCAAATCTTAATGCAGATGTCTGTTTTGTGAAGAATTTCTCTCTTTCTTATGAGAATGGGTTTTTCCTATCAGCTGATCATTTGATTGATGACACTAATATGGTCAACTGTAAAGACTTGCTGAGTCTTTCTCATTGAGAGAAAACACCGCTCAGTAGTTTCCTGCTTCCTGGAGTTATGCCTGAATCCTGTTTATTTAAGGCATAGATTTTCTCCATTGTCATTTATCATTTGGCTGACTGACCATGAACCACCATTTAGCACAGTGAATGGGGTTTCCTGACTTGGGAGTTAAGATGCCTGAGAAATTTGCATTTCTTCTTTCTTAGAGCACACTTGTTATCCTTAATTGCCATAGAGACTATTTCTCTAGTGAGAGATTTCTCTGTTTTTTAAAGTTTCTCAAAAATGTGGACTTCTTCCACCTTTTTATTTTCTTTCCCAAAAAATAATTATATATGATATTGCAATTTCTTTATAAGAGTTCTTAGGAAAAAAGAAAATTAAAGCTAAATCATAAGCAAAGAGAGCATATCATCAGTGGCCCAGATGTAGAAACAGATTTTTATGGGGTTTTTTCACTGTGAAATAAAATTTTCATATTTTATTTGTTCATGTTGTGAACAAAACTCTCTTTTGGAAATATTATTTAGACTGATGACAGAATTTTTTTTTAAGCTATGAGAAGTTAACTTATACAGAGTAATCTCAAATTCTGAGAAAGACCTCTAGCTCTAAAATTAGATCTATTTTAGACCACAAGTGTTAGACACCTGAACACCTTAATTGTTCATTCACATTCTGTTTTAAATATATTAGAGGAAATTATTTAACTACCATTTTCAAGAACAATTCTAAATTATCATTCTTAACAAATCAGTTGATTTATCTGTGTCTTTTGTTTGTTGGGATTTTGCTCAGTTTTTTCAACTAATTTGGTGCCAGAGAAACAGTGAAGTTACTGTAGAAGATAATGGCCATGATATGGCTCAGGTATGTCTTCTCCAGACTGAAATAGATTCTTATTGGAGACATATACATGTATTAAGAACTATAAAGGTAATTTGGGTTCTGTTATAGTCAATAGGACTGATTTTCATGTTCCTTTGTCAGTTACTAAGACCTGTCATTATAAATTCAGCCTTTAAACAAATACCTAAAGCCTCACCAGCAGAGCTTAGATGAATTGCACATTTCAGTTTCTGTAACAACAATGTTTAAACCATGTTATTCCTGATATTTTCTTAAAGTTGAATACAGTTGAATTACAACAGTAGTGGACTTGATTTTACACTAATGCTTACTGATTTCAGTAAATCATTAGGCACACAATATATTCCTAAGAAGGGAAAACCCAGGGTGAAGAATTATATTATCATCTTATTCTATTGTTATCCATGTATGTTATTAAGAGTATTTCTTTAGATCCAATAGCTGGCATAATATATGAAATAAAAAATCTTTATCCAGGTGAATACTACTTAATCAGTACTAGCATTAATGGCAATTACATGCTACATGTTTGAACTTTGAGTTAGGTTTAACTTTTTACTGGGTCAGTGTAGTGGGTTGACCTTGGCTGGATGTCAGGTGCCCACCAAGCCACTCTATACATCCCCTTCCCAGTGGAACAAGGAAAGAGAACAAGATGGATAACAACTAGCAGGTTTAAANGTACAAGTAGAAAAAAAAAAAAAAAAAAAAAAAAAAAAAAAATCAAGCAAAACTTTGTGTGCACACATAAGCAAAGGGAGCAGTTAATCTCTACTTCCCATCAGATAGCAATGTTCAGACACTTCCCAGGAAGCAGGGCCTCAGCACACATAGCTTGCTCCAGAAGGCAAACACCATAGAATAGAAAATACCCCCTCCTTCCTCCTCTCTCCCTTAGCTTTTATATCTGGGCTGCCATCAGATGCTATGTAATCTCTCTTCAGTTAGTTTGGGTCAGCTGTCCTGGCTGTGTCCCCTCCCCCAGGATCTTGCCCACTCCAGCCCCTTGTTAACAGTGGTGTCTTATCAACACCCTTCCAGCTGCCAAGGCAAAGCACAACCCTGCGAGGGCTGCTAAAGAAAAATGAACTCTACCTCAGTCAGACACAATACAGCCAGAAATGTGAGCAATTCAGGGTCTCTTTTGGAAAACTCTGATTGTACATGGCCCTGGAGAGATGAGAAGTCCAGGAAGTACATTTTATTTTCAGGGATCACCACTTTGAGAAAGTAATGGTCCATGACAATGGTCAGACTATCAAACAAAGGTGGCAAAGACCCTGCACAGATGAACAAGGAGCTGCTGATAAAACTTGAACATAAAAAAAAAGAAAAATTCAAGAGGTTGAAGCAAGGTCAGATGTTTGAGGAGGAATACAAGCAGTTGAAATACACTGAAAATATGGGGTTAGGTAAGTCAAAATCCATGTAGAATTGAATCTGGGCTGAAGTCTCTGAAGAAAAGTGATGCAGAGAAACATGAATAAATTTCTTCTCAACTTTACCTTCTAGTCTTTACCAGTAAACCAATCTTGAACGATCCCAGAACCCTGAGACCAGCAGGAAAGTCTAGAGTAAGGATGACTCAGAGGAGGACTAGGTGACGGGGCACTTAGACAAACTGGACAAACCCATGGGACATGATGGAGTGTTTGGGAGGTCAGTTACCCTTGGAAGGTTGTGACAGCTGAGGGAGGCTCCCAAGGGCTGGAAAAAGACAACAACATTCCTATCTTCAAGAAAGGCAAGGAAAAGGATTGAGGGAACTATAAGCCATTTGTGCTCACCTCTGTACCTGGGAAGGTGATAGAGCAAATAGTCCTGGTCACCTGCTGCAAATTCTAGAGATGATCAATCAGTAGAGAGTTGGCACTGTTCAGCCAAGGGGAAGAAAGGCAACACAAGGGAAGGCAAGGACTAAAAACTCTAAGGGAGGCAGGATGCTGGGTCAGGTTGCTCAAAGAGAAATTCAAAACCTGATTATACATGGGCCAGAGCAATCTGCTCTAAATGGCCATCCTGTCTGCAAAAGGACTGTACTAGATAATTGGTGAAGGCTTCCAGTTTCAGTTATTTTCTAATTTTGTGATAGGAATTATAGTGAGAATACTGTTCTTAATCTAATAATATGTGAATTATACCAGTATTTTTTTTTATCAGGCAGATGTAAACTCTATACATGTTTATTTCTTACTCTAAAAATGAAACTAAAATTGATTAAATTTTTAACTAGCAAACTATTTTTGGCCTATTCCATCTGTTGTTAGATGCTTTCCAAACTCATTGAAAATGCCCAGATGTTACAGTGATGAAGGCCATAGAAACATCTAGATATTTAGAGGCATGGAAAGCCTACTAATCTAGCTCTTGCCTGTTTAAAAGGGAGCTTGCTTGTGCTGACATAATTTGAATGAATAGATTCCTTCACTGTCCTAAATTATTGGCAGAATTAACATTACAGTTTGCTTGGAATTTTGAAATTTGAAAAAAACCACACAAATGGGAATGTATAAAAACCCCTTAAAATGTATTTTGTTTATTTTTTGAAGAAATGTGTGAGTTAGTAACTATGAAAATTTCAAGAGAAAGTGTTTTTTGAACAACTTTACATTTTTTATCTTGTAAAATAAAAGACAACTAAATGTGTAAATAAAATGTTAAACCACAAAACACAGGGGAAAAGATGTTTTATTTTTAAATAGTATTGCTACAAAGCATTGAAGGCCAAGATGAGCGTAAATTCAGAAATAATTTGCAGGCCAACTTTAGACATCAAGTTTGGACAGGTGACTTTCAGTATTTCATGGTAGTTGACAGGGGATAGCAGATGATTAAGAATGAGTCATTATTCAGAGAATGCTTATCCATCCATCATTAAAGAAAAAAATCACACCCAACTTCTTCAGTTGAAGTGATTCAATCTTTATTTGAACTGGATAATAGTTTTCAATTATTTGTTTCCCAAGGGCAGACTATACCAGATACTTACATAATATTTTATCAACTTTTGTTAATTTAGAAGGTATTTTTGAACTGCTTTCAAATATGTTGTTTATTATTTAATTTTAAGAAAATTCTTTTTAAACACTAGAAAATAAAAGAATGAATGCATACCAAATGAAGTAGACAGCAATGAGCAACAGAAAGCACAGGAATAAGGAAATGTTCTTTTTCTATTAATCAGAATTTCCTTTCTTGTGACATTATGTCAGTCACTATGCATTTCAACATTTTTCAGTTTAATTAATAATTATTTTAATAAATTATATGTATTATAAATATATATTATAATTACAGAGCATAATATAAATATTTATATTTAAATAACATATAATAATAATACATAACAGTATGAATAATATAAATATAATGTCATATAAGGTATATAATAGTTGTATATTTATTTGCAAAATATTTATATAGATTATAAATATATATTACCATTAATTATATTGAAATTATTTATTTATTAAAAAGAAAGTGTCCTGGCTCAGAAAAATGAAGGAACAGGATCTATATTATTTCTTCCCTAGTGGCTGCAGCATATTCCTACCTAATTTTGGAAAGCAGCTTGACTCACGTAAATTGATCATAAAGGGCTCAAAACCCTTTACCTGAATTTTCTGCTGTTCCATGTTAACCCCTTTCTGGGGTAACAGTGAAAAAAAAAGTCCCTTTCTGTGAAAAAAACTCCCTTTCTGGCAGCAATTCCTCTTTGTCACTGCTTTTGATGTCTCAGCCAACTCAAATCTCTTTTAAATATATTTTATCTCAAGTCAGTGAAAACTTTGGGCTATGTTCTTAGATTTTCGTCTGTGTTTTATTTAGAAATGCACAAATGATAGTTAAAAAAAATGGTTACCAAAAATTGTATATGGACCTTTCTCTTTCCAAAGTGACTGATTTTAGGTCATGTATTAGTTCACTTTCTTCAGTGTTACACTTTTAGATTGAAGGGTTCACAGGACAAAGCTTGAGACAAAACTAATATTGAAATACTTACAAAACATACAAAAAGACTTTGAGATTTGACTCACTTTATGGTAAAATTGTGGGTAATAATTTCATAATACCCATTAAAATACAAATATAGCTTAACCATTCCATTTTTACAGTTTTCCCAGGATACAGCTCTTGATAACAGTTATGTGTGCTTGTTACAGGAGCCTCAGCTCTTGACTGAATTTTCCATACAGAGTTTGAAACTTAATTCAAAATGAGAAATAGCAGTGGAAGTCACTAGGAACTTTTCTTGTCTTGATGGCAAAATAAAATTCATTGAGTATGAAAAAAAGATTTGATAAAAGTAAAAATGTGACAGAAACAATTAGCTGGATTAAAAGCTTATTAGTTGTTTTTAGCAACACCAAAGAGAGGACTTGAATCCAGATAAATATTATTTTGAAAATAAGCAGAACTATTAAAAACATCAACTATTAATTTTCTGGAAATTGAAGGAGAAATTCTGAAGATAATTCAGCATCTCTCTTATAGTTCCTCTTAAAAATGGACAAGAATCTTTGGAACGGTCTTAGAAAAACTTTTGTTTCAAATTTTTATAAATATAACATCCAGTCTTTTCCTTCAAAATAGGCTTTTAAAAATTGAAATGAGTATGTGATCGTGAGTAAGGAACATGGAACTGCCTTTTAAAAAAAAAAACTCAGTAAAAAAAAAGTCAACAAATTGAAGACAATGCAGTTTTAATACACAATTTTTAAAGCTTTAAGGGTGTACAATTAATTGAAATAATTGGAGCTGAGAGTTTAATCTTCTACAACTAAAACTACCAAATGAAGATACTGTAGAACTTTTGGCAGACAAATAGAACCTCGTAGCAACACATTGGAATACTTATTCCAAAATGTCTAACCTGGATAATGAGCAAGAACTGCTTCAGTTTCTCTTTTTAGGTGTTGCAATACTGAAAAATATCTGACTGCTTCCACCTTTACACATGTAGAGTTCCTAAGTAATTTTCCCCTCCACTGCTTATAGTGTTGGATATAAACATTTTCTAAGTACTAGGGTCAGAACTAAACCAATTTTTTTTTTTCTTCACTGACTACTTGTATTGAAAGTGAAAGCACCTGTAATTTAAATGGGCTGTGCAAACCTTTGAACTTAAGTGCAAAAATAAGTCTTGCATTGAGTTGCTCTATTAGAATGACTTTAAAAATAAAGATCTTTGTGATTCAGTAGATGTATTCTGAAAAGTGTTTGTTGCCTTCAATCAGTTGCTCATTTATTTCCCAAATGCAAAGATATATTGAATGTTAATATTCTTAAAAAAGGGAAACATTCCAAGGTAAGTAAAAGTTACAGATGTTTATCAACAAAATTAATTAATAAAGCACAGTCTATAATAATATGCCTGGAACTATAAAGGAGAAAATTGCACTGGGAACTTAGATGTGTGGGGGAGAGCACAGAATCCGAAAGTAGAAAATAATTCAACAGCAGAAAAATAGTTTATTCCATAATTACTAGATTCTTTAATGATTATATGTGTATGTGCAGCTTCTGTACCTTCGTTGTCTCTTTTAGATGTATTTTCATCCTTTTACTGCTGTAATGGTATGAAAAATAACCAACATTCAGCAGCAGGACAGGTGACGTAGTTATTTTTAAAACCATACATTAATACGCATTTTGTTCTCTCTCTTTTTTTATCTTTTTCTTATTCTATTCCCCGTGTTTGGCTTTGGTTTTGTTTTTTGTCTTGTCTACTGGTGCCTCTTCCTTCTTTTCCTTTCTGTTTGGTCAGTTGTTTTTGGCCAGTTTGTGTTTTTCCAGACATCACTCCATGACGTTGTTGAAGTGTACGATGGCCCAGCTCTGCAGTCATCTTTGTTATCCTCTCTCTCAGGATCTCATTCAGGTATCATTTAATAGAACTGTCAGCATATCACAATTTACCTTTTTTTCATGAATATTCTTTTTTATTAAATAAAATGTAGTCCAAAAAAAAACAGAGAAAAAAAGGGATTGCCATATTTGCTTAAATTCATCTCAAAATGTGAAATCCACATTTTGAATTAAACACTTCAAAATCTTTGTATTGATGAATGAAATGAAGTAAAATCACTTTTTTTTTTCTTTTGATATTTAGCTAATATTGTGGGTATTTAGGACTTCTTACTCTGTGCCTTTAAGGCTTTATCTAGTGAGTAATTTGAAATAGCTAGTAGATATTTTAAAGGGAAAGCAAGGCATATTTGCACCAAAGTAAAATTAAATATATTAGTTACATGTTGAGTCTAATTAAAGATGTAGGGGGTTTGGGATTTTTTGTTTGTTTTTTCCATTTTGTTTTAGGTTTTCTGTGTTATTGGGGGGGTATTGTGGTATGGGTATTTGTTGTTTTCATTGTAATTGTTGTTCTGTTGGTTTAGTAAGGGTTTTTTTGGGGGGTGGTGGTGGGGGGGGGTGTTTGTTTTTGGTAAAGCAAAAAACCAACAAATATTCCTAGTAACTAAGATGAGTTTTAACTCCCCTTTTCTAGAATGACATAATACTCTCAACATAAAACATTAAAAGTGCATATGTCTTGTAAAGTTTACTGAAGCAGAACAGGGTTTGGAGAGTATTATTTCTAGCTGCAAAGATGTTGACAGGTGTTTTCTTTAGTGAAAAGTGGTTATGATAGCTTTGTATTTTCATTGTTTGAGTAGGTGAATCCCTTCCATTGAGTTCGGGGAACCAGGTCACAGTCAGATTTACCTCAGTTGGACCAGTAACAGCTAAAGGATTTCATTTTGTTTATCAAGGTGAGACAACTTAGAAAAATGTGTACATTCATTCTGTTCATCATAGTTTGTAAATCATCAGAGAAGAACAGACTGAGAATGAAGAGGAAAGTAATAGTCTTTCAACAATAGAAAAAGTGTCATTATTTCTACATGTTTTGAAAATGTCTGAAGCTATTCTTTTATCTGTATTTTAAAGCTGAGATAAAATATTTAAGGAGCATAATAGGGGTTCCAAATTCAAGAAGACAGTTATACAAAACTGTTGTTTTTGTTTACTAATCTGATTGACAAATGTTAGATCCGTTTGGGTGCTCTAACTGGTTTATCTCTCAATTTAAATATGAGTAGCTGTAAATGTTATTACCTGTGGGTTCAAAACGATCTTACTGTTAGGAAGATATTTTTCTTGATTTACATTATTTGTCTTTTTATGGGTCAAATGGGAAATTTTTATATACCAACACTTGCAACTGCGATTCATTCTTTCATTACATATAAATCCTCATCTGACAGTCAGAGCACACATTTTGAAATCCACATGAATAAATGTAAATATCTGACACAAAATGTTATTTTGAAACCCTGGTTTAGTTGAGTATCTCATGGCAGTATTTCTTATAAGTGTCATTTTAGAGAGGTTTCCATGTGGATTTTATGCATTACTTCCAATCTTGGCAAGGATATCAGTGCAATGCTCTCCTAAATAGTAACTCAGACATCAAAAGTGAGCAATCTCTATTGTGAAGATTCATTTGGGGATTATGGAAATGTTCTCAGCTGGGAAATAGCTGAAAGTTTCTTCCAGACATTTTAAATATTTGTGGTTCAATATCTGTATTCCCTCACCAAATCTAAAATTAAGAATCCACAATTGTTTGTACCTTCACAGCTGTTCCAAGAACAAGTGCAACACAGTGTAGCTCTGTGCCTGAACCAAGATTTGGGAAAAGGATTGGAAATGAATTTGCAGTTGGTTCACTGGTTCTTTTTGAGTGCAATCCAGGCTATATCCTCCATGGGTCAACAGCAATTAGATGTGATACAGTACCAAATGCATTGGCACAATGGAATGATTCACTCCCTACATGTATTGGTGAGTTCCTAAGGCTTTTTAATATAACTAATAGGGCTTTTTAATATAACTAATTATTGCTTAAAGTGTAGACTATTCTCTAGTTGAAGGTGTTTATTCTTTGTCATCAGTATGGTATCTTATTCTTGCTTACTTTAATTTACTTTCTTTTTTATTCAAGGTTAAGTTTTGTTCTCCTTTCTCTTCTATTTCTATTCTAACCTTGCTGTGAACTTTCACAAGTTTCATGAATGTGATGTGCTGCCATAATTTATGTGATAGCTTTTCTTACATTAACATCCCTGGAAGTTCCTGGATCTCCCTCTTTAATCAAGAACCAGAAATATTAGTTTGTGCCCTGACTTCTTACAAGGCTAAGATGCTTTTACACTGCAAATCTCTAACAAGATACTGCAAGCTATTAGGAAGAACACTCCTATATTAAAGATTTAGAAATAGTTACATTAATATTTTGTTACTTGCCAGGAAAAGGCCAGTAGCTTTACAGATCAGAAAACATACTTTGTCTGGTTCTAGTCACTTTGAGATTAGTTCTCAAAATTAAATTCTCAAATTAATGTGCATCCATTGATATTTGTAAACTGACTTGGACCAACTGAAAATCTAGTAATTGTAATGAAATTCTCCAATTTACTTTTCCTGATAGAAAACAGAAGTTTTTTTTTTTTTTTTTTTTTTTTTTAATGTCATAACTCATTGCAAAAATGGCATTATGATTTTGACTTCAGCAGTGTACATAAACAGCAGTTTAAGTGAATAGATGAAAAGGAAACAAAGAACGTTATTTTCATTAGCCTGATGTTTCATCTGCTAACCAGCTGATGATGCCTGGTAGAGTATGAGTAGTTTTTAGTAAACTAAAAGATCTCCAAAATACCAAAGTCCTGATACACATCAAGGCGAAGTATTAGTGGGGTAATAGTAATAAAATATGATTTGCCAAGTTTTGAACAACTAATGTTGATTTAGACGGCTTCAGGCATAGCAATAGAACTACAATTTCTATTTTAATAAGAAGGTGAAATATATATCTGTATCTCATTTAGTCTCATAGATTACAGTTTAATCAGCAGGATTGTACTACTTTTCCCCTTGAATTATATTCCCTTTGTTTTTTCAAAGTGTTGAAGTCATTTGCTTGGACATTGATCACAATATATTATTGCTATTTTAATACATTATTTAGCCTATGAAGAGAAAGCTATCTGTCTCTAGATAAGCTAAATTGAGGAAAGATTACAGGCCACCTTCTGTGTGAAAATTCCTGTGTCAATAAAGGTGATAAAATACCTATGAGATGAAAATTGCATTAAACTAAACCAGTTTAATAATTGAAGTGGTAGACATGACCATATTAAATTGCCTTAATTCTAGTGAATGTTTTAATATTACATATTCAGATAATAGACAGAATCATTGAATCATAGAATCATTAAGGTCAGAAAAGACATCCAAGATAATTGAGTTCAACTTTTGTTCAAACACCACTGTGTCACCTACAGCACAGCAGAAAGTGCCACATCCAGTCTTTTCTTGGACACTGACAGGGATGGTGACTCCACCTCTTCCCTGAGCCACACATTTGAATGCTTAACCACCCCTCCTGTGAAGAACTTCACCTGATGTCCAATCTGAACTCCCCTGGCACAGCCTGAGGCAATGTCCTCTTGCATGGGAGAAGATCCCAACCCCGACCTGGCTACAACCTCCTTTCAGACTGTAGAGTGTTAAGCTCTCCCTGAGCCTTCTTTAGTCCAGGCTGAACAGCCCCAGCTCCCTCAGCCACTCTGATGATGTTCTCTTTAGAGCCTTTGCCAGCTTTGTTGCTCTTCTCTGGACTTGCTCCAGCACTTCCATGTCTTTCTTGTAGTGAGGGACCAAAATTAGCACAACACTCAAGGTGCAGCCTGGCATCAACCATTCTGTCTGTTCATCCTTTTATGGGTAATTGTTTAAACACTTTTAACTGGCTCTAGCTTTTAATTTATCCATGTAGTTCCATACAGATTCTATTAATTTTATGCTATGCAATATGTAGCTACAATGTTTATTATTAAGATGAGTCCTATCTATTTTATAAATCCTCATATTTGCAGCTCCTTAAATCCCTTCAGAACTTAGTGATGTTGCATAGAAGTGATACATTGGCTTCTAATGGACTTGATAAACTTGATAAAACTTGATGTCATCAATCTTTTCCTTCAACTTTTAAAATACCAACAGAATATCTGTATGCAGATTAAGATGTAATATTCTTTGTCTCTGCTAGAGCCTCTAATGATATAAACAAGATGCATTCAAGTTGAACATCCAAAAGAGAAACTGGATGGTACTTAACGTGTCTGTCCTGTTTCATGCATAACACTTTTATTAAGCTGTGAACAAATGTGATGAATGTAGTCCTGCAAGGATCTGGCAAATTATTTACTGGTGCAGTAGATTCACAGACTATGATGGAATAACTCACACAAGCAGAGAACAGTCAAAGAGTTGAGCCTGGTGTTATTAATTATTTAGAGGAGTAATATTAGAAAGAAAGAATGAAAGAATATTAGAAAGAAAGAATGTTACCTTTTTTTGTGGCACTTTTTAGGTTTTATAGTAATACAATATACAGCTTTTCAAACTTCAATCTAAGCCTTAAAAAATGCTTTATTTTTGTAAGATTACCAGGAGAAAATAGAATGGATATCACTCTATAAAGGTCAAATAAATAAGGGGAATATTAGCATGATTCTGTCAGGTAGGAAACTGACATAATTCAAATTTTCTTCTCCTCCTTTTTTGGTCAGTTAAAAGAAGAGTTTTGGGATATAATTTTTTTTCCTGAGGCATATGTATTTTTTAATGTAGCATCACTTTAAAAAGTTTCAGCCACAGTATAAGCTTTTATAAGAAGTCTTCTCACTTCTGAAGCTTCACACTTCTTTTCTTGCCTTATGCATTTCCTTTCAGTGCCCTGTGGTGGTATTTTAACAAAGCGCAAAGGGACCATTTTATCTCCTGGTTATCCTGAGCCTTATGACAACAATCTGAATTGTGTGTGGAAGATCACAGTACCAGAGGGAGCTGGGATTCAAGTAAGTTTATTTGCTATTTGCTTGCTATCATCATATTTAGAACTGTTTTTCCTGATGCAAAAGTTGAAAGGATTATTTATCTTACAATTTCTTCTATCTCATTAATGATTCTGAAAACTGATTTTATTGCACATCTTTTTAATTATGCAGTGATTGAAAGTTATAAGATTTTAAAAAAAAATCTTAAAGATGTATTTGAAGTATTTTACTTAGAAGAATATCACCATAATTTCCAAACATATTTCGATAGATCAGTGACTCCTTATAAGCCAAGGGTAATAGACAGCCTTCCTAGGAAGGAAAAAAGAATTTTTTTGCTCTCCCCAAATTCAAATATCTCCTTTAACACCATGAAATTAAGTGAGTTGCTTTCAAGGACAAGTTATATATGTTCTCCTAGAAACTCTGCTATTTACTCTATGTTTATGTAAGTTCACTGTTATGTAAAGATGCTTCATTATGTTTCAACATGAGATGAGAATTTGTTCTTTGAAATAGTTTCAGAGTTCTTGTTTACTTACATAGATTAAGAACCTCATAGAACACACAGTAGGAAAGTATTCATTTAGCTTAGTCATGCATATCTCTAGAGTTCACTAAAGGAACTGACAGAAATCTGGTTATTGCACAGGCAGTTGAATTTAATAAATTAGGACTTCTAAGCATGGTCTGAACAAATTCCTAGCAAAACGCACATCAAGAAATCATGATAACAAGTTTTCTATATCTATCCTAGTTAAAAATATAACTGCTATAGAAAATTAATAAAGAGCTCAGTTTATGTAGGTAAAGACTTAATAAAGAAAATCAGAAAAAATGTTGACAGTGTTTTAAAGCTTTTCAATAAATTTCGTTACAGAGTTTCAATAATATTTAATAGCCTAAATCAGTTTTGAGGTTGATTTTGAGGAACATTACTACAGCACTACAGTTGACTAGGACAGCTGACAGTTAGGATATTTTCTTCTGTGCATTTCTTATATTAGGAAGATAGTTCAGAAGACTTAAAATAGGCAGTAACTGTCCTCCTGACTTAGGCCATCAACTTTTTAGAAGTTCTTATCTCTTATCACAGGCTGCATTTTTCAGAATCATTAATGAGGTGATTAAATCACTAACTTTGATTTCAATTTACATGTTTAATCTTCGTGATATTCTTTTGCCCCAGAGTTGTAATTAAAAAAAAAATGATGTATTTACTGTCTCCAAGTATCTGAAGCATGCTAAGGGTCATGGCCCCTTCACTTCTTCACTTAAGAAAAAAAAATCCGTCAGCTATAGTATCTGACTAATTCCTATGAAAATAGGTACAGTATTTGAGGCCCCCATCCAAGATATAGGTAGCCAAACTGAACACTTATTTTATGTAGAACAATGTCCAAGTCATATATGTCACATAGAAAAATTACTTCCTTACTTGTTTTTACTGTTTATTTCTTCTGTTGAAATTATTCCATTCTGGAAAAAAAAAAA
>VWZP01004923.1:204786-244967 GCA_013396995.1 Dicaeum eximium | reverse complement strand
AAAAAGAAGCATTATTCTCTAACTTAATGACTATAATGACTAAGGCACCCCTTTTTGAGACTGGTTGAGAGTTCATCATGCCTTTGTCTCTTTTAAAGCTTTTCAGTAAACAGTTAAACAAAACTCTCCCCTACTAATCAGGAACAAGAATCTGATATTTCTCTCTACTTGGTAAGGTGTGATTTCACTATGAGAACAGGTATAGCCTCTCTCTTGCAGTTTATCTCCTTACCACTTTGCATCTCCCCATGGGTGGAAGAATGTTTTCACCTCTGGAAGGAAGGAAGTGACCATTCTGCCTTTTGTTTGTAGCATGCTAGTGACTGCTCCTCCTCAGGAGATGAGTTGGTGATGAAGGTAGTCAAACACAGCAGTTTTGTCTTACCTGGAAGCAGAATTTAAAATGGCAAAATAGATGAAACATCATGCATCCCTGTGGGACTAGTTTAGTCCTGGAGAAAATAGAGAGAGAAAAAACTGCATGTATTGAAAATACCGTGTTTCATGTTCTCCTCAATGTCCTCCAAACAAGAGAATCATATTCTATACAACCATTTGATTTTCATGGTTGTGTGACTCTTGACAGAGGTAATATGTGGTTGTCACTAAGGGTTACAGGATTTATGGTTTGAATTGGCAATCAAATAAAAAAGAGTTGTCATTTTATTCACTTAAAGATGATTTTCCATTCTCTTAGACAAGGGGAACAAGACAACTTTTCATGACTGAAAACAACAGTGGCTACAATTTAGAGTCATCTTTGAGCTTGAATAAAGAGGGGAAGAAGTTTATGTTCTTTCCCTCACATTTTTCTTCATAGGTGCAAGTGGTGAGTTTTGCCACAGAACACAACTGGGATTCCTTAGACTTTTATGACGGTGCTGACAACAATTCTCCAAGGCTTGGAAGTTATTCAGGTGATTGAGAAGATTTTACAATAAATGATTCACAGATTCAACTCTTTACTGTAAACACACAGCTCTTTCTATGCATGTAAGCCTGCTTGAGCATGGTATGTGTGTTTGTTTCTCCTATAATTAGCAACAGGTAATGTAACAGTTCTGTTTTAATCAGTCATCACTTAGCAGACTTTCATAAACCTGTATATTTTAAAGTGTTAGAAATGAAATAACACTCAGAGGCTTCCAAACTAGACCTCTCTTAATCCATTTTTTTTCTCACACTTGTAGCAGGGTCCAGAAATACAGACCTCAAAAATAGGTATCCCTTGATATTGTACATGACAAAAGGATGCATTCTTTATCCTTATTTTAGACAAAGACAGTTCTTTTTGCCTTACTTTTTCTTGTTTTCTTTTTCTTATGTTTTCTTTCATTATACTAATTACATGTGTATGCTGAGATCAGAGGCAATCATATTGTCTTGACTTGTGCTGAAACTACAAATAAATAGTCCATTACATTTCTAAGAACAGTCCTGCAACATATTTTCAGAGCTTCTTGATATATCTAACTGTTATGTTTAGAATCGTTCTGGTGATGGGATTTGCTCTTACTTTTAAAAAGACCCTAGTGAATATTTCTCCTTTTGTGGGTAAAAGCAAATAATATCAATTTATATTAGCCTTTCCTTGTCTATTGTTCATGTCTCTGATATTGTGGTGCACTGAAAATGTAATAAAACTTTTATTACAGGTATTTGATAGCATCCATGATGACAGAGTATTGTGAAATTGGTTATGTGACCTATCTCCTGCTCCCACCCTCTCCCCCCCTCCCCCTTTCTCTTTTTCTCTCATTAACTCTGTTTATACACACACGCAGACATCACACCCTTACACCTGCATTTATTTCACTTTCTGTGCATTTCAACAATATTTTTAATTCTTTTTTCAGGAACAACCATACCTCCACTTCTAAACAGCACATCAAATAATCTCTACCTAAATTTTCAGTCTGATATCAGTGTTTCAGCTGCTGGATTTCACCTTGAGTATACAGGTAATTCAGAAATGTTCAATTAATAAAGAGCAATTGCTGGTTGCAGACATCAGTTCTACTTAAACTATACAATAGAGGAATATTTAGTCATATTGCAATAATGAGCTACATACTGTAACTTCAAAGTCATTAGGAAAATCCTCACTTAAATCCAAGTGAGCAAATTCAGGCCTGAAAACTGTACTATAAGGACTGTGAAATTTAGTTTGTCTTGCTTTCATCCTCAAGCTGCTTTTGCACTCCTTGCCAAAATCTACAAATTATGCTCAATATAATAACATACGTCCTATATAGTGTGTATGTGTAGGATACAAATACTAATCAGCCTTGGCAAAGGGGAGAGAAGGAATAATCTGAAAATAGCAGTTGTGCACCTTAACTGAGAAATGCCTGCAGGTTGGTGAGACCACTGAATTATTTCAAGTGGTTCTTATTATTTCTGCGTACATCAGCAGTGGAGAAGGCTGTAATGATAAACATGCTTTCTGTCTGAATGACTTTGTCTCAGATGACTGACAGGAATTCTGGCAATCACCAGCTGTGTGGTTCCCTCTGCTTATATTGGTTCTGGTGTCTGATCTGCATAATTGTGTCACAGTTATTTCTTGTCAGTTTTACCATATGCAAATCCTATGCTCTGGTTGTCTGATTAGCCAGTTGGAGAACACAGCCTTGCAAAATTACTGCCTGATCGCTTGTCTCCAACTAAACATTAATTATAGGTAGAATTATCCTGCCATTTCCTTGAAATGCAGATAGTCTCTCAGCTGCTTACAACTACAGGTGAGAAAAAAAAAACATCAGGAAGTTATGAAAATGAAATAAAATGAGACTGAACCCAATGAAAGTGAAAACGCACCTTTGTATTCCCACATGTCCAAATAATATGTGTAATATACTGCCCATATACAACTTCCACATTTAAAAAAAGGATTCACAGTACACTATTTAAAGTATTGGTCCATGTCAAGAGCAATAACCAAATATGTGCACATGTGCATGTGTGAATCTGCACAAAAGCAATGTTTTCTGTATGAGTGTATAAACCCAAAGTATATGTTGAAAATTCGTGATTAAGGAAATAATACTGATGTCTCTCAGTAGATATCCAATTAACCAGTAGCTTAGTGCTTTACAAGATAAATGATTAATTAAATTTTCTGTTGCAAGTGATAGAGATATGTGATTAAACCATCGTTCAGTCTGTTGTGATTTAATCCAGACAGCAGCTAAGCACCATAAAGCTGCTCGCTCACTTCCTTCCCCCCACTCCCAAGTAGGATGGGGAACAGATCTGAAAAAAAGTCAAATTTGTAGGTTGAGATAAAAGCAGTTTAATAGAACAGAAAAGGAAGGGAAGTAATAATAATATAAAAATAAACCAAACAATAATAATAATGAAATAAAATACACAAAACAAATAATGCACAATGCAGTTGTTCACCACCCACTGACTGATACCCAGCCAGTTCACAAGCAGCAGTCCCCAGCCAGTTTTCCCCTTAGTTTATATGCTGAGTATGGTGCTATGTGGTATGGAGTTTGTTCAGTTGGGGTCAGCTATCCTGAAACCTTATAGCTAATTGCTTAGTGTGGATTTCAAGTCTTAGGCACCAGCTGTTTCACTCCTTGAATCTATGACTCTTACTCCTCAACTATTCTCCAAGAAAGACATAGTCTCTATTACCTGTGAAAGATTTATGATTTTTTTTTTTCCATCTGTCATTCAATTGTTTATCAAGAAGAGACTCTGGAAAATTCTGCATTGAGCTGAATCACGAATTTGGTGTGGGAGATTAAGCTAAGGGACTACACTTTGTCATCATTGCTAGGAAGGAAGACAATGGAAACTGTACCTTTATATCTTTTGGATTTTTTGTCTCTTGCATTTTTCTACAACAAAGAGGATGTTTTCTTGCAATTACAGAACTCATAAAACTGCTGTATTTGTGAAGAAATTTCTACAGAAAGAAGTAGATGCAGAGTTACTCTCTTAAATTGTCCTGGTTATATCTGACTCTCAGACAGCAGTTCCTGCTCTAAAAGCTGTGATCATGTTTATAAAGATAGTAAATGCAAAGTAATGGCCAGATTTTAATGTCAGTGTTTCATAAATTTATTTCATTTTATTGGAGCACATACTGGCCAAGGACATAATGAGGAGTCAGCTAAATTAAAGTCTTGGTCTTTGAAGTATTGGTGTGTGGTTCTCATGCAAAAGCACATCAGAGTTGAAGATTTATATTAAGCATTTTTCAAGTGAGCTTGCCATAAAGATTGCTTTTGTTCAATTTTGTAGTGCATCTTCAAAGTCTATTTCACCTATTCTAGGAGACACAAGTCTGAGGGGAAGTATACCCCATTTGCCAAAATGATTACTTTTTCCTTTCAGCAACAGATTTCTGTAAGGTTTCATTCTGCTTCATTTCCAGTATCTCTTTTTGTCCCTCATGAATAGTTTTTGTCCTCTCTGCTAGGGATTATCTTTTGAGCTTCTAAAAAATTCAAATGCTAATATAAAAGCAAAAGAAAACAAAAGGAACTTTATTTGCTGAAGAAATATTTTAACACAAGCAAATGATACTTTGACATAAAGAATTAAGTGTTCATGTTCTGAAACTGAATAATGTTCTTATCTGTAATATTTTTTCTATCATATTTTTACTTCTCTGTTGAATTCTTGAATTGTTATTTTATCTATGACATTCATTTTCTGTATTACATTGAGCATCTTAAATACAAAAACATATTGCATTGAAAATGCATTATATCACCTGAACTTTGCCAACAAAGAGCACCACAGAATGGTTTGTTAAACACTTTCATAATCTTCATATGTTTTATACCGCTATAAAAAGTTTGATTTACTGCTCATTTTCTCTGACTAAAGTTTTGTATTATCAAAAATATCATTGGTAGGTTTTTGTATTGAGCATCGCAGGAGCTGCTGGAGAAGGCCAAGACAGCATCAATTAGCTTCTTTTTCTTTATACACAATTCTCTTTATCTGAAAAGTAGAAGATACTGAAAGTATCTTTTCAATGAATGCCTATGTTAAAATCTCTTTTTTTTTGCCATTGGCTATGAAAGTTCAATAATTTAATAAATTTTACCATGACAGCAATATGAGGTAGTTCAAGAAACTATTCATGCACCAAAAATAAATCAATAATGAACAGACTGTGGTTTATTAATACATTTATGAGTATATTTATGACCTGAATAAATATCACAACACTCCAGAGACAAGTTCTGAACTATTCCTGAGCTGGGAAAATGTCTAAATTTGTTTCAGTTTCTTTAAAGGTATGATAGACTTTCAGATTGTATTTTTGTCCCAAATATTATTTTGTTAATTGAAGTGAAAGACAATAGGATGAATATCTGTGAATGTGGTTTGGGCTGCTAAGGTAGTCTGAGAAAGGCATTTAAATTAATTCATTTCACTTTGCATGGCCTGAGTATTCACGTAGTTAGGTTATGCATTTCAACTGAAGGCTCAGTAATTGGAAACTGAAACCTGCTAATTCTCAGCTTAACTGTTCAAAAGAGATTATAAGCAATCATCTGTGTAAGTCAAGCACACCTTTTTTTTTTTGCATTTATACTTTGTACATTGACTGGATCACACTCTAGATGTCTGAAATGTAAAAAGTGGATCTAGGTCCATCAGTCTTTTTCAAAAAAGGTTCTTTCTCTTCTGTAGTTCGAGAACAGAAAATAGAATTTGAAAACTAAAAATTTACATTAATTTTTTTCTTTCATATTGTATAAAAATGCACTATTTTAAGTCTTCAAATGATAGTTTTTACTTAGTGAGAGTCTTAGATGAAATGACCAGTTACTTCAGTAAGTTTTAAAACATGCAGATTTTGATAGTGTTCTGAGGTAGTAGATGTCCATAATTGAATCCCACAACGCTTCTCTATTATCCTGTGTACTGATGCCCAGTTGTCTGTAGTAGTCCTGACTTCACAGCTAGGCTGTAATTCTTGCAGTAGGCAAAGAAAACAACTCAGTTGATTATACTTTCTTACATTCCCTGGACCTTCCTGGGTAGATGCAAGGAAAAAAATTCTTTCACTTTTTGATGACCATGAAAGAAAGCATGTGGTCTCTTGGCAAACTAGCTTCTATTGCAATTCGAAATTCAAAATATTTGTGTTATAGCACTATAGATACTTCTTTAAACATAGCAGATTAGATGAAATCTGATGCAAATATTTTGTGTGTGTGTGTATCTAAATGAATGAAGGAGTTGAGTCAGACCTATGGAGGATGGAATGCTGGAGAGCACTCTCACTTTGTGGTGTTTTCCCAGAGTTTTGCAGTTGGTGTAGTGTTGGCCAGCCTCCCCTAGAACACGTGCTGGTAAACCATAGCAGAGGTGCTCCCAGTCTGAATTTTGAAGGCTGTAATTAGGAGTGAGACTGGAGGTAGAAATGAATGAGTCTGTGCCAGGAGACAGTGGAATTTTAGAGCTGAGAGTGCAGGCTGGGAACTGCAATCTCTTATTTGTTGCCACACTGATAATTTTCCTTTATTCAGGAAAGAAGATTTTTTTCTCCTTCTACACAGTTATTCCAAAATAATATGCTACTTGTCCACAGACAACTGCTGATTCCAAGAGCACCCTAAGCTTACCAACAGTGTGCCTATGTGCACTGTATACAGTCCTGTGCAAATGTAAAAAACAATTTTATGTTCATTACAATGACTAAACTTCTCTGTTTTTCTCAGCTATAGGTTTGGACTCTTGTCCTGAACCGCAGACCCCAAGTAATGGGATCAAAATTGGAGACAGATACATGGTTGGAGATGTGGTGTCTTTCCAGTGTGACCAGGGTTATTCTCTTCAGGTCAGCCAAGTTTCCTATTTCAAATGGTGCCTTTCAGTTCTTTAACATGGTTATGCATCAAAAGTAGAAATTGAATTATATTCTTTGGATTTGGGACCTATATCCCATTTCCCCTTCAAGATAGAATTCCTAGTCATGCCTGCAGATTTCTAGCATTTCAAGGATCGATGAAACACATGTTCTGTGATTGCAGCTCTGAGAATTACTATTGAAGTTTTGTTCTTATGTTGCGTGGTTTTAACTGGCCACTCTTGGAAACAGCCTGAGAAATACTTTTTGCTTCTTTGCCTTAATTCCCACCTTAAATACAAGTTGGTGTGAACAGATAAGCCACAGTAAATGGCTGAAATAAAAATATGCAATATAGAAAATGAAATATTTAGGAGGATAGACTGTGAAAACACATATGTAAAGTTTCTTCCCACCATACAGTTTTTATGACTTATTCAGTCTGACTAGATGGTTTTGGAAGATATCCCAAGTACCATTTTAGGTTAGGATTTTCCATTTTTGTTTGCTGTCTCTGGAAGACAATTAGAATTACATGAGGCTGATGAACAACACAGAGGGTGTGTCTATGATGGATTTAATGTATTGAATGATGAATTGAGTGATGTAAAGTCAGCACTTACATAATTTATATAGCATTTATAGTTTTATCATGCTCAACAAATGATGTACATCCATACTATGCAAACATTACTTCAGTTAGACCCTTAGTTTCCAGACCCTTGGTTTATACTGAAACATGCATAAGATTCAGCTGGATTTTGTAATACTATAAGAATTAATATTAATGGCATAGACACCATCCTGTCGTGAGCTAACAATCACAGTCTTCTCTGCTGTATTGAAGGCATGATGCAATTCACAGTGTACAATGTAATTACTATGCCTTTTTGGTTTTGTGTATTTTGATGATGTTTTAAATTATACATTCTTTTTGTTAAAATACTTATGTGCTGTATACTGTATATTTTTAATATGAATTAGCAAATATTGTGTCATTTTAGGGACATTCACATATCACTTGTATGCCTGGACCAGTAAGAAGATGGAATTATCCCATTCCAATATGTTTAGGTATGTTCAGCATACATCATTTTTCTTAAATTTGCCAGAATGAGTACCAGAAAACTGAAAAATAATAGACACATGTAGTGGAAAGAACTGAGACAACTGGAGGAACTCAATTAAATGTGAAAATGGTTAAATTAAATTAGGAATTTTCAAAGGCTCCTGCAACTAATGTTGGCAAATCTTTTCTGAGGTGTCCAAATAGTAAAAGAGTAAAGTTGTAAAAGTAAAATACATGTGCCTTTCAACCCAAACTGTTCTATGATGTGATTCTATGTGTTCTAGTCAGATATACCATCAATTCATTATCAGGAATGACACTTCCAGAGACCCTTGCAACACTGTTAATTTATTTAGGACTCATTTCCCTAGAAGAGTAATGGCAATTGTAGAAGATACTAAAATAGGAATAACATTACATTTTCATCTCTAATGAGTTCAACCTAAGCATGTCTACCCAATTTCAGAAGATACATAATTTTCAAGTTAAATTATGTATATGTTCATAAGATTTTTGGAAAAAGCACTGAAAACCTGTCAGAAATTAAAATGAAACCTCTGAAATGCATTTAAATATACTCTTTTTATAGGAAGAATAAATGTGAGGAATGTAAAACTCCTTCTAGTTTTAATCTCTTTCACTGCATAGAAATGCCTTTTTGTTTGGGTTCTCTAACACTAAAAGTTATCAGGATTTGTAATCTTGAATGTATGGAAAGCAGGATGCTGCAGATCTCATTAAAGATTTTTTGCTTTGCTTTTCTTCAAGACACTTAATATATATCCACTTGAGCTGCCTCACATAATCCTGCTCTTAATCCTGTGTTAAAAACCTCCTGAGAGGTACTGAGCTCCCTCAGCTTAGAATTTATAAATATTCAACAAGGTTGAGATATTTGTAAGAATTTTTTCAGGAGTTAGTCTTCAGTTTTTGTCAATATGCATTAACATATGGTTTGGAAGTCTGATATTATAATTGCACTGCTCTTAGTAAATTTTGAAGATAAAGATGCCGTGCTAAAATTTTAGAGGGTTTTTTACTTGTGTTTCAAATACTGTAGCAAATATTACTTGGACAAAACTTCTAAACAAAATTCTATTTATCATAATTGCCATCTTTAAATGTAATATGGATGTCTCAGTAGTTTTATTTACTGATATGACACCTGAAAACAAAAATAAAATTAAGATATAAATTCAGCTTAATTTCTGGAAGTATACGTATGTGTACTTTTCTAAGTGTGTTTATTTTATCTCATTTTTAGAACAACAGGATACAACCGCAGTTTTTAAAAGTCCTCTTGAAACACTTTTAGTACAGAATCTTTTTATGATACATTGTCCTGTATTATTCAGATGCTCCTTTACAAACATGCACAATTGTCTCAGTTCTGCTATAAGCTGATGTGTGCTGCTGGCTTGTCACAAGGACAGTTCTTAAAGACAGATTGCAGAGTAAACATTAGGAAAATGATGCTGGTGGAAGCACAGTCTGATGAGGAGCAGCTGAGGGAGCTGGGGGTGTTTAGCCTGGAGAAAGGGGGTTCAGGGAGACCTTGTCACTCTCTAGAGCATCCCAAAAGGAGGGTGCAACCAGGTGTGGGTTGGTCTCTTCTGCCAGGTAACAGTGACAGGGTGAGAGGACAGAGTCTCAAGATGCACCTGGAGAGGTTCAGGTCGAACACCAGGAGGAATCTCTTTATGGGAAGGGTGGTCAGGAATTTCAGATCATTCCTTCACAGAATGGGCTGCCCAGGGATATGGTGGAGTCACCATCCCTGTGGGTGTTCAGGAAGTGGCTGGATGTGAAATTCAGTGCCATAGTCTAGTGAGCAAGGTGATGATGGGTCAGAGGCTTTTCCAACCTAAATGATTCTGCAATTCTGTAATCTGTTCTATTTTGGGTGCATGTATCCCCCAAGTTAAAATCAACTCAATTCAGAGCTGATACAAATTTGCAAAGTACCTACTTGTAACTTACTTTCTTACAGATATTTAATGGTAAAGACATGTTTGTGTATTTGTTTGAATATAATCCTAGGTATTACATTATTATTAAACTCTAAGGATTTTCAATATTATGGGTTGATTTCTTTTCTCATTTCACTCCTCTGAAAAATATTTTTGGTTTTGTTTTGTTTTTTTTTTTTAGCACAATGTGGTGGTGGCATGTCAGACTTCAGTGGAGTGATTCTCAGTCCGGGATTTCCTGGCAACTATCCTAGCAGTTTGGATTGCACATGGACAATAAAACTGCCTATTGGGTTTGGTATGTGTTGTTTTATGGCTATGAAATTGCTTTTTGATGGGTGCAAAACACTGAACATAGATTTTAAAATATTGTTAATCTTTATCCTAGCAAAAAACCAAAAGCAATTATAATTCATTTGAAGAAGTTAACAAAATCTTAAAAGAAAGATTTAAAATAGAAAAGCTACAAGGTTCCTGGTTTTTCATTAATATGTGCCAAAATTTTCTGATAAAGACAAAATTGTGTAATTAGAATTCAGCACAATTTTCAAACTTTACAGGATTGATTTCTCTTTTTGTGAAGTCCTAAAACCAACAAAAAAGAAAAAACTCTCAATAATATTTCACACCAAGTCAATTTAGAAGTTAAAGCTACATTTTAATTGATTATTTTATCATTAAGCTTCTTTAAATATCCCAGGTGAAACTCACAGCAGCAAAGAAAAGTTCTTTTTAAGGAAATGTAGAAGCCTTCCATTTAAAGCTGTCAAACTTCCCACTCAAGGTACAATTGTCAGGAGCACTGGATCAAACCCACGATGGGTGGAACTGTCTCACTGGGGCTCCTACTCACCTAATCAATCCCCAGCCTGTAACACATAAGGATGTTGTACTCCAGATGTAGGATTTTGTACCTCTCCTTGTGCAAACCTTTAAGAAGCATTTATTTACTCAGTCCTTAAGTTTTTTAGTGTTCTTCAGACAAAAATTGTGCCGTTTAATAGATCATCCATAAGCCCTAGTTTAGTATCATCCACACATTTGTTGAGGATGCATTCCCATTTTCCAAGTCTCTTCTGAACATATAAACCAGTGTAAGCTACCATAGCAACCCACAGAATATTGTGCTTCTTACTGGCTGCCAATCATTGAATGGCTGATTATCACCCTTGGAGATTCAAAGTTATGTTAATTTTTAACTGACTTCCTTTCCATTCATCAAGCTCATGTATGTTCAGCTTTCAGATGAGAATGTTATAGACTGAGTCAAAAGCCATAGCAGGGTGAAAGTATGCTATATACCCCTTTCTCTCTTTGTCAATTTAATAATAGAAGATATAATGGTTGATTAACTGTTATTTGCTGTTAGAAAATCCATGATGACTACTTCTTAGTGTCTTTTGTCTTTTGTCTGCCTCCAAATAAACAAGTTTCATAATTTTTCCAAGGACTGCAGTGAACCTGTACTTGCCCTTTCCCAGGTCCTTTTAGTTGTCTTAAAGGTGAATATGTCACCCTAGAGCACGACAAAAACAACACAGACACTCCTCTTCTCTAGGGCAGGAAAGAACCAAGGTTTATTTACATTTAGTTTTATATAGGGTTTTGGGAACAACTGTGGGTTGGAGGATGAGGTTACCACCTCTCCAACCACACTGGTCAAGGAAAAGGTTCATTAAACTTTCTCCACCCAAGAGAAAGGAATGAAAACCAAAAAGACAGTTAGCAAAACATGTGCTGTGTTTACATGAACCAGCGTGAGAAACTCACAGAAATGAAAACATCAGAAGGCTGAAAAATCAGGGTGAGGAATATATATTCAGACTTTTTCAAGTCACTAGAACTTCTCTTATTTCACCATGATTATGTATAGGTTCTATCAGCATTTTAATTACTTTGGCTAACACCTTGAGCAACTTTGGGTGGATCCAATGCATATTTTATTGTGAAATCTTTATTTGAAGCTACCCAGAAGAGTTGTCCTATCTAATTTTTTAACACCTCTGGCACTTTTTAAGGAGCATGTGCACTTGGATTTTTTTCTTTATATGCTGGTTGAATGGTGTGCTGTCTTTCTTAGACAGGCCTTGCTGTTTTCAATTTAATCCTTGCCATCTTCTGCCATACTCTTTACTTGATGTTTCAGAATTTCTGGGTCTTCCAGAATGAGTATGACATCCCAAATAGCATTCTCTTCTGCATATGTTCACATTGTTTCCCTCCTCTTTTTGAAATCAATTCTGTGGTATTTTTTATTAGAAATCCCATGAGCCTAGTTCACACACAATTTAATTGAAAGCCAATTGTTCTGCATGGGTTGTTTATATTGAAAAATATTAAACACTCTGCAACATTGACTTAACCAAATCTATCTGTGGGAAATACATTATATTAGAATAGGGATTTCTATACAGAACCCAATTTGTTTGTTTGCATTGTGTTCAAAGCACACAAGATTACAGTCAATAATTGATTTTTTTTTTTTGTCTTAGCATTTTATAGAAATAACATTGACACTTTAACTCTGCCAATACCTGAATTTTTAGATAGCCTGATGGGACAATTTGTAGTGCTTCATTATGAGTCATAGTGCTGTCTAGAATCACAAATAGATTTCTGCTTGTTAAGTTATCGAAAAAAAAAAATTATAGCAGTAGTAGGTGCATAATTCCTAGATCAAATCCACAGGAGAAAAGAATATTCAGAGCTATAAGGGAACAGGATATTTTGACAGATGATTTAAAAGACATTTGGTAGTAAAGAAGAAATAATAAAAATCTGGAGTATTGGTTAAATTTCAAATTTAATAAAATGGTATGTTCAACTGTATCCAGAACCTGCTGTCTTTCTATCCCAAATACGTTACCATCTGCCGCTTCCCTCACTTTACTGCTATCCTGTGTCTCTTCCCACAACTGACTTTACTCAGTTTTCTTTGCTTGCATTCTGCCACGCTTATGTGTCCAGTAATTCTAACTTAACTGTTCAGACTGCTATTTACACTCTACATTTTTAACATACTATTTAATACTATTTAGTTTGACTTACATTATGCAGGAGATTCAACTACTGAAGTTTTGGAAACAGTTTCTTGGATAAGTAAGTTTAATCACCAAAATCAATAGTTCTGAACTGCTTTGTACTAACTGAAGTTTATTCATTGGATTTATGAACTATTTTCCAGTTCATGTATAGGAAAACAAAATGCTTTGTTTTCTAAAAGAAAACTAAAGCTGCACAGATTGAAACATGCTTGACATTTTTTACCTTTTTTAATTGAGATATGTTTGAAAAAAAATTGAATATTAAAATAAAATTTCAGTGTAAAAAAAGAAAAATATTACATTTGAAGAAGTGATGGCTAAAACTGGTTTTAGTGATGCTGTGACTCTGATCTAGTGGAGGCACTTATGTCCAACTCTTCTGTGTAGTAAAAAGAAAAACTCAAAAACACTGTCATGGGAACCTTCTATAGACTTTCACTTGTTTAACTCTTTTTAGGAAGACTTTATCCCAATTATAAGTTACAGCTTAGAAAGCTTATAAAAAAAGTTATAAGCTTCTCCACTGTATATTAGCTAATGGTGTAATGTTTTTACCAAGGACACTGTGTTTATTTGCGTATATAAATACATTAACTACTCTTTCAAGCAGGGTATCCAAATGGCAAAAAAACATAGAAAAAAAAATCAGTCTAACAAGCTGAAGTCTCAGACAAATAGAGGCAGGTGCTACTGGCAGAGCAAGGGATGAATACTTTTGAAGATTGATATGGTTCAGAAACTTGAAGAGAAAGACTGCAGTACAGACAGCAGAATGATTTGCAAAAATATATTTCTACTTTTGTATCAAAGAAAGTTGGTGAAAGAGGGAAAAACTGACAGCAAGGTCATATGAGCTGGCAGTTATTAATGACAGCTTAAACTCTGCACAAGTGTATGGTTCACAGGATCAAATGAAAGGCCAAAATATCATGATAGAGAAAGAGCAAAGATTGAATGCAGTTTGATTCTCTGTGTAGGAAATATTTGGAAGGCTGACAAAGTCAAAGAATGACACTTAAAAAGCTTTCTTATCACTTATAGACTGTCTTCAGATAAAGCAAGACAGAAATTATCAGGGTAACAGTAATTTAATTATGCACCTAACTTGCATATAAAATGTTTCATGCTTCAGAAAATCTTTCATAAACTTTACGTGGTGTCTGGAGAGAAAGTTCTGAAAGACAGTGAGAAACACTATTTAGGTATTACAGTTCAGAAATTACAAAACTATTCATGGCTTTCAATGATTTATCTGACATTATACCTTTTACGTTCAGGTTCATATGAAATTGTGTTGATTGTCTTTGCCAGAAACATGAGTAGAACTCAATCATCTTTCTAATGAAATTACTGCATTATCATGCCTTAGTTGCAATAGATCCAGAAAAAATACAATTTTTTCTTGATTGTAACTTCTATAGAAATAAGTTATAAACAGGAAGAAGTTTAAGAGCCCTATAACTATTCAGTGCATGGAATTTTCTTCTCATACCACATAATTTTTGTAATACATCCCCTGATTAGGAGAGACAACTTGCTAATGGATAGTAAGCTACCTTCCTATTCCTTACTGAACCAAATAATCAGAAATTTCTGGTACCAAAACCATCATATAGCACAGTGTGTGTGGAGCACTCACATGTATTCCTCACGTACTCTGTTTTCACAAACCCTTGGTGTAGCAGCAGAGGCTCTGCCTGCCTGACACCCTGAGCTGGACCCGAGGCCTTTCTGCTCAGCCTCTGGTCCAGTTTAAAGTTTGCTGGCAGATGATGGATGTGCAGCCCCACACACATCAGGACTGGGAAATGCACATATGCTTGCCATGGATTTTCACTGGTTATTTCCTGCGATTATCAGTGTAAGATACACACACTTTATTTTCCCTCCTGGTTTTGGTACTGGTGGTGTTTATTTACTGACAATGTTTTTCAGGTGTCCATTTGCAATTTTTGAATTTCTCAACGGAGACCATACATGATTACTTAGAAGTTAGGAGTGGATCTACAGAAACTAGCACTGTTATTGGGAGACTAAGTGGCCCTCAGCTACCAGCTTCTCTGTTCAGCACAACTCATGAAACCAGCTTATACTTTCACAGTGATTACTCACAGAACAAACAAGGATTTCATATTGTCTATCAAGGTGAGATTTGGACATTCTTATGAGAGAATAAGAATAAAGCTATTAAAGATTTATGGGGTTTTGGGGATTCCTAAAAATAAATATGAAAGATTTTATGTGTTTCAGTCCCGAGCTTTAAACATTGAGATAAAACAAAAGAATGAAGAAAGTTAAGATGAAAAAAGCAATTAATTGCACTTTTTTCTTTAAAATCAGGTCAAATGTCAGCAAACAGATAATTGCCAATATCTGAAGTTGATTGTCATATTAATTTACATTGCATGCCTTTACAAAAGAAACTTCTCTATTCAGTGTTTGGAAGCATACTGGAATTTTAATTCTGTGTCATGGGTTCTGGAAGGTATACATCTAAATAATGTTTTGCATTACTGGATCGATTTAGGCTTGTGCAAATTCATGCCACCCCAAAAATCTCCAAATCCATTTTATTTCCTAGTTCACCATTTCCCTGAAGGTTCTTGTTCTTTTGTACCCAAGTAGGTCATTCTAAGCTGGTGAAGATCACGAGATCATAGTTCTATTTATAGAATTGCATTTTCATTTAAAAGGGATTAGATCACCGCTGTTCATGAAAAAAGGTCAAATGTGTATTTTAAAGTACACCTGTTTTCATTATTTGAATAACACCTAAGAGTGATTTAAAGAGATTTTACTTTAGAGCTGTCTCCTATTACTCTTTTAATAGCAACAAGTCCAAATTGATTTGAACTCTGTAACATTCTGGAAGTGAGCCACTGTAAAAAGAATTAGCTTTTAAAGAAAAAGTCTATTTGTAGCCTAAAGTGCTAAGGGCAGTAAAAACCCAAGACTGTATACTAATAATAGTAACAGTAATAATAGTAATATTAATTTTGGAGATGCTGTCATTTGTCAAAACACTGGAAAGTTCTTTTCTGTGTTTTAACCACATAATACAGAACTAATTCTTTCAAAGATATGAAACATTATATTCTTGTACTTCAGGCTGTACACAGCTTATTTGTTCTCACATTGGTAATAAGAAGATAATGCTTCAAATCTTCTTGGAAAAAATCACCAATATGTGTGAGAAAAGCTTGTTTTCAAATTGTACTTGTTCACTATAAAGTCTTTGATATTCCAGTTCATTATAGAGCCTGTTAATTCTTCTGGGAAAAACAAATAAAAGTATAGACAGGTTTATTTCTCTTTTTCCTTAAACAGAAGAATGTAAAACCTGACAACTCCTGTTGGATCAGAAAAGCACTTCATCCATCAGAATAGTATCTTCAAACAGCAAAAGTAGATGTTATTTAGCAGCACAGAAGCATAGCTGGTTTCACTGTACTTCTCCAGGTGTAAAATCAATTATTTGATCATCACCACCATGGAACTTTGGTTCCCAACATATGAGCTGTCCATGACGTTTAATTATATTCTAATTAAAAGCTCTTGTTTTTTGAGATAATCAGAATTTTTTTATTTTACTAATTTTTCCACCCTTATTATTTATTTCAGCATATCAGCTACAAAGCTGTCCTGATCCTCGACCATTTCGTAATGGTTTTGTTATTGGAAATTATTTCACTGTGGGACAAACTATTTCATTTGAGTGTTTTCCTGGCTACACGTTGATTGGAAATTCAGCTCTGACTTGTCTTCATGGCATCAGCCGCAACTGGAATCATCCTCTCCCCAGATGTGAAGGTATGTCCAGGTGACCTATAAACCCTTCATCCTTTGAAAATCTTCCTAAGACTGTTAACTGAAGTAATTTCAGCTTTTTGATTTACAGAGGCCTGTATATTTACAGTGTGGTCTTTGCAAAGGAAGTATTCAATTTTGCACATTAAAATTTTAGCGGAGAAGCTGAAATGTTTTATAGTATGAAATCTCTGAAAACTTACCTGAGATAATAAATTTACTTTTGGAAGGTTAGTCTTGAAGTCTGGAATGTGGAGACCCATGCTGCTTTCAATCTAGGTGAGGCAATGCAGTAAAAACTCTGGACTAAATTAAGAAAAAAGGCTTCAAAAACTGAATTGACCAATTCTGGCCACTTATATTCTTTCTTATGTTAGAAAGAAATGTTAAAGGTGGTCTCGAATGAAATTGTCCTCCAGCCAGTGCTCTGTGAAATCGTTTGTACGTATATTTTTTCTGAATAGGATTTTTTTTAAATTACATTTTAACCTTTTACGTTTGGTTTTTTCACTTGTGCTTGAAACAAAAAAGAAGGTTCAAGGAACTGTGACTTGCTCTCAGCTTCAATTTTAAGGGGGCAGAATGACTGTGATGATTCTGTAGAAGTGTTTATCTCTTCCCTAGCTATGCTGAAAGGAACCTGACTCTAAGCATCATGCCAAAGAAGGCCACTCTTCCACTTAAAGGCTCAGCTTCCCTCTGTATTGAATGGTAAAACAGCACTGAGAATGGGATCCTCACTGTCATGTAGGAGAGAAATACCCAAATAAAAACCCCCAACAACAACACAACAGCACCCCACCCCCCAAAAAACTCCAAAGCCAAAGTAACCACCCAAATAGAATATAAAAAGCTCCTCTGTTTTCTGGATTTTTTCATTATATTTTGCACCATATACTCAAATTCAGATACTTGAATGAGAAGCCTATTATTCAAAATTCCTGCTGGACTCAAGTGAGCCTTAGGAATTTCTGGGGGATGTGGTAGCTAAATTAGGACCTAACTGGTACTGAATTCAGAAGGGGAAGCCTTACCATGTAAAAGAGAGATGACACCTACACTGTCTTTTTTTTTTTTTTGAAAGGGGAAGAAGTTAATTCATTATAATTAAGCTTCACCACCCATTTTCTGGATCTTGTGGAATAGTAATGTCTTCATAGTTCATGTCATAACTGCTAAACACTTAGCTTTTCCTGTTAGTTAGTTCTAGTTGTATTTTCTATGCCTCACAATCAAAACAATTTATTGAATGCAGGGATTTTGTTTCTTTGAAATACCTTACTGGAACCAATAATTTAATTAGTAAATTCTAAGATGTCCAAAGCATGTTGTTTCTCTGAGTATTAATTTTTATGGAGTTCTTGAACCGTGGCTGAATGTTCTTTGTTTCTACTTAATTTGATATGAAAAATGAAGATAAAAAAGATCCACCAACTTGATAATAGAGATCTAAGATGCATGTTTGCTGTGTGCTTACAGACTGTCAACACTACTCAGCTCCTAGACAAAGTTCTTAAATTACGTGGGGTTTTGTGCAGATACTCACTGTTGTATTTTTAGTAAAGAGTTTGTGACATTTTTATATGCTACAGATATTTTTGAGTTGTTTTTTGTTTTGTTTTGTTTTTTGTTTTTGTTTTATTGTTGCAGGAAAAGGATAATGAGTTATCTTCTAGCTCCGCTTGGTTTGATTTAAGATAAAGGCTTTGTGCTCAAAATCATTAAAATGAAGGGGGTTTTTTGTGTATGCCTAGTACCAGAAATACACAGCATGTCTTAAATTTGTATTTGCTTTAGTGTCTTTATTGTAAGACAAGATATACAAAGGCTTTTTTAATTACTCATATTTCTTGAAACAGACTATCTGAATTAAATATGACTAAACTTGCCTTCTGTTTAAACAGTTTTGTTCTCTTCTTGCATCCCCATGCACCTAATATTCCTTTAACCTGTGCTCAGCATCATCTAACAGTCTGTGACCCTCCTTAACTCATTTCCCTTGCTTTACACTGTTTGGATTCTGTTCCCTCTCCTTTTCCAAGAAAACTTGTTGCCTGACAGTCATCAGACCAAGTCTTCACTCCCCTAAGTGGGGAAAAATGGCTGCAAAACCATTTCTGTCTATACTGTTCAAACCCCCTTGAGCCTTTAAGGTTGAAGCTGAAGAAAAGCAGTGTCCAAGCTGTTGAGTCTGAATGGTTGAAGTATCACTGTGCATCACTCTTTACCCTACAATTCAGCACCAACATTTGTAAACATAAACCATAACACTCAATTTTGCTAAAAACAAAGGATGCATAAAGGATGCATAAAGGACACAATGTTTTAATTTTGAAGTTTCCCTCTAATCTTCACCCACCCCTCAATCTTGTATGTGCCTTCTTTCATGTGTTAATTTTGGTTTGCTATCTTCTTGTGACCAATAATGAAAAAAATTAGTGTGATTTGTTGCTAATTTGTAGCTAGAATTTACACAAAGCCCTAAGAAAATAATTTTCAGTTGTGCAGGGAATTTCCCCCGTATGTTTGTATATATCTTTAATTCCAGTTCTGATAGTATTTGTGACATCAGAATTATTTTCTTTTTACTTTTATATTTGTCAAAATAGGCTTCTGACAAAGCTGAATAAAATCTGTTTTCTTTGAACAGGAATGGTCATATGCAATGAAGTTAAGTGTACCAAATGTGTTCAAAACTAGGGGTTTTATAGTCTAAGTAGAATGCAAAAGGCATTTACCAGCTATTTTTAAAAGGTGTCTTTTTTATAGCTCTGTGTGGAGGAAACATAACTGCAATGAATGGCACCATATACTCTCCAGGATACCCTGATGAGTATCCAAACTTTCAAGACTGCTTCTGGCTTGTAAGAGTTCCACCTGGGAACGGAATCTACATCAATTTCACAGTTCTCCAAACAGAGCCAATATATGATTTCATAACTGTCTGGTAGGAAAACACTTCTGGCATTTATTTAATCTTCATATGACACTCTGTAACCAAATATGAATTTAAAAGAATATATTTGTGATTTTCCCCTTGAAACTGGTGTTCCCTCTAGAAGAAATGACTGAGTTGCACCAACCCATATTTTCCAATGGACAGTTCTCTCTAGATAACACTGGACAAGAAATAAAAGAATAATAATAGTGTTTCTCAGTTTGTCAACATAGAAAAGCATACAGAGGTATGCTATAATAGCTCATCAACAATCAAGAGAAATAATATTTAAGAAAGGAGTGATAAGTTTCAGATGTGTGTGTTAGTGTTTTAGAAAAGGAGTACTAGAAACTAAAGTAGGGCAACACTTCATTCATTTCTTCCAAGCTGTCTTCTTTTATTCTTAAGAGTACATAAAATGAGAGGCTCTATTTGTATTTGGCTATGACAAAAAGAATAGATCTAACAATAACTGTAAACAATTCTATTCTCTGTGTAGTTGAATCCATGTCTGTCATGGCTCTGCACCATGACCCTCAGCAGCAGCCTATCACATTTATCCCTCCACCACGTATTTGAAGACATTTAAAGGCTTTAGACCTTATTTGTACACGTGTAAAAATTGTATTATATACATGATGGCTATGTAACTATGTAGCCTATACCCCTTCTGGGATACTATTTATTTATAGCACAGATCAAAAATTTTATAGCGGTTTCCAATGCAAAAAATACCCCATTTTATTCGCAATTCAAATGCTTCAAAACGTGCAAATTCCCCTCTAAAACAGAAGGGAAAGGGTCAATTTGCCATGATTTGGACAAACATATTGCTACAAAATTTTCAAAATAAAATATATCCTTATTTTTATTTTGAAATTCTTTTTTTTTAATATATTATGCTAATATCTATTGAAAAAATAACTTTAAATTTAAACTTCTATTCCTTACTATTTGACAATTCTAACCCAGAAGGAAGCAAGGTAAAAATGAATATTTAATACTCTTGTATCATGATGCTGTCCTCTGTACAGATCCATTGTTGTTTTGTACTAATTTTGATTTAATTTTTCTGTTGAAATGAGTATTTCATTTTTCCATAAGGTAGCAATGATCTTACCAGCAGTACATGTATGGTCTAAATCATAATAAATAGTACAAAATAATATCAATACATTCACATGAAGAAGGATTCAAGAAATTAATCAGCTGCATATCATGCTCAGTTTTGGTTAAAACTACCAATAATTAATTATATTAATACCTACTTGAGTCAAAAAGTTATGACCATTTATATAAAATTCATAACACAGTAACAAATTGATTGAGAAAACTCAATAAATCACTCATAAAAACTAGTATTCATAAAAATTAGTATTCAGTCCAAATACAGATATGAAAAGGTCTTCAGCCCTTGTTGTTTGTTTTATCTTATTTTAGTTGTCTCGTGCTTTTTAGTATAATCTAGGGAAAATTTACTGCATTCACTTAAAATTTGGAGAAATCATATTAATTTTTTGGACCAAAAAAAGAAAAAAAAATTATTGTTTGTTTTTCTTAGGGATGGACCAGACCAAACTTCGCCTCAAATTGGACAATTTAGTGGCAACACTGCACTAGAATCAGTCTACAGCACCTCTAATCAGATTCTGATCAAGTTTCACAGTGATTTTACTACCAGTGGCTTCTTTGTGCTCAGTTATCATGGTAAGTATGACAAAATAAACTTTTTCACTCTTTTTACTATCACTGGAGGAAGACAAGGCATAAAAAAAAAAATCAGTTACTTTTTCTAAGAGTTGCTATTATAGATACGATTGACCACTACTATGGTAATGCAAATATATGAAAGACTAACATGAATGATGAAAATAAGTTATTTTCTTGACCAGATATTAAATTTACTATTGGTCAAAAATCATATAAACACTGCACTATGATGAGATATGAACAAAGAAGGCAGCATCAAGACACTAAAATTCAAGGTGCACATACTTTTACTTTTTACAATGCTTCTAAAATACCTGTGAAACCTAAATGTTTTTGGAGGGCATTTGTAGAGATACCAATGATAGTGAACTATATCTATGATGTATTGTTTACTACACTATATAGTTCAATGATAGTGAACACTAGTGTAGTTAACATTACTCTTGAATTAAATACTGACTGAATGAAAATGTGTATTAATTAATTCACCAAATTCTACCTCTCTTTGTAGTCATCCAGACCCTCTGTGGCCAGGTGTCTTGTACACTGCTATAATTACAAGGAAACATTGAGAAGTAAGGATGGGTTTGGGTGCTTTGTGGCCCATTGGATTGAACATCCTAGGAAACACGAACAGACTACATCCTGTTTTCTGGATCCTGGTCAAATTTTGTGACTTGAAGACTTTGTTTTTGATTTATTAAAGACAGTGATGAATACTGATAGACAGAATTGATGGGATTAAAGGAACTTTAAGCTAAGCAAAATAAAACAGAAAAATACATAAAGCCTACATTGAAAAAAAAACGCCACCAGCAATTGATTAGGGAGTAGAGACTCCAGCAGGGCTAGGCAGAGAGGGATCAGAATTTCCATTCCAAATCTTGGCATCTATATTGCATGTATCAAATTTCAAAGGACAGAATTACATTTTGTATTCATTAATGAGTCCATATGTATTGATATCTACTAATATATCAGCATGTGACCAAACATATGGTAAAATGCTCACGGAATCATAGAATTATTCAGATTGGAAAAGACCTTTTAGATCATCAAGTCCGACTCTAAGCCCAACACTGCCATTCTACCACTAAACCATGTTGATAAATAGCACATTACATGTCTTGCAAGTATCTCCAGGGATGGTGACTCCACCACTTCCTGGGCAGCCTGTTCCAGTTCTTGGCAACTCTTTTGGTTAACACGTTTTTACTAATATTCAATCTTCTTGTGGAGTAACTTGAGGCTATTTCTTCTGGTCAAGTAATTTGTTAGTATTAAAGTGTCTCTAAAGATCTCCTCTTACTTCTTTCTTTTGTTGTGAAAATTGTCATACCACAGGTGTGGGCCCTAATGAGCAATAGAGACACAAACCGAGCAGCACAAAGATTACTTATAAGGAAACTTAAAACGATTTTTGTACTAAAGCTGTCAAGATAAATAAATCTCTCTATATCTTGGAGTCTATGATCCTTCATATCAGCTGAACAAAAATTATAGTAATAAAGGAAAGGCAGTCAAGGAGTCAAATAAAGGCAAGGAGTCAAATTTATTTAAAATAAATAATTTTGGGATTAAAATTAATTATATTCCTGTTACCCTAAAATGAGAGACATATGAGATTAATTGTATGACTCCTTTATTTAATCAATTTTTAATAATGTTCATGATTTCAATTATTATTTTTCTTAAGATTCAAACAGCACAGCTGTTTCATGTTTAATTGGTGTGTTTTATTTTAAATTACGTTATTTTAAGACTTTCTGACTCACTGATTTAAGTAGATCTTCATTACCTGATTGAAGAAAAGGAGTGTAATAGGAAGATATCAAATAAGGGTGACTCATTAGTAACAAAAGGTATTACTTACGGTATAAATTTTATGATTTTCAAAAGTTTGACCCATTAGAGTACTAAAGGATCTAATCACATGAAGCAACCAAGAATGTGTTTTACTGAAGCTGAACTGTCATCTGCCACAAGTAGATGTTATGTTGTGCTAAAGAGAAATGCTATAAACCAATGCTGTATGAAAATGTAATATTAATGAAAACCAAGCATACTTCATCCTCAACATACATTTTAAGAGACGGAAGACTCAACTGTAGGTAAAAATATGTCAAAGTGATCTCTTTTCCCAGATTTCTGTCCTAATTGTATTAAGATCAAATACTATTTTGTCTGTCTCCAAACATGACCCTATTTTCATTGGATCTCTGGGGGAAAAAATCAGTCAGTACCACTTCTGCATACACTTCCTACTTATTTTTTATTTATTTCATGTGGTTATCTTGCCTGGCTGGTGCATCATATGCTAAACCTGAGAAAATTATTTCATGTGAAACTTCAAATGAGAATTTTGAAAGCAGGATTATTCTCTGACACTATCTGCAGGTTATGTGTACTCCACAACTGCTTATTTTTTAGGAAATTTCACATTCAAAATCCTTCTGTCCATTAGTTACGCTGCCTCTGTGTAGAATCTTTGGGATTCCAAAACTTGTATTTAAAGCAAGGTTTCAAAAGTGGAAGAGTTCAAAAGTAAAACTGTACTGTAAAAAAATAAAATCAAGCAAAACAATGATTGAAAATACAAAAATATTTGCTTTTTGACTGGAATTGCTCAAGTGAGAAAATTGGGAACCACTTCTGAACTTATGTTATTTATGAAGAGAGTTTCGCCACTAAGATTAAATAACTAATTGACAATGCAGATGCAACTTCCAATGTTTTCATTTCCTTTCTTTTGATTATTTTGAAAGTTTCAAAATAAATTGAGTTTTTATGTTTATCCTGCTAATGTGGATATTAAATCAGTTATTGTATAGCTCTGATAGCGATGTTTGAGAAAGTCAACTGTGCTTTGTTCCTGTTTGTAGCCTATCAGCTCCGTGTCTGCCAGCCTCCAGGAAATATACCAAATGCTGAAATTCTAGCTGAGGATGATGAGTTCGAAATAGGTAATATTAAAAAATATAGAAGTAAATAAAAGTGCAAAATTTGTTTATGAAATAAACTTGCTGTGCATAGGGTGCTTTTCAGAATGGAAATTATGCTTCTAATATTTTAGATTTTTATTTGAAAATACATTTTTAAAGAAATCATTCCTCTTCCTTATACATCCTGAATCCTATCCATGTTTCAGGGATTACATATAAGTAATACAATAACTCTTTGTAATTGACTTAATTTTAAAATACATTTTTCATAGTGTTTAAAATGAAACATTATATTACACTGAAACAAACAAACAAAACCCATAAGGAAACATGTAGACAATGGTACATTCTATACCAGAATTAAAGTTCTGTAACCTAAAAAATAAAATCAAATTTGTAACAGTTATGAGGGTCAGAAAAGCGGATGACATTCTGACTTACTGTCAATAATATTACTTAGCTACCTATATTTCAATGAAATATGATTTATTATGTGATTTCACATGTCTGGTCAGCTAGTTTTGCTCATGTGATGGCAAAGAAAATAATATCTTTTAGAATATGCACCAATATATGATTAGTTATATAGGTCACAAAGAGAAATTGCGCTTTTTTTCCTTTTATTCTCTGTAATACAGGCCAAAGAGAACTGCTGGGATAGGCAGGTTTTTATTTTTATTGGTACATAAAACCTTATGAATTTTTGGTTTCTTAATTAAAAAGTAAAAATTTCTTATTCTCAGAGTGCCAGATCTAGATAGCATCAACAAATCCATTTGCTATTTAATTTTTTTTCCCCTCAGGATTGTATGAATTACTGACTTGATCTTAGACCTTTATTTAGTTCCATAATGGTTATCCTATAAATTATAATGCTTAAAGCTTTGTGGACTATTGGTTCACATAACATCAGTCAAACCCAGACAACTTAGCAAACTATGTAAAAATAATGTGGTGGAAAGAAGTGATAGATGCAGCAGAGTGTGCAACACAAAGCTCATTTACCACATTTCTTAGACTAATCAAAGTTGTTTATGCCAGAGGTCATTTAGCCCATTGTATAATATGGTGGTAAGAAACTTCATTAATCAATAATGTTTTCAAAGCTAAAAGTCCCAGTTAATTGCTGTTTAATGTTTCTTTTGTTTGTGTGTTTTGCCCTGTGTTGTTTTTCTGAACAGGAGACATAATAAGGTACCAGTGTCAGCCAGGCTTTACTCTGGTGGGTAATGAGATTCTGACATGCAGGCTGGGGGAGAGACTTCAGATGGATGGAGCACCACCTACCTGTCAAGGTTTTTTTTTCCTTTTGTTTTTCCTGCTGCCAGACCCATTCAGTAGTGATTCCTTAAATAACTTTTACATCTCTTTACATAAGACAGCATATTACAGACTTCTGACAATTTCTCTTAATATATCACTATTTGTTTTGTTTCATACATGTCAGATATTAATGCAAAATAATTAGTAATTTTTCACAAGTTGAAAGGGCTGCTACTCTACTTTGTGAAAATAATTTTACAATTCCTTTTTTTTTTTCTTCAGGGAGTCTGGTAAATAATGAGACTCATTTTCTCTACAACATAATAGTATGAAAATTTATATGGGAATTTTCAAAGATGATAAAATAACAGCATGGCTTTGGGTGAACAAGCTTAAAAAAATTTCAGTGCAGTTTTAAGTACTTTCATTTTTTATTCAAAATATTCTAAAAAACAGGTTTTCTGTATGTGTGTGTGTGTTTGTTCACCTTTCCTCTTATTGAGAACTGTGAACAGAGAGATAATGCCGTCTCATTGTTAAGGTCAAAATGATTACAGTCCTGCCAGCCACTAATATCACACTTTAAACCAGTGTAAATAAAGATTAAATTTGATGTGTTATGTTAGAATATAATTGTTCCATAATTTAAAAAAAAAAGAGTGAGATTCTTCTGTCATGCCAAACTGATTAGGGAACAAATGAAGATCAGCCTTGCACATGCTTCATTAAAAAAAATGGAATCTCTTTGAAGTTCCAGTGATGGGCATGATTTTATGTTTTCCTACCAATTCTTCTGTTTATATCTGGAAGGATAAATAAGGACCTACAGTTATAAACATGTATGATAAAGCCTTTTCAAGAAAAAAAGACCAAACCAAAACACTACAGCCTCATAAAGGCATAAGTTATGTAAATAAAGGCCATTTTGAATTCTGCTAGTTTCTGTGATATTCCTTTGAGATCCACCTGTTCCTGAGCTTAATATTCTAACCTCTACAGCAGATTAAAATACTTATCCAAGTCAGTCATATTAAATGTGTTTGATTTACATTTGTATTATATGAAAAATACTGCCATTGCTTTTTTTTTCTACCAATCTGATGTTTTGGTGTGTCCTTCTCCAGTAATTTTAATTCATTAACATATCCATAAATCAGGCATGATGTAAGATTTCTTTGGCAATAGTAAATTAATTGTGAATAAATTACTAAATTTACAAGTAAAACTTTAATATTTTACTGTTTGTTTATTAGCAATTTCTAAAGTTATAAAATGGTGCACAATATAGATGTTAAGAGATTAAACATCGTATTAATTTTTAGGACTTTATTATTACTATAATATTTACCTAAGCTTTCAGCAGAGAGTTAAAAACAAATCTTGTAGAAATACACTCTTTTCCTCCATTCCTGAAAAGCTGCAAGGGTCTACTCTTACAACTGAATAAGCTGTTTTCCCTTGATTTTGTGGACAAAACTATGCAGAAGTCAAAATCATTCACAGCACTGAGTGTAATTCTTAAAAATGCGAAGTGAAATTGAAATGTGAGCTTGATAAGAACTTTTACACTGATAATTTCTGAAAACCCAGACAATTAGTTAGATTGAAATGTGTCTAGAAATAGCTTCCAACACCCAAATTTAAAATCCTAACTTGGCAGACGTATGGCATTTAATAGGTGGAAAACCATAGTAACCTCCAGGCATTGCTTTAAATGTTAAAATGATGTAATATTAAATAGGGTAAATAGAGACAAATGTGCTGATCCTGGGGCCTTCTGTCAGTGCATGTTGCTGAAGGCATATTTGTATTCAATGCAAGACCCAAGACAAAAACTCAGGAGTGGTGACTTCATTTACCATAGCTAATCTTTTATCTGTCAGATATGAATGCTAGACATTGGTTCCAATGCTAAATATTAAATCAATGCTTTTATAATTTCTTTTTAAAGCACAATGAACTTAACATGGTCTTCAGAGTTAGATTCAGAAAGTTAAAAAGATAATTGCAAAGGAATTTGTCAAATTGTGTTAAAAATGACCAGTCCAACTGGCAACCTAGAATAAAGAGCAGCATATTTTCTTTTATATTTATTTATATCATGTCTAAGTTTCAAGATCACAGTATATAAGCTAAATTTCAATAATGAAAGATGAATAGAGAGCTTTGTGGAATCTAAAGGCATCAAAAATACACGCCAAAGAATTTCTGTCTTTCATGATTTTGCTATATGTCATTGGCCTATGGATAAGCTACCATACTTCATTGTGCAGAGTATAACACATGACGTAAGAGTTATTCCAAGGAAAAGTCTCAGTTCTTCAGTTGGTTCATATTGGTATTAGTTGAATAATTCTTTTCACTGAGTAGAACATATATTTGTTTTTTAACTTAATACTGTTAATTCCTGATGCTTTAACCTTATGCATATGTTTTATGTTTTAGCCAATGTAGTGGCATTTGATTGAATTTTTCTGTAATTTTTGATTTGAAATAAATTGATACCTACATTCAAAATTAATCCATAAGTAAATCTGAAGAATGCTGCTGAGCAGAATTTAAGTAACAATATATTAGACGTGAATCTAATATATTGCAGTAAAGATATACTAGAAAAATGAGGAATTCCTAAAAAAAGAAAAAATTGAAGCAAACTGTATTTAATATTTTTTGGCAATTTTAATTATTACAGGTTAGTTTACAGCACATTTAGTACTATTTAAAACTACGTCACTTTTTTTTTTCTCTTTTCTCTTGAGTGTGTCAGTTGGATGAGCATTTCTTAAAATCCTTGCCATTTCATTTAGGTGTGAAAATAGACACTAAGTTCCACAAGTTTAGCCAATTTTTATCATCTTATTTAGTTAAAATATATTGTCCAAACAAAGCAGGTAACCTTGCCCTTAATTTTATTTTCATTTAGGTTCTACCTTCAGAATAAAATGAGTATTTCAGAGTAAGAAGATTCAAACTGTATTTTGCATCATAATAAGGGGATCCTGAGACAATTCTTTAATTGTGTCTCTTAACTATATCTCGGATACATATTCTCTGATTCACATGAAACTTAGCTACCCAATTCCCAAGGGAATCTGTTTAACAGAAACAAGTCTTTAAATTCTCTATAAAATTCCTCAGGGATGTTTCGCTGAAAAATCCTGAAATTAAGGACAGTTTGTAAGGCAAAACTAGCTGCAAATAAATGAGTGCAGCCAGATCACTGTTATGCTCTTCCTGCCACACATTTTTATATAAAAATACGTCTGTATGTATGTATAAAGCTGAGAGGATTACTTTGTTCATTTTCTTGAGATATGTGTCACAACCGGCACAGTGCTGTAGTTTGACAGCCAGATTCCAGCCATATCAGTTTTATTAAGGGGGGTGGAGGTGCTGTATTAAATCTCTTCTTAAGTAATTGAAACAAACACAAGATATGAGAAACAACTTCTTAAGTTTAGCAACTAGATGCTAATTTGCAACTGAGATAGAAATATTTTTAAAATATATGGGCAGATATAGTTTTTCAAATTCAGTTTAGATGCGTTTCCAGATGGTTGGACTAGATGATCTTCAAAGGTCACTTCCAACCCAAGTATTCTATGATTCTTACAAAGTTGTCTATGAAGATAAATACTCTTTCTCTCCCTTTCTTTGCTTTTCTGTGTTCTTATCTCTCTTCATAATCCAATAACATTTTTAACATAAAACCTGATTTTTGTAATTAATGAGACAATATTATTTCCAGTGTTCTTGAGAAAACGAAGATCCTGTTATTTTTCTTGTGTAACTCAGGACTAACTCATTTTCATGTAGAAGTTAGTTGTTTGTATAAAAAGATTTCAAAGCTCCTGTTTAGCAGTGTTAGATTCTGAATATATTGAAGGCATTTGTTCATATATCATGAAGCAAACATATTTTTTGAAAAAACTTCCAATAACATGGTAATGTCCAACTATTTCTATTTAATAAGATTATTATTCTTATATACCTAGCGAATCCAGATAAACTCAAAATTAAATCCCTTCATCATATTTTAAATCACCGTGTTGCTCAATTAAGGAAATAGAATGAGTAATGCAGTTCTTTTAAACTCGGGAAAAATCTCATCAATCACATGAAATAGAAATAATGGGCTTTGGATCATTTTGCCAATTTTTCTGTTTCACAGTGCTCTGTCCAGCCAATGAAATGCGTCTGGATTCAACAGGCGTAATCCTGAGCCCTGGATATCCTGACAGCTACCCAAATCTCCAGATGTGTGCATGGACCATTACTGTGGAAAAGGGTTACAATATCAGCATGTTCTTTGAATTCTTCCAGACAGAAAAGGAATTTGATATACTTGAGGTTTTTGATGGTAACTATAGGATGCGTAACTTTGGATGATACCTTGTCTAAATCATTAGGTTTTTATTTTGCTTCTGTCTAATTACTATTGTTTATGCATGTCATAATTTTTCAGTATTAAAAAATCTTAGCCAAATATTTTGGTTTGTTAAAAATTTTTTATTTGTTTTTGATATGATAAGAAGAACTGCTGGATCACTTTAAAATTGCACTGCATGTTATACTTAGAAATAATTTTTGTTTTGAGCAAATATATAGCCTACAGTTATAACTTATTTCACTTTTTTAATTCAAATTAATTTTCCACTTGCTTGAAGGATGTTTTGCATGTATGTTGTGTGCATATGGTTTATTGTATGTTATTTTAAACTTCGTAACTCCTTTTTCCTTCTTTTTTTTCACTTCCTTTGTACCAAGGACCAAATAGTCATAGCCCATTGCTCATATCTCTCAGCGGGGACTATTCATCTTCTCTAAATATAACCAGCAATGGCCATGAAGTCTTTCTCCGGTGGTCAGCAGATCATGGCACCAATAAAAAAGGTTTCAGGATAAGATATATAGGTATGCAAATGTGACTTTCTATAATGTGCATAAAATTTCAATGTAGAACATTTTTTTGAGTGAAAAGGGTAATATAAGCTATGTTTGGTAACTTTAATTAACCAAACTGAAAGAAAATCCAATCTGTTCTACATATATGAACCTAATGACCCTGATCTTGTGGGGAAGAAAACCCCACACATGTTCTGTAGAGAATTAATAAAAGACAGGGCTTCAAAATGGCATAAGCCAGTACTAAAGATAAAAGAAGCAGCTTCCCCCTTCTCTCTCCCATTTATTTGCACTTGTGTGCATATTCATACTGGAGTGTTTTTCTAAATAGATCTTCATGCAATTCATCATTAAGAATTTTGATGGGACAGGGGAAAGCATTGTAACAAGGCAGGAATGAACAGATATAAAGTAGAAAAATATGAGACCCTGAAAGGTGGAGCTCTTTAATTTAAGGTTCAACAGAAGCATTAAGAGAGATAAATTAATATGTGAAAAAGCCAGTATTTTATGTGTTATTAATTTAAATCAACATATTTATGAATAGTGTGTAGAAATGGTACTTGACACAGATTTTAGTAAAATTGCTTTACAGAATTGTTATTTAATATTTATTTTACAGGAAAAATATTTTAATTAGTCAAGCTAAAGTAGATTTGTTGCAATTTACAGCAGTTGCACAAAATCTATATCTGAATTTTTTTATGATGACCAGAGATATGAAATACACAGAAGGAAGTACTGGCTATAGTATCTGTTAGATAGAGAAGTATCTCTGTTAGAGAATATCTGTTATAGATTAGAGAAATTATTGGCATAAAAGCTGTTTCATTTCACAAGGTGGAAAAAGAAATAGAGAATAAGTATAAAATTATTTCTGCTGTGGGGTTTTTTTTTTTTTGTTTATCCTCAATTTTTGGCTACTTCACAATTGGAGAAAAATTATTACGATCATATATACTGCAAAATTGTATCAGTATCATCTTTCCCTTTAGGAGAAGATAGTTTTCTCAGACTTAAAATGTTTGTTGTTCATTAGGTAAAATTCACTGTTCACTAGGTATAAAATAATATACGGTATCGATTTTCATTTCCTGTAGTCCATTTTGGATCTCTTAAAAGAGAAAGAGCAAATTCTTCAAAGTCTTTCCTTACAGGCAGTAAAAGAGCTGTTGAGAGGGAGAGAGGAAATATTTTCTAGTGATCTGTTTCACACAGAAAATACTGGTATGTTTTCTTATTCACTAAAGTAGAGGTCTCTGTATCTTTGGCTCTTTCAAGAAAGTGTAAGTAAGGAGGTATTTAGTGTAAGGAAGAAAATAGCATGTGATCTGAAAGATATAGCAGTAGTTCTGATTCTGCTCTTTGCTTTAATATGTTTAATAAATCTTTGTTGTAAACAAACAGCCATATGACTCCATTCTGGTCAGAGGAAGCTTTCATGTGGGAAAAACATTGACCTGAAGTAAGTCATGAGACATGGAAAGGTTTAAAGAGCAAGTGAAGCAGCAGCTCTCTATTTGCCTGAGAAAATAAATATCAAGTTATCAATGTTTCTTCAAAGCATAAAAGAAGCACTTGGAAACAAACTTCCAGCATGGTTTTCTTTCATACAAAAAGGGAAAATAGCCTTTATGGCTAGCAGCCATATCATATCTGATTAATCAAATTAATCAGAGACCAAGTTAAACTTTTACACGAACAAAATTCATCTTGACAGGTTGGTAAGATGTAGTTACCAGGTTATAAGAGCCTTCTGGTCCACTCCTATGACAAGACAGCCAAACCTAAATTACTCGGTACTCAATGAACAAGAGAGATAAAGGAAGCATAATATTTAATGTCAGAGTTGATAGGTATGTAAATAATTTCAGATTATAAAAGCTCTAACTCTTAGAGATATTTTTTGCTCTCATAATGAGCTATGATTTTTTCATACTCTCTAGATAAGACTTCTGTAGGACTTTATGTGTTCTAAATAAATCAACAACTAAAATCAGATTCGGTATTTCTGCCACAGATTTATGGTGATAGTCTTAAATATCATTAAAATCTATTTTAAATGTTTTACTTCACTTCAGTTCAAGGTATCACAGAACTTAAATGAAAGAACTTAACTCAACACCAGAAAAAAAGACTATTTAAAAATAGTTATGTTCAGGATGTACTAGTTGTTTCCTTCTTTCAAAAATTTGTATACTATTGAAATGCATAGAATTGCAATAAATTTCATCATGATCTAAAGTTCAGTAACTTATTTGATTTAAAAAGAAGATGGGAAAAAAACCCCCAAACCCCAAAGCTATAGCCAATTATAAAAGTGAGCTGTCACTCTTTTTGGAGACTACTGAAACCTGAATCTCGTAAATAGCTTATAAGGCTCTATTTTTATCACCTCTATGTATTGTGAAACTGGTCAATGCATGCATTATCATACATGAAATACAACTTTTAGTTATGGTTTCTCAGTGTCCGATCAGACATCCGCTGAGTTCAACCAGAATTTCTCAAGAACCGTTACCTGAATCCTAAACACGTGTTTTACTCGTTTAATATTTGTGTTGAAAGCTCTCTACTGTAGCACCCCGGAGTCGCCCCCGCACGGTTTCATTGTCAGTCAGACAGGCGGGCAGCTCAACAGCGTGGTCCGCTGGGCTTGCGACCGCGGCTTTCGGCTCATCGGGAAAAGCACGGCCGTGTGCAGGAAGTCTCCATACGGCTATTACTCCTGGGATGTTCCAGTTCCAGCTTGTCAAGGTGAATAATAATAAAAAAAAAAATACACTCAAAGAAACTTTCTTTTTCTGATGTAAGCCATCAGTTTTCTGACTTAAAATGAGTAACAGGGAAGTCCTTCGCGGTCATACTTCTGTGCCGAATTTTTCAACCTCATAAAAAATGCACTTTTAAGAAACTATTTCAAGAGGAGCTTATAAAACTGACATACAAAAAACCACTGTTTTAACATTCAGTGAAGAATATTTAAGAACTTTTTTTTGGTCTAGTAATTATTTCTGAAATTTCAGATAAGTCTTCAAAGGCTGGTGTTCTTTGAGAACTAATATAACTAAGGTTTTCCAAGGACTGTGTATATTTTTTATGTATGTCTGTGGAACTGGAACTATGTTCTGAAATTTGTGAAAAAGGAATAGATTTTAATGTTTCAGTGTGATTAACAATATTGCCCAAGCTGACGTATAGTAACCAAACATTTCTGTGATCTATTTTTAGGGAATTTTAGATATTTCCTATTTGTCATTTTTTTCCTGTCAAAGTATCTGATGTGGCAATAACTTTTACTGAAATTATCACGTGTTTTCCCCTAACTAAAAGGTAATTTTCATAGAATCATACAAGGTTTTACTTGGAAGAGACCTTAAAGATGTAGTTCTAATCCCTGGGGGATAGGCAGGAACACTCTTCACTTGACTAGGTTGCTTAAAGCCAGTCCTGCCTGGCATTGAACACTTCCAGGGATGGGGTATCCACAAATTCTCTGGGCAACTTTTCTTTTCCACAAATGTGAAGTTCAGCTCAAAACTTCTGTAAACTGAAATGTCAGTGGGTGACCCTTGAGAGATCAGGGTTTTTTATATAAACCTGTTGTTTATATAAAAATCTGTTATCAAGCATTGCTGTTTGGGATCTTGTTTCTTAAAAATTTAAGGTTAAGGGAGGGATATATTTTTCTTCTGCCACAAGACTGACTGTTAAGATGGATAATATGACTCAAAATTTATGAAGTCACTAATGGAGATTTTTGGATACTGAAGGAGTAGTTGATCTCAATGGTAGATATAGAGCATCTCAGGTTGCAGCTAGAATGTATCTGATATATATTTTACTGATTGGTAAAGGAGACAGGATGTGAATTATGTGTGTTACGTGAATAAGCAATATTGTAGAATTTGTTGGTGCTTAGGAATGTAATCAATGCTGTTTACATCTCACAATTATTTTCCAAATGGATATTAATTTTATACACTGCTGAATGCTGGCCCTGATGTAACACAGTGGACATTGTTCAGCCAACTCTTGTAATTGTCGCAAAAAATTGTTATTGTCATTAACATGCTTCTGAAGGAAGAGGTTAAGCTAGGCCAGTTATGCAGTAAAAGTGTTAATTGGTTGTACCTTGGTTATACAAGCATACAGTTACCATCTTGGAATGGATAGATTTGCCTAATCTGCAATCGAAGATATTGAGGAATTTAAGGAGTAATAAACATGGTCACATATTTTCATTTTAGTGTCATAGAAGTTGTTTCTTTCTTTGGTGATGGCAAGTGAAATAGTGGTTTTACCAGATGTTCAGTAAGAGATGGAAGATGGACATTCTCGTTTAATTAGCTTGGCACTTTTTATCTCTCTGGGGTCATGTCCTCATACCCTCTAGAGCTTTGAATTCAATTGAGTTTCTTGGGGTCTTAATTTCTTAATAATTTTCTTATTTTCTTCTAAATATGTGTTTGTCTGTAGTTGCCAATAGATACTGTGACAGTCATTAAGTATATCTTCTTATGGTTGCCAAGACAGGGTGATAGCAAATTAGAAATAGTTTACTGTGATCTTTTCAGCTGAGTGTGTCTGTACTGTGGTTTTTGGTTTTTCTTTTTCTTAAATTTCAGTGTTATATGCAAGGGGTTTTTTATGGCAATGCAAGAATATTCTTACATTGATACTTACACCTCTATTCTGCAAGTTGTTTTAGGATTGGTGCTTTACCTGTGTCTTAGCTGTGATTATTAGCTTTGGTACTGTGCCACATAGTTTTTATATTGCTTATGAAGCAAATCAGTTTTATGTCAGATCAGCTCCCAGTAGGGGCAAAAATAAATTGCACTCTTTTTTTTTTCCAAGTATTTATACATAGTCTGAGAGGATTAACCTTCCTGTGTGGGCATGATAGGTACCTTCTTAGGACTCAAAATTTGACTTCAAAGTAAGGTACTTCAGACTTAAATGTCTAAGCCCCTTTTTTTTCACTTTTTTTTTTTGGATCTGACCTACATTACCTAAATCGTTTCAGAATGTGGAAAAGGGTTAGTTTTCATTTTTAGTCCCAAAACGGAGAATTATTTAGAACCAGATGTTCTCTTGGTACATTATTTTTGTTAAAGAAAAATAAAATAGTAGCTTATACTTTTATTTGCAGTTTTCAACTTTCTTCTCTAAGAAGAGGAGCCAGCAGGGAGATGTACTATGCTGAATCTTTTTCTCAGCAACAAGCAGGGGCTGATGAGGAATATAAAGCTGAAGGGTGCAGTGACTGTGAAATTCTAGAGTACAAAATCCTTAGAGCAGTAAGAAGGGTGGATGCTAGCTAGCCTTGACTTCAGAAGAGCAGAATTTGGCCACCTCAGGGATTTGCTTGGTAGAGTACCATGGAATAAAGCCTTAGATTTAAGGCTTTATAGACAAAAATAACTGGTTAATAGTCAAAGGATCACTTCTTCCAAGCTCAGAAATGTTGCATCCTCAGAAATGTTGTCAAAGAGAAAGTCAGGTAGAAACTTCAGGACACCTGCCTGGATGAGCAAGGAGCTCCTGGACAAAACAAAGTGCAAAAACAAAGCCTAGAGAGGGTGGAAGTGAGGACAGGCATCCTGGTAGGAATACTGACATATTGTCCAAGCAACTGCAGATCAGGTTAGGAAAGCTAGAACCCTGATAAAATAAATCTGTTCATGGTTGTCAAGGGCAACAAAAACTGCTTCTAAAGATATATTAGTGATAAAATGAAGACTAGACAAATTGTGGGCCCTCTCCAGAAGGATACAGGAGACCTGGTTACCTGGGACATGGAGGCAGCTGAGGTACTCTGCAGTGGTTTTGCTGACAAGTGCTCAGTCTTTGCTGACAAGTGCTTCAGTCTCACTTCACGAATCACGGATGACAAAGACGAGAGCTAAAAGAAGCCTACAGGAAACTTCTTAGCAGGATATGCAGCAATAGGATAGGTGGGAATGGCTTTAAAATGAAAGAGGATCAATTAAAATGACACATCAGGAGAGAATTCTTTACTGTGAAGGTGGTGGGGCACTGGAACAGGTTGCTCAGAGGTGCTGTAGATGCCCCATGCCTGGAAATGCACAAGTCCAGGCTGGACTGGGCTTTAATTAACCTGATCTAGTAAATGATGTTCCTGCCCATTGCAGAGGGATTGGAGCTAGATCTTAAAGGCCCCTTTTTACCCCAGGCCATTTTATGATTCTATGATTCCATATTTTCAAATGGGTATTTTCTTTCTGCTTTCCAGGTGGAAAAAATAAGATGTTGAAAGGTAATTTTAGTGATTTGCCAGAGGTCACAAAAGTACAAATGATGGAAGAAATCTGAACATAAACCATATTACACAGAAACACAGGAACTGTGTTTCTCAGACTGGTGCCTAACTGATTCAACTATGCTGGTCATATTGTTTTCAAGATATTTTTAATTCTCTTTTCTTTATTATCATCATCTGCATTTTGAATTGTTAGCTGCAGAGTTATGAACCATTATTCATATTTTTTACTTTCTTCATCAAAATGCAAGAACTTCATTGGATTAAATTCCCTAAAATTTTAAGAGAATTTATTTCCATGCTCAAAACACACATTAATGAGTAAAAATTAATTTTTATGAATTTAAGGCTAGTGATTTTGCAATGGATAAGGTCTCTGAGGTCAGTGAAAACTTATATTGAAGACATAAAAAACTTTGTCTTTCTCTCTACTCAGCAATATCTTGTGGAATTCCTAAAGCTCCACTAAATGGCGGGATATTAACTACAGATTACTTGGTTGGCACCCGCGTTACTTACTTTTGCAATGATGGATATAGGCTATCAGCCAAAGAGCTTACCACTGCAGTCTGCCAGCCCGATGGAACCTGGAGCAATCACAATAAAACTCCTCGCTGCGTAGGTGAGTAACATGTAAAAGGTCTCTGGTGAGTAAAAACCTGTCTGCACATTTTGTTTATTTATCCAGGGCACAAATCTTCACATGACTTAAACTTTCATCTTCAGGTTACTTTAATCTATGAGTTATTGCTGGTATTAAATGATTATGAAATACATATATTAAGTATGTGTGACTAAGACTGAAACTTACCAGCATAAGCAGAATAAACATGCTAAAGCTTATAGAATACAATCAAACTAATAATTAAGTTACAGTTCAATCAAAGTTAATGGTTGCAGAGGTTTTCTGCAAAAGTCATCTCTTCAGTGAGAGCTGCACAATTCATGTATTGTTAAGAAAGCTTTTTTACTACCCAGAATTGGAAAACCTGTGATAATTGTTTGAAACTGCTGCTTATTATTTATATTCATCCCATCATTAGAGTCCTACAACATCTAAACTTGGGGGAACATCACTGCAGAGAAAATGCATTTAACTCCCAAAATGAAGTGGGTATCACCAGTTTCAAATGGGATATGAAAAAAACCCAGGTGATTGTAAGAGCGATACAGAGATGTCAGTGTCTCATGCACATTAGGATTTGGATTATCACACCCAATTAATTTTGGAGATGAAAGCAAATTAGGACTGGAGTATTTTTCAAGAGTTTCCCCTTTCTCCTTTTTTTTTCTTCTTGTTCTTGAAAATTTCGTTCTCTCATGAATTTTTCTCTCTCTAAAGAACCAATGAAAATAGAGAAAAATGAAGTGGGAAAAATCATTATGCTTCTTATACTACTTTTTATTCTCTTAGTGTGGTAGAATATTTTTCTTCCATTTCTGGAGGAAGAACACTTAGAATTAGGAAATGAGACAAAAATATATAGCTGTTGAAAAACCAACGTGTATATGGGTATTATTTTTTCTGTCACCAAAGTGCAGCCTCTTAGAGAAGTCTTTCACATCTCATAAAGTTTAGCTGGGTAAAAAAATAAATTCTCCATTTAAATGTATTAAAATTTTAGTAAAGATTCCGGTGCCTGATATAAAATGTCACAGAAGGTCCACCTGTAGTGAATTCAACCATGGTATAGCTCCTATCTACACCAACTGCATCGCTCTGCATACACAGTCCCTTCTCTTTCTGGGTGATTATTAATTAAATGAGACAACTCATACCCTCTAACCACAGATGATTTCAAGAACAGCCTTGGTTTTCAAAGATTATGTCACTGTGTTTAAAATAATTTTTCTTTATTAATAATGGTACAGATTTTCCCAATTTGCCTGTACTAAGCCACGAATAACTATGTCTTTTTGTTATTTTGGAAGTTGTTACATGTCCAAGCATCAATTCTTTTACCCTGGAACATGGAAGATGGAGAATAGTGAATGGTTCACACTATGAGTATAAAACAAAAGTAGTTTTCAGCTGTGATCCTGGGTATTATGGTTTGGGACCAGCCTCTATCGAGTGTCTTGCTAATGGCACCTGGAGTTGGAGAAATGAGCGGCCCTACTGCCAAAGTGAGTACATGTTTTATCTGCATCTGCTGTACAGATTTCAGGAAAAAATATTTTATTGGGTGAACTAGAAAAGAAGTAATTTAGTATTCAAAACTGTAAATTAGAAAAAGTGTTTCTTGGCTGGAACTCCTGGGTATCCTAAAGGTTGTTATTTACAAATATAATACTTTAGGTTTAGTGACAAGGACATATCTGTAGGCACACTTCCGGAGTTTAAAGGTCCCTAAATTTTTAAAGGTACAAAGAAAATATTTCCCTATACATTTATTTTAGGTCAGGAATGTTGTAAAGTCTTGAAGAATGGAAAACCTTTGTATCGAGTCTGCACACTTGATAAATAAAATAATCTCTCCTTTCAAGTAGTTATCATGTAGTGTGCATTTGCACATATCCACATCATCTTTACCATTGGCTGGTATGCTGGTAACCTGTAATAGTTAAGTTTCAAAAAAAAAAATAATATTCAAATATTTAAACCAACTAAAGACATAACTATAATTGTGTTTCCTTCCCCTACTGCTGTGAAAAGTGCATTTCTTTATAAATTTACATTTAGACATCTCTTTTTTAAAACTGTGGGGTTTTGGTTACACTTTGAAGCTGCAAAACTCTTTCTCTTTATGGAACACAGTGTACCCTCTGAGAGAGTGGGATACAACTGTACTTTTGCTTCCTGTATCAAAAATGTGTGTATCTGCCTGTTTATGTATAAATACAAAAATATCTAAAAAAAGTCTGTAGATAAGTGTAGTGGTTTAGTTCGCCAATTCTGAATTTCCCCAATTTCAATCAATTTGAATTTTTCCCAGCCAAATGCACCACCAAATGTGGTGGGTTTTTCTCGTGCTGGTTAATCACCAGAGCACTCTCCTGCTGTAAAATAGGATTAACTAGGAGAAAAGCAAAGCAGGCTCAAAACTTCAAGAGAAAGACAGTTTATTAACAGTAACTAAAAGAAAAAAAGGAAAAGAAAAAAATACCAAAACCCTTCAGACCCTTCTCCTCCCTCCACAAGCCTTTCCTTCCCATTTGTCAATGTAAAGAAATAACACTCAACAATCCCAATCAGTCCATCATTTTTGAAATAGTCTTTTCTCAATTCTCTCTCAGGGAGAGGAGTCCCTCTTGTTCACGTTATGGAAAAGCTTCTCCACAAGAGAAAGACTCTCTTGTGTCTCTCAATGTCCCCACAAGCAACCCGCCCGGGGAACTTGCTTGTGAGATTCCCACCTTCCACGGCTGTCCCAAAGCTGGGAAGGGGCCACAAAGCCTGTGGGCGCAGGGGTTTCCT
>VWZP01004923.1:159128-204389 GCA_013396995.1 Dicaeum eximium | reverse complement strand
TGTGCTCCCTGCCTGGAAAAGAGGAAGCTCCTCCTTCTTCCTCCTGAATTTCTTCACTTGGGATCTCACTGAGCCGCCCATAAATCTGACCATTTCCGGGTAAGCCTCAAACTGAGAAGAACAGGCCCAGAGATCTTGTATCTCCTTGAAAAGCCCTTTATTAATGGGGATTTCAGCTCCGGGGAAGGGGGCTCGTGGGGCCGCGCGCCGCCGCCGCTGCTCCCGGTCGCTGCCGGGGAAGAGGAGAGTTCTTTGGGGCTTTGTCCTGAGTAGGGCAGAGCCGGAGCCTTTACTCTCGCAGGAGTGGCACCAAAGATGCTCAACATGGCTCCTTGGTTCTAGGGGGTCACTCTTGTCAAGTCCCTTTAGGTCATGGTGAGACGACCTAGAGTCAGGGTTAAAGGTGATTTTCCAGTCCAGGGCATCTTTCCCCTCATGTTGGTGTGCTTGGTTTGGTTGGCTCGTGTTCTAGGGGCTGGCTGTGGGCCACTAAGGTGGACAATCGGGTCGGTTTTGCTCATTTGCATATTGCTCGGTAAGGCTCTCCCTCTCAAAATGGCGGCTGATCTAATGTGGTTTTGGAGCAGCGGCGTGATTTCCCGACGCAGCAGGGATGGAGGGGTAAGGAAGTGGGGTACAAATTTAACAATTAACAATATAACAGGCTAATTAACTTTATCAGTTAACAAATAGAGCGACCTGGGCTCAGACACAACTAGGAACAAGAGGGGTTAGTGAACTGGGGATAGGAGAACTGGGTTTCTTGTCCATAACAAAACCATGACAATAAGCCAGATAACTGTGGCTTAAAATACATTTATGATTTATTGACAATACATATGAAAAAGAAAGAGTCTTAAAATGCAATTTCAAAGACAGATTAATTATACTGGAAATTAACCTTAAATTTGTGTTCTTTATGACTGGAGATCTAACATACAATTTTTTTAAAAGTTAATTGCAATATTTCATCTCTGTTAGAGTTAAAAAAACTGTGTATTTGTCTGTATCTATATCTCTGTGTATATATGGTCTCCATACTAAATTTGTACTTGTATCTCTTTTTTACTTTAAAAGACAAACTACTTTTAGCTAAGACAAACTAATTTTCTATGTTTTGAGAAGCTTTGTGTGAAAGAATATTACTTATTTACTTCTAGGCATAAAATGTGCTACCTAATTTCAGCCTCTTATTTACTACTAATAAATTGGTTTTGTTAATTATTAAAAGAAAATTGACAGAGAAAAATATTATTTTGATTGAAAAGATGCTTTCAATTGTAAATAAATAGCAATAAATTCCATCAATATCATTCACTCTTTATAAAAATGTAATGTATGAATGTGAATTTCATTATGACCTAGAAGATCAAAATGGCCCCTTCCCAAAGAAGCATAACTAAGTCTCATAGTAATTGTGATGTTCCAATACGCAGAAAGTACTCGATAAAACCAAGGTAATTAAACAGCATTTAATAATGTTCTGAGTGGCTTTTTTAACTTTACAGAAATTATTTTAATTGTTCTTCCCCCTCTCTTAAGTATAATTTCTGAGGAAGGAATAGTTTTTGTTTGCAGTTTTTTAATCTATGATTTCTACAGATTTCTCCAAAATACTTCAAGGTGTGAAATTTATTTATCTGATTGACTGGTTGATAAGTATTGTTGGTTGATAGGCATTATTGTATGGGTGTTTGTGATTCTCAGCTGCACACTTATGTTTCATTTTTGTTTTGCCATGAAGTTATTTCCTGTGGAGAACTTCCTACACCGCCAAATGGGAATAAGATTGGAACTCAAATCACATATGGATCTACAGCTATATTTACTTGTGACTCAGGATACATGCTAGTTGGCTCTGCTGTGAGGGAATGTCTGTCATCTGGACTCTGGAGAGGAATTGAGACCAGATGTTTAGGTATGGATACTACTGTCATGACTTGTCCATTTTCTTTCTCTCTAGGAGACAAAAGTAAGCAAAGTGATCTGCTTGTCCTTTTCTATTAGCAGATACACTGAAGAGAGCTCTGCATGTGTATGGCTGGGCTGCATTGTTTTTCTCATCAAATTAGAACTATGTTTATATTTTCAAAAATTTTATTATCTTCAGAACTTGCAGAATCTGTGTTACTGTATTTTTGTATATGCCTTTAACGTAGAACTATAGATAAGCAGCAAGACAGATTGATTCCATATCTGTCAGCTCTAACACATATCCTCAGCAAAATATCTGCATAGTAGGTATGAGCTAAGTGGTTGTTTCATAGAATTAAACTGTAGTCTTGAAAAGATTCAGAAGGAGGAAAAAAAAAAGTTTGTGGAAACCTTGATAGGACCAGTGCAGCCTTATTTCTGAGAGAAAGCCACTATCCAGACACTTTTGACAGAATTTGAGACCCTTTACCTGTACAAGATTAGGCATCTTCTCTTATTTAATATACTCAGACATTGTTGCCTGAATTATTTATGAATATAATGAACACATGAAACAATTTCAGGGCTTTTTTCTGATTCGTTACCGTGTGTACGTTTAGCTGGGTTATTGTATTTACTGTAGAGACATAGGTTCTAACTCTATATTCAACCAAAATTTTAATTTCAGTTGAAATCAAAAGTATGTTAGTATTCTGATTTAGAATGAAATACATGTCCTATTGTATCTCATTGTTTCTAGAGGCATGACTATATAACAGAATATCCATAAACTAATACTTTCAGAAAACTGAACTAGTATATACATTAAATATAGGGGTTTGTTGCAATATATCTTTGTACAGATTGCCATTCACATTTTTAAACTACTTTTCATCCCAAATAATTTTTCTTCTGTAAAAATGCATTATTTGTTAATATTCACTTAAGTGAATGACTCATAAATGAGCAAAACTTGAGTTGCTTCTCAAGCTACAAGTCTGGAGCTGGAATGTTCCCTGATGTACAGCAGAGAGGGATAGAGGCTTTGTTTGCATTTAACAATGGAAACCATCTAACAGAGAAGGAGGGAAAAAAAAGAGCTCTTCATGTTTGATATTCTTCATCTTCTAAATTGTCAGCAGTCACAAGATGTTCTAGATCTAATTTTTTGAAGCACCATAGTATGTGCATAATCAAAATGTTCTGCTTTTTTTCTTGTTTGCCTGTTTGTTTGTTTTTATTTTTACTGATTTTTCTTCAGAAGTTACTGCTGTTGAAGTTTGGAGAAACATAAAAATTTTCTTCAGAGAAATATTAATATAAAACCAGATAAATTGAATTATATTTGTGAATAGCACCTTGGAAAAATACTTGTATTTAAGAATTTTGCCAAAATAACTTCATGCCAAGTGAAGATCAGCACAGAATGAATGGAGTTTTTCCTACATTTGCCTGTAGAAATAAAATTGTAATAGAATTTAATAATTGCAACAGATTACATAATCTTTACTTGCAACTTAAAAGACGACCCCTACTTCTCCTAAGAGATTTTCATTATTATTATTCAGTTCATACACTATAATGTCCAGGAATAATAAACAGTTAGGAAAACAACTATGTAACTAGAGGACAAAACAGTAATCTAAACCAAACCTATTGTTTCAGACTAATAGCACTACAGTAAATCTTATAATGCGTATCTTTAAAGGTTTATTATGGCAATTTGTTGTTTATTATGGCATGAAAACAATTATTACTTAGAAAAATTAGAATATACATCATACATAGCACACAAAAAATGTATACCTTGCTAAAAAAAAAAAGAAAAGAAAGAAAAACCAGTGACAGAGCAAATTTATAAACGGGAGAGAGTAATGGCTGCCATAATTTCTCTTGCAATAATGCTGTGTTACATCACTGTGCAGGAACGAGTGCCCTGCAGACTCAGAATAACTCACTTCAATTCTTGTTTCTTCCATAAGTAATTTGAAACTTAAGATAGAGGAATGAGATCAGCTAATGACAAATCAGAAATAAGAAATATTTTTAAGAAGGTTGTTGTCAGAAAGTGGAGGAAATGGAGGAAATTAAAGAAGTGTTAGAATGAGGGAGAAAGGAGATCAAATACAGCAGGAAGACCTACAGAGTGGTTATTTTAACAGTTCAAGAAATCAATTTTTCTGCAACTTATCAGTAATATTCACTGCCTATTCTGGTGATTTGTGCTCTCAGTTGTAAACATTATTAACAACTGAGCCTTTCCCACTTTTACTTTCTGAAAAAATGTAGTTGTTCTTGGACTGAAGTAATTACCAATGTATTTCTGTTTAAGGTTGATTACCAATGTATTTCTCTTTTAAGTTTTGAATGTGCCCTTAGAAATACACTTAGATGACATATATTAAATCCTACAGGATAACATAATACCCTTTTCAAGTGTTTTGTTTAAAAATGCAATTACTTTTTTTCAAAATGCTACTGAAATAATTGCATTTAATTGTTGTGTTAGACAGCCTGATTTTAATTCCAGGTATGTGTAATTTTTAAAATTTATGAAATGTGATATAAACAAGAATCTAAGAATCTGCGGTAGACCTTTGAAGTAGTTTGTGGTGAACCTAATCAGATATAGATGAGAATTAGAACTGAGGTAAGCTTTAAGTCACCCAAAATAATAACCAAAATCCAAGTTATGTTATTCCATGACAATATGAACAGTAGTGCATGATTTTGATGACAGCCATAATAGTGTGAGAATATGATGATAGGTTTCACAGCTCTTTTTTGTCTTTCTTTTCTCATTCTGGCTTCTTTTACTAAAAGATGGATAATTTATGGATAATGAATCTGTGGCCAAAACTAGAACAGTTGACACAACTGCCTTCCTTCCTTCCTTCCTTCCCAATCTCTTTTTTTTTTCTTTTAAATAATACCTAAAAGACAAAGTAGCAATGTCATGAGTAATCACATTATTATAATAGTAGGAAATTGACTTTTTGCTCCTTAGCTGATGAGAAGAAACAATGTTCAAATTGAAAAAACAAAAGGAACAAAACAGAATAGAGCTTCTGAAGTAATTCTACTGTCAAAGTTTAAAAAATTAAATGTTTCAGGAAATTTTATTGTGAAAAGAACCACATTAGTCTTTTAGAATAAAATAATACGCAAAGACTAAAATCATGACAATTGTGTCTCCTAGGTTACAAAGTGTCTCTCACAATTTATTATCTTTGATCTTTTTCTGTGCTGGTAACACTGATATTGTCTATGCAATAAATCCTGAGAAACATTCAGAAACATGGAATAGATTTTTTACTGAATATCCTACTTATAAAAAGAGACTGACAAATCTGTGATTTTGTTATACATTTCCTCTTGGAAAAATACTTAAATATTCAACATGAAATTGATTATTTTTTTGTCTGCATGAAAACTTTATATATTTACAATATGTATAGATTACATATTTACAATTTTATATTTTGCATTATTTCTTTTATTTATGGCATTAATTTTTTTTTTGCTTTAATTTAATTTCAGGGGTAACATTGATCATAAAAATGTAGTATCATACTTTAAAAATGTTTGGTTTTTAGTGTACTTATTTTAATGTCAGTAATCAGATATTTTGTAAACTGGGCACTTCCTAGAAGTAAATCAGATCTACTTTAATAACTCTATAGTACTTTCAGATAAACTTTAAAATTAACTAGTAATGAATGGTGAAAAAAAATTTCCAAATATTTCTCTAACACAGATTTTTTCCCCCCCTTTTTTCATTAGCACTATTTTCAATTTTTTTAAATTAGGTCAAAGGAGAAGCACTATCAGAACATTACTTTTACACATCATGATTTGAGGATCATGACTACTTTTTCCTCTTTTTCCACTTCTTTTTTTTCTAAAGGATTTCTGAGGGTGTTTTTTGCTTTTTAAAATGTTATATGTATTTTTTTGGTTAACATTTTAGGCAGTTTAGTCAAAAACACCTAAAAAAGTATAGCTAACAGAAAAAAGTTTAGCATCTTTTGAAAAGTCTTTCTGTTAGATATAGTTCTTCCTATATAAAATGGAGCAATATTTTCTTAGAGTATTACAAAGAATTCTGATTTCTTTCTAAGACCATACTCATTGTTAATATAATACACAAAATTCCATACTTCTCTTTGGGGGATATCTAACTGAGCTTACTGATAGTAATTTTAAAGGTTGTTTAGAAATCTCATCAATGAAAACTACGTGAAAAGACAGCAAAAAATTATGATTTTTCAACCAATACTTAAACTCAGAGGAAAGATATCTTATGCACATTTCTCTTTTTTGTTGATTGGTGAGCTAACTCCAGGTTTTCACGTTTCTTGAACTTCGGACTTTAACCTCTTCATCTCAGCTGTACAACACCTATTTCTTAATTCCTTCTTCTTTCTCAATTCCTCATGACATCTAAACATCCTGATAAAACAGATCTGTTGATGTTCTCTCCCTTATTTATCAAAAGTCATTGCTGTTATTTCATACAGGATACATTCAGCAACTTCTGGAACAACAGTTTTGTTCAGTTCTGCATATTAGTATTAAATCTCAAATAAAGATAAACTATGAAATATGATTAAATTTTTAAAGGTCTGTAAGATTTCATATTTTGTTGTTAATTGTGACATGAATAAATGATGTTAATTCAGTTCATTTGGAGAATACCTTTATAAAGTGTCCCTATTAATTAAAATGCAAAAATTAAGAATGAAGTTTATTTGATTAATAAGGCAGATTAAAAAGGAAGTGTGGTTCCCATCCATGGCTAATACTAGAGGAGACTTTAGTAGAGGCAGATGTATAGAAGAAAAGAGCTATTTAGGTTAGTGTGTACATTAAATGTCAACATTTGCACTTCCCAAACAATAATATCAAGAATACCATTCATCTCTTCTCCTAAAAGAAAGGCTACACTTCACATACTGTGTCTTTGTTTGAATTAAAAAATAATCCATCAGATTGAAGAGATCACGAAACAAAGAAATTATTTGGAATTATCTACATTTGCATTACATATAGTTCAGAGAATTTTCCTTGGACTATATCTGGTCTAGTCCTCTGGCCTAAATGCCATCATTACTTATATGACCCTAAGTTGTCAAAAAGATCTGTCAATAATTTTGACTACTTTTTCTCCGAAAGGAGATGGAACATGTTTTGTGCACCTAGTTGAGCTGCTCAGTGTGCTTCCTCTGAAAGGAAGCTGATTTGTTCATAGTAAAACCACTCAGCACATGTAAGAGAAGGAAGATCTGAACCAAAATTCTAATGTGAACACAACCTTTGATGTGTTAGCTGGGGAATATTTATCCCAGTTTTACTCAACTCTTTTTTCATACAAAAATACTGGTCTAAAATGCTAATGAGTCATTGTTGGCAGCCTGTTACTCATAAAGGAAAAACCAGTTATCCATCAGCTCTGTAGAGAACAATGCTCTCCCTGGAGTTAAAAAAATAGCAGACATACCATCTGGGGCAAAGCAACCATATAAGCTAACAGCAAAGACTGTTCAGTGCATTAATCTATCCGTGGTATTCTTTATATTTTCTCAATCAGCTTTCAGTCACTGAAAGGTTTCTGTGTCTATGTAACCTCTGAAGTGTGACCCCTCTGCCACTATTTTCACACTTGAAACTTCTAGAAAAATATATAAGTAACTACCTTCTTCATCTTCACTGTTTTTAAATATCTTTTTTAAACTCTTGGTATTTCAGTTAAGGGGGATTCTGTATCTCCAGTGTTACTGAATTAATATATCTGGAGTTAGCCATATGCTTCTCTTTGTTCTTCAGTACTACTGTATTATAATAACTAGACTTTCAAATTAGGTATATGATGTTTCATCTTTAAAGAATTATTCAGCTGTTTCAAGGAATTCAGCAGAGAGTTTCCCTCTGTGGGCCATGGATTAAAAAAGATTTAAAATAACTTTACTATTCATCCTGAACAGTTTTAGTACAGCTTGAACAGCTGTCAAGATAAGACTCTCCTGAAAATAGAAAGAGAAATGCCCCAAGCCCTGGTTTGTCCAGGGCTGTGCCTTCTTATATCTTTTTATGAAATGCAAGCCCTGTAAAGAAGGGAAAAAAACCCAAAAAACCAGGAAATAATTCTACCCTTTTCATCTGAGGTCATCTTGACAGGTTAATTAACTTCTCTGAATAATAAATAACATAAATCTCTGTTTTCAATAATACATTGGTATGTAGATTTGTTTCACTACTGTGCTCATTTTTGACACTACTGACAACTAAAGCAACTATAGGCATGTTTTCTGCCATTTAATGTAAAGATTCTGTATTCATTTATTCCTGTTCATCTCATAGAACAACCTGCAGAAATCTCATTTACAGCCATGCTTTCAAAGGTTCTGACACTAAGTTATTATGCTCATTCTTCATTGCTAGAGCAGGATTTTATGTCAAATTAGGTAATTTATTTGGTGGTTACAGGTTATTAATATCCTTCATTCCCAATCTTTGACTAATTTTGTTTTTTAATATTATTCCATGCAATTATTCTTCTCAAGTTTTGTGAGACTGGAAATTGAGAATGTTATATTTCTTATTTCTCCTCTCAAATCTGCTACTCAGTAAAACCTTCACATTTAGTCTCTTTTAATACCTTTTTTGTAATTTTCATTTGTCTTTGCAAAAGTGGTATTTTTTGATTCAGTATTGCAAGTTCCAGGTTACATTAAAACCCACGGATCTCATTTGAATTCATAGAACTGCTACAAAAGCCTTTTACATCCATGTCATAGAAAAAATGGAGCTACAACTGGTCTTATGGTACAGCACAAAAATAGAAATATTGACAATGGACAAAGATGTCATGAAAACTGTCTAGAATAGCTTGGCCTAACGTAGCCTAGAATCGTAACTTAGTGTGAAGTCAGCTATTTACTACCAGGATATTAAAATATACTTATATGTCACAAAGCTCTTATAATAAGAGTTTAAATTAAAGTCCTGAGAAACAATTACCATCAGAATTGATCATAAAAATACCCGAATATACAGCAATAAATATGAGCATACCTTTAATCTATAATGAACATCTTGGAATTATTTTCTTAGATAGCTTAATAGAAAAATGTTAAAGGTAAGAATTCTACTAAAATTCATGAGAAAAATGAACACCTTGCTTTAGAAGAAATGCAACAAACCCAGAATAGAACTGAAAAGAAATTAAGTAATAATTGCTCTTCCAAATGCAGGTGTTGATAGTGATAAAGGTTTTTTGTTGGTTTGAGAGGTGTTTTGTTTTTTCTTTCTCTGTGCTTTTTTTTTACTCTTGATATTGGAGAAGTAATGATAGCAACCACGACAAATTGAGGTCTTTATTTCCTCTGGCAGAGAACATCTGCATGGATGTAAAAAATAGAGTGGAAATAAAGCAAAGAATAAAAGTTCTGTAAAATATTAACGAGTCTCTAACTTTTTTAGATCTTATAGAATTTACTCATCTGCATGAATCAGTAGAAATTCCAGTAAAGTTCTCCAATATTCTCTTAACAGGACCTATGTACACCATTATATGTGCTTTTCATAGCAAACACAGTGAACTGCTTACCACGTGCACCTACATGACTGTTGTCAGTTTTTGGGTTTTTTTTAAAACAAAACAGTTAATGCTGAACCCATCATTTTGGGGTGTTGGATTGTTTTGGTTTTCGGGTTTTTTCGGGTTTTTTGTTTTTTTTTTTTTTTTTGGTTGGTTTGGTTTTAATATTTTTTTATATCACTTAGTCACACAAAACTTCCACTACCTCTCTCCTTGTATATAGTAGATGTTGAAGAAAGTCAAAAGAAAAGAAGAAAAGAAAGAAAAAAAGAAATTGGAAAGTCAAAAGAAGTCAAAACTAGGGGCTGAGAGGTTTATGACAATGAAAGGAAGTAGGGTAAGAGGAAGGGATTTTTAAATGACTTAAAATTTTCTGGATTGAGACTGGGGCATTACTGCAAGATATACAGATGGTTTGTAATGAATTTTCACCTGTTGAAGTTGTATGGGTTTTGTAAAGTCCATGCACAGCTGCAGAAACTGCACTGTGATCTTAGTTACCCCACATGTTGAATTGTGTCAGTTTTATTCTCTCTGCACAAGAAACAGAGATTGACCTTTCTGGTGAAGTATTCTGCTTCCACTCTGCCATAAAGCAACACTAAATTCTTAATTAAGAACTAAGCCATATATTTTAGTTAAATGCAACTAGAAAAACATTTCCTTGAGCATGATCTGAATCACTGCAGACTGTCTGGTTGCACTTTTGATAGAAACTAATCTTTTACAGCTCAGGTTTTTTTTTCCTCATCTGGTTAGTCCTGTTTATAGTCAGAAATATGATAGGATAGGGAAATTAGTTCCTTTGCATGTTCATGAAAGTCTAGTACATGCTGAATGGATTATGAATTTCTTGGAAAATCAAGAAATACTCTGACAAAATTTTTTAAAACGTGTTATGTCATCTTATTGTAGAAAACATAAATTTCATGTATACCTGTTTTTACATAAGACTGAGGGAGACAGGGAGGGACCAAACAAGGGATAATACAGCCTTGAACAGTACCAGATGTGGACTCCTGCTAACTACACAGAAGTCAAATTGCCATCATCAATCTAATATATGTGAAGGTTCTTATACTACCAATACTGGATTCATAAATTGATAAATTCTAATTGTTTTATCATGATTCATACAATGAAATACAATATAAAGTTGTAAGAAAATGTAAGATTTTAATTTTTTCTTTTTTTTTTAGGAAATTTCTAGCCTCAAATGAATGAGGCAAAATGCAGAAAAGTACATCAGGGTATTAGAAACATTTGAAATTTGAAAGGAAAAAAAACAGTCCAAACCAGATTGCTTTTAAATGTCTTTTCTTATTAGGAATCCTATGCTTTGGAGACTTGTTTGTGGGGGCTATTTGAGGAAAATTAGAAGAGAAAAAGAGAGCAGAGGAGTTTGGGTGGCTGGTATTTTTTATTTTTTCACAAAAAGTACTAGCTGAAACACTGCTTTTTTTTCTTTTTGTTTTTTTTTCTTGTGTTACTCTTGTTTTTACAGTGAATTCTCTACCAAATGTCACAGTCTTCATGAAGTCAACCATTCTTAGAAGAGTTTCTCTTTACCACATTTTTTGCTGAATCACAGTGCCCATTTTCCAGAATTCATTATGAAAAATAGAAACTACACAGATTGGGTTTTTTCCCAGCCTCTCTGTAGACTAAATGTCTCTTTATGATTTTTGTAATGAAAATACAATATTTCTCACATTTTGAGAATACAGAGTAAAAGATTAGGCCTAGGCACAGAAAGATTTTTGGGTGCAGTTTGGTTGCTGTAAGATTTTGTGGCTGTTCTGCTGACTTCAACCAAAGGATGCTGATCTCTTTGGGATTCCACTGGGAAGGAGACAAAGAATGGAAAACATTACAGAGGGTCAAATTCCAGCAATAAATTGTTTAAGTTAATTTTTTTATATTGTACAAAGGCTATATTTATAATGTCCACATGGATTGATATATATAATATTTGTATTATTTTTTTAATGTGGAATTTTTCTATTTAGTTAAATGTATGATGCTTTAATGTTACTTTATTCATGTAATCATAACCAAAATAAAACTAAGGTAAATAACACATATTTTTACATGTTACAATAAAAAGGAATTATTCATATTTTTTAAAGGAAATTTGATTATATATATGACATTTAATCTTTTTGCTACATCATCTTTTTTGTAATTTTTATATGTGTATAGTTATACCTGTACAAATGCATGACTGCAATTTTCACCACGCTAATAAAATTAAAGATCTGAATTAGGTCAATAAAAAATCTGGAAAGATATTCAACATTTTTTTGTTTTAGTTAAGGAGGTTTATTTAAAATTTCAATGGCATATTTACTTATATTTTTTTCCTTTATTTTTTTTTCTTTTTCTTTACTGTAAATAAATCTAGCTGGTCACTGTGGTATCCCAGATCTTATAGTCAATGGACAAGTAATAGGAGAAAATTATGGATATAGAGACACAGTTGTTTACCAGTGCAGTCCTGGCTTTCGGTTGATTGGCTCTTCTGTAAGAATTTGCCAACAGGACCACAACTGGTCTGGCCAACTTCCATCCTGTGTGCGTAAGTAAGCATGGCAACACATTCTGATTTCTGTTACAGCAGTATCTGTGTCAAACAAGATGAGGACTGAATGATCCTCAACCTATGGGGCCACATAAAATCTATGATTCATCTGTCCAGTGAAGTTGAGTGTTGTCACCTAAAATTTCCACTGCATCTTTTGGAGGCTGAATACCGGCAGTTTTGGATATGGAAATTCTTCAGATAGTGATAGGACCACTCAAATTTGAAAATGGCTTTATGACCTGTAGTGGCTTTTGGAAATATTTAATGTATATTTACTTCCACTGTTTTAGTTAGATAGGTAAATACTGTTGAAGTAAACTGTCAACACTGTAGATTAAAATGTTTTCTTTACCAAATTATATTTTATGTTCTTCTTCTTCTTCTTCTTCTTCTTCTTCTTCTTCTTCTTCTTTTTCCTCCTCCTCCTCCTCCTCCTCACAGAGATGCTGTTACTTTGATTTTTGGTTTTTGGGTTCTTTTGAGTGAATATAGTGCTTTGTTAATGAGATATCTTTTTAATGATAAGTGTGTCAAGCCATCACATGAACGACCTTTAAGTAATAACAGAAAATTATGTATTTAATTTAGGAAAATTTGAGATTTCTCTAAGCCCTTCAAAGTAAATTACCATAATTTTTCAGGTTCAGTAATATTAGTGTATTGAAACTGTATTAATCTGCCTCCAAATATTCTATAGAGCTATCTTTGTAGCAGAAATTCTCTTAATACCAATTCATAGCTGACAATGTTAATTCATTTATTCTGTGATGTTTTAATATTTATTTCTAATTACTGATTAGCCTTTTATTTTTACCAACAGTTTGTTACAAAATAGAATAGAACGTTTACTAAGTGTTTTTGTATCATTTTGTGAGTATTAATTTGTGTCCAATTTTCCTTTTCTTTAATCTGGTTTTTGTGGGCGCAGAAAATAAACTTTACCTTCTGTAGACAGTTTCTGTACAAACATTAGAAAAATTCCACTATGCCAATAGTTCTGGGTTTTTTTTCCAAAAAATTGTCATAAATTTACAGCTTCACTGAGTATTTAGGCCACAAATACAAAATATTGAGTTGATACTAAGACAAATTTGTAAGAAATAATATCTGAGGAACTAAAGTAGTGAAAAATTTCCTTTCCATTTCAGACTATATGTAATTAAAATCTAGTGCTTGCTTTTCTGCTGCTTCTTCAGAAGAGTTTTCTTCATTTGCTTTCATTATTGTACATCAAATTCTATTCAGTTTCTTTAAAAATTTAAGTAAGTCCTTGAACATGAATACATCATGGAAAATACTCAGTATCTTATGATATCAAAACTTGAAAATACTATTATATAATTATTATCTATTGCATAATAAATAATGAAAAGTGATAACATCCTGTTCTGTTTTTTGGGATTTTTTTTTGACTGGTGCTATGCTAGCTGTCAGCTGTGGTCACCCTGGTAGTCCTATTTATGGCAGAACAAGTGGAAACGGTTTCAACTTCAACGATGTTGTGACATTTTCATGTAATACTGGGTATGTTATGCAAGGACCAACCAAAGCTCAGTGCCAAGCAAACAGGCAGTGGAGCCACTCACCTCCAATATGCAAAGGTAAGAATGCAGCATTTACACTTTTCTAACTAAATGTTGTAAAATTAAGGCTGAAAAATAAACAGAGGGTAAAGGAACACAAGGCAAAATGATTCCTCTCTCACCAACAGAGAGACTGATTAACTAACAGAATAATCTCATTATTAAAGACTTTTTGTGATGCTATGATTTTTTACACTCAGGTTGCCAGGATAACAGTTGCAGAGAAACTTTCTTATGTGTCTGTAGATTGTATTACTTTTTTAAAAACTGTTTCTACAAGTTACTTAAGCAAAATTATGGAAAGATAATTAAGAGCTTAAATCCTGAAATCAGTTTCTCTGCATTTTTAGCCAATACAGTTCTAAGAGACACATAAGAAAATCTTCCTTTTGCATTTTCATTGGCACTCCACTGAGCGTCTTGACTTTGAAAATTGTTATTCGAATTCATTAACGTTGTCCATTTGTGTTGGTTCTCAATGCTTCCAGATATTACATGCAAAATTTTTTCACTTAAAAAAAATGATACTATGAAAGTAGTCCTATTTGAGTTTTCATAAACAGTCTTAGGAAGGTTTTGTCACCTCTGTCTTTTTAAAATCTCTTATGTGTTTTTTAAATAATTGTTTTTATTTAGAAAAATGTACTTTTTGCTGTAACCTGCATGTACATATGCAGAAATTCTAATGATTGTTTTTCAGCATTTTCTCTGCAGCTTCTATGGATTTTTATCTGTGCATAAACTAAATGATGTGTTTTTATAGAAGTTTTATTGACTTTATTTTCTTTTCTCCACTTTCATTTGATCACTTTCCCCTAAGAGATTCTGCCAAATAGTTTGCAGAACTTAAATTTCCAAGGAACTCTTTGTTGATGAGAAGACATTATTTTCTAAATTTACAATATTAAACACGTAAATATATTTCTAAATTTACAATACTAAACATTTACAATATTAACCCTGTGTGTTTAGAGTACCTACTTAATCTCATTTTCAATCCAGTTGCTATCAGTCACCTTGGTATATTGCAGAGCAATGTCCCAAAGTGTTGACAATTAATTGGCATGTAGGGATTGGTAAATAAATTGATCAGATTACTCTTTGAAATTTTACACAGTCCGAAATTGTATATTGGTTTTAGGAGAAAATTTAAAAACAAAAAGAACTAATCTTGTGTTGGGCATCATTAATCATGTTTACAATGTGCAGTGAAATCCATTCTAATGAATATGATTTTGTTTTATTTGCTTTGAAGTTAAATAATAATAAACTGTTACCTTGAATATAAAATGGTAGTTTTGTAAACTAACAAAAGTGCAATATTATAGAAAAGGCTGCACACCACTGTGAAGACTTTGCTTTTGTCCATAAATTTTTCATATAAATTCAGTGCACTTGCTGTTGTTATACTATTTACAACTTTGTTAAATGTCTAGCTTCTTAGCCAACCATAATAATTGTGGAAAACTATTGAATGGTCCTTGTATTTTATTTTAAGTGCTCACTACTCCTGAATAATGGATAAATTCTTTTCATTACTTTAAATATATGCTTAGTAACATGAATGTGGACAACATTCTCAGGCACATGGTGTGGGTTTTAGGGCTGTCCTGTGCAGAGTCAGGAGCTGGACTGCAGTGATCCTTGTGGGATGAAAAACAGAAAAAAGACAGAAATGTAGCTCAGGCTTTCCTCCGGGGAAAAAAAAAAAAGAAAATCAATACTGACCATCAATGTAGCTAACAAATTGTTCTGTCCTTTACTGTTAAAGAAGTCAAATACAAGCAGAAAGCTATTTCTGTCCTTGGAAAATGTATGTTTTCTAGGCTTGTAGTATCAATATTTGAAACCTGCTAGAAGTAGCACACAAGCAGACTACAACATTTAGAATAGTGTCCAGAGAGGACATGGGCCATAAAATGACTACATTAAGTGATTTAGGTAGAAAAAATGATCCTAAATTGCATGTGGCAATACAATTTTTCCTTTGCAGATTACAGAGCTTTTCAGCATATTTTAATAATGTCATATACAGACATCCATGCCCATTTATCTCTGAAATTCAACAAATGTGAATGCAGGGTCCTGCAGCTGGAGAAGAGTAATCCCAGTAGCCCCATGCACCAATGCAGGCTGGGGGTGACCTGATGGGAAGTGGCTCTGTAGAGCAGGACCTGGGGTTCTTCAACAAACTGTCCACAAGGCCAGCAGTGTGCCTGTGTGGCCAAGAAGGACACTGTTGTCCGGGGGTGCATTGGGAAGAGCATTGCCAGCAGGTTGAGGGAGGTGATCCTGCCCCTCTACTCAGCCCTAGTGAGGAACATCTGGAGAACCTGGAATGTGTCCAGCAGAGGGCTACAAAGGTGGTGAAGGGACTGGAGCATCTCTTAAAAGGACTGAGGCAGCTGGGCCTGTTCAGCCTTGAGAAGAGGTGACTCAGAGGGGACTTCACCACTATCAGTAACTGAAGGGAGGGTGGCAAGAGGATGGAGCCAGATTCCTCATGGTGGTGCCAAGTAAAAGGATGAGAGGCAATGGGTTGGTACTGATGCACAGGAAATTCCACCTCAATACACATGCAGACATATGGATATACACACAGGTGTGTGCAAGTGCATGGAAATAAACATGCAATTGATTATAAGGATATAGGGATAGTAATTTTTATGGGAACTTTGGTTTTCTAAAATAACTTTGAATAAGTGATTATGTGTTTCGTTGACCAGAGAAAAGCATACGAAAACTGTTAAAATAATCTTTATGACCCCCAAAATAAGTATTATACTGAACTCACAAAAGCCATGAGACACAAAAAAGGGGGGAAAAATCTATATTCAGAAATTTTCAAAAATATAAATTTTAAAGTGCTAAGGACTCAAAAAATTCATCAGTATTCTTAACCATTAAAGTTAATATAAAGTATTTAATATTTTTAAAAGCTCCTACCCACTTGTTTGCATATGTTCTTATTCTGCCAGATTTACCACAGTCTTATCTAACTGACCTTGTGCCCTGTAGCTCAAAACATCTGTCTTAAAGGTGATCCATTATCAAATTGTTGGTATATGAAACATAAGTGTTTGCATTTCTTTGTGTGTTAGAGCAAAATCACATCTAGACCCAAAATATGTTTCTATTTGTGAACAATAGTGTATGTCAAGACAGGAATATAAATTCATTTTATTGGTATGTTCAGTAACTTTTAGTGGCCAATAATTTTACAGTGTAGTATCACCACACTGTAAAGAAGCATCTCCTTTTATTTGCTCTGGGTTTAACATCTTCTGGCTTTAGTGTCTCGTTGTTTCAATTCTTCTTCCTAATTTACTACCATTATATAAAAAGTTAGGGTATATAAAACCAGCAACATGTTGGATATTTCTTATACAAAGAATATGAGACCATTTTAAGAGACTGTACTAATATGGTTCTCAAGTCTGTGCTCTTTCTCTTTTTAGTGGTCAATTGTTCTGATCCTGGAATTCCTGCAAATTCTATAAGAGAAAGTAAAATTGAACATGGAAATTTCACATATGGCACAGTGGTATTTTATGACTGCAACCCTGGATATTTTTTGTTTGGCTCTTCAGTTTTAATTTGTCAACCAAATGGCCACTGGGACAAACCTCTACCTGAATGCATTAGTAAGTAGATAATGAGTTTTCTTCTACAAAGAATGTGGACTAAACCAAGTATTATTTTACACAATATTTTCTTCAGTCTCATGACAGCAATTACAATAATCGTATTTATATACATTTGTGTATGCAGTACTGATGGAAGGTCTCAGTAGCTGCTGAAGTAGCAGTTATATTGTTCTTATATGTAGCAAATACCACAAAATATTTATGAAATGCAGTAGCCAAACATCTCTGAATGCTCCAGCATAATGATCCCTGATAGCAGAGATGCAAGGTCAAACCTGTCCATTGACTTTGCCAGTAACAGCACCGTAGAACACCTCAGATGTCCCCTGGACAGTGTCCCCAGTTTACCACACTAACAGATGTACCTGAACATCATACTCATATGCAACCTATTCACTAAGGCAAGTGGCTCAACACAAGGAGGGTATTTTTATTCTGGTTTGTCATGAACAACTTTCTAACTGTGATGCAGATGTAGCCAGAGATGTTTCTTAGACTTCTAATTGTCTGGGATTGTTGATTTACCTGGTTCTCTATTAGTCTGTGAAAAGGGTTTCATTTAGGATCAATATTTTTCACTGAGAAGGGCTTCTTTTCTAGAGATTAAAGGGAAAAGAGTCTAAAGGTTCCTTATTCAGAATCATGGACTGATATTTGCAATACTGTAGCTATTTGTCCTCAGGAGGCTTAACTGGTTCTACTATTACATATCAAAAAATAAGAAAAAAAAACCCCTTCTTTTTCTTATTATTGATAAAAATTTCAGTTATGGAACTTGTCCCTTTCTTTGATGGAATAAGTAGCTTGATTGAAAGTCACAGTTAAACTTAAAACAAAGTGTCTATTGTTTTCACATTGAATTTAAAGGCAACATTACCGTTTCAAAAAGAGAAATATTGCTTAATATTAAAATATCTCCAAACATAAATGAATTTAAAGGTAAAGTTGCAAAGATTTCTTCTTTCTACATTTGTATTTTAATCGCTTACTTGTTTTTATCTGAATTGTCACAAGTAATTCAATAATACAGCCTTTATGCTTTTAAAAGAGCTTTGGGAGTAAAAGTGATATATGTACTTTTAAAAGGGCATCTTCTGCTTTATTTGTGTTATTTTTTACAGAGGGGTCAATGAATTCTACCTAAGTGGTATCCATGATATTTTGTAATCGTAAGCTTACCAAAATTTTTTAAGATCCCTTTTTTAAGAGCTTCTGGAGTGTTTTGAAAATTATTGCTGGAATGGGACTTTTTACAATGACATGTATTGATAGCATAACAAGTAATGGTTTAAACTAAAGAGAGTTCATTTAGATTAGGTATAGAGATTTTTTTTTTTTTCAGTGAGGTTGGTAAAATAGCAAGGAAGAAACTAGTATTAGAAAAAAAAAAGGAAATTCAATCAACTTTTTATATGAAATCCCAGCTCTAAAACATTAATATCAAATTAAATTTTGTAGAATGCATAATCATATTAAAGGTAATATTAAGGGTGCTATAATTTTTAAAGTCAAGTATTAAGGATCCAAGACTTCTAAACATAAATGTAAACAGAAAAGTGTGTATCGGAAAGTCCAAAAGTGGAAACTGTAAGGTACCAGTATGAAATTAACTGTGTCCTGTATGACATCTGAATAGGACAAAAGAATCAATCAAGAACACTATAGACAATCAAATATTCTGAAAAACTGAGTGTTCTTCACAAGAAAAGGGTCTCCTTTTGTTGAAGCCTGCATGACCAACATGCCTTTTTATTGACAATGTTCTACGTTTTCATTCTCAGCAATCATCTATAAGTGATAGCAGGTTTTAGTTAGAAGCAATTGATTAAAAAAATAACATGCTGCAACAAGTGCTTGGTATGTAAAGTTGACTGTTCTGGCCGTTTTACTCAAAGTCCTCAAAGCAGAACGGTCACAGGGGTCAGCGACACTAAGTAGGAATCCAAGTCAGTCAATAGCTTACCACATTCCTAAATCCCTTGTGGTTCTGTCAGAAAGGTTCTGCACCATGAAAGTTGGACCTTTGGGAGTACATGTCATTAAATGCAAATCAATAAATATGTAAATTAAAGCTTTAAGACCAAAATAATCATTTAAGAAAGACAAAATGCCACATATGATTTTGGCCTTATGCTGTATTGTACAATCATTGTACTGTTGCATGAATCTGAAATGCCATGGAATTGAACACATCCTCAACCCCGATCAGGTTTCTGATCTCTATTTTTCTTTAATAAAAAAGTCCCGCTGAAAATGGTATTTAATACAATGAAGTTTTGATAAAAAACTACAGTTGCATGATTTAGCATCCGGTTCTACTACACTGATATAGGCAGCTCTAATTTGTGGGTTTCTTGGTACATAAATACAAATACCTCTGGCCAAGATAATCTACATACCATCTTACAGGGACAGAGCAAGATAAAAATAAATCAAACATCAGGCCTTGATTCAGTTTGTGTGCATAGTGGATTTGGTTTATGAATTTCAATTGTGCATTTCCCAAACTTGATTTATTTAGCTTGCTTTTAAATTAACTCATTGCTCTGAATTATTGAAAGAGAAATTAAGTTTTGCATATTCTCTACCACAGCAGTGACTTTGGCAGATACTGTGTTCTTGTAATTTTTCTCTGAAGAGTACAAGGTGTGTGCATGTGTTCATGCCATAAAGATAACTTAATGAATGAGTGGTTTTGAACATCAATATGTGTATCTAAAGTATCGTTTTTTGATGCCTCCAAACATTTCTTTCACAGCTTTTGGTCTGAAGCATATTTTGCATTCCAATCCCATGATCTTCCCCCTTTCCCCAAACCCTAAAAGTGTTAACCCCTTCACAAAGTTTGTGTGCGCAGTTATGAAAATGAAAACTAAAACTTGTTTGATCAGCGATAATAACCTTCTTTTATCTCCAATAATTATGCATTGTAGTGATTGACTGTGGACATCCTGGAGTTCCTCCTAACGCGGTCCTGTCTGGAGATAAATACACCTTTGGTTCTACTGTTCATTATACGTGCACAGGCCGGCGATCGCTGTTGGGGCAGGCATCTCGCACGTGTCAGTTAAATGGACACTGGAGTGGATCTCTTCCTCACTGCTCAGGTAATACATGTGAGTTAATGACTGTATCCTGAAGTAGTTTCAAATATATTTTGATTTTTTCAGAAGGCCATTTAAAAATCTGTAAAATCATGAATAAAGCTGAATTTCCATTTCAGTAGAAATAATAAAAAAATGTAAAACCAACATAAGCATAAAGTATTAGCAAGAAAATAATCTGGAAGAAGTTGGAGGCACTTAATATGAACAAGAAATTTCACATTCTGTTGACTGTTAACAAAACCAGTTTGCTTTGAAAACATTTTTATGTGATTTCTGGCAAGAGATTTCACAATGAAATCTTGCAGCATCGTCTCTTCAAGATGATGGGTTAATTTTCTTATATTTTTTCTTTTAACTTGCAAAATGTCTACTGGCTTGATAACACCTCAGATATAACTTGATTGTGTAATATATCCATCTATATAATAAGGCCAGGTTGGCTCCATGTAATTTAAAGACAGGATGCTCAGTTTTTGAGGGAACACCATCTAATCCTTATAATAGTTTAGCCTTCACTGAAGTCAAGATATTTCTTCTGAAAAACATTGCTTAGGAATATTGTGTTTCATGACTGCAGTTTGATTCACTTTAAGAGCAGTGATCAAGTGAAAAACAGAAATCCAAGCCACGCTAATTTGAGATTTGATTAAATCCCTTTTGTTATTGCAGACTATGTAAACAAATATTGTGATGAAGGTTAACCATGTTATCAGTTTTAATTCTCAGTAAATGCTGGTGGAAGTTCTTTCTTGTCCTGTTTATGTTTCATTATTTAACTGAAGAAATCAGGGAGGTTTTGAATCTTATTTAAACTGATGTAATTCAGAGAACTTAGACATGTTTAATGGCCAAAAATAAGAAGAAGAGAATAAGAAAATAAGTGACATGTTTTTCTTGGATTAGATCTATGCCAAAACTAGAAGTGAAAAATAACTGATGTACAGGACTGAGTATGCTGTACTAGTTTCACATCTAAAATCCAACACAGTGTTACAGTATTAGTAAATAATAGCATCATAGAATGGTGGAAGTCAGAAGGACCTTTACAAATCATCTAGTCCAACCTCCAGTTATAGGTAGGGGCATCTTCCACTAGCTTCATGAAATGGTTTGTGGTGGAAGGCACCTCCAAGGATCATCGAGTCCTCCCTTACTGCAGGGAGAAGGGATGTTCAATGTTGAATGTGTTCAACTAGATCAGGTTACTCAACGTCCTGTTCGACCTGACCTTGAACACTCCCAGGGGAGTTGCATCCACAAGTTCTCTGGGCAGCCTGTTCCAGTGACTCACTCACCGTAAGAAACATCTGCTTTATGCCCAATCTAAACTTAGCCTCTTTCACTTTAAAATTGTCCCCTCTTCTCCTGTCACTACAGACCTTGATAAAAGCCAATGTACATCTTTCTTCTCTATTTTATGTATTGAAAGGCCACAAAAAGGTCTTCCGGAAGCCTTCCTTTCTTCAGGCTGAGCAGCCCAAATTCTCTCAGCCTTGTTGCACAGCAGAGGTGTTCTAGCCCTCTGATCCTATTTATTAACTTCCTCTGGACCTGCTCTAACACGGCTTTGTTCCTCTTGTATTGGAAACCTCAGAAATGGATACAGTAGTCCAGATGGAGGTCTCACATATTTGATACCTTTTTTGTGGTTTTTTTTTTTTCTCTTGCCCTCATCTCTTCAGTAATCAATTATAAACTGATTATCAGCTGCAGTTTCAGAATACGAAATTCTACAGCCCAAGGCCCAGACATACTTGAAAATTATTATGGAATATTAAAATAGAGCTTCTTGGTTAAAATATAGCATTATATTCCAAAGTGTTGGAAGAATTTTTCAGTATCTGAACCTACTCCTGCAAACTCTCAGGAACTGAGAATGTGAAAAATTCTAGAAAAATGTACACTTAATTTAATCCCTTAAACTTTCTATTAATAAAGCAGAAGGAAATTTGCCACAATTAGAGCAAAGATTAAGTTCTTATAATCTGTAATTTTTAAAGGTATGCACCAGAAATCAAACTTTAATGTAATATAATCTTATTTAATAAATAATGATATATTAATGTATTTGCAAATTTGAACCATTTTGAACCATTTTAATAAGAGGTGTTTTTACAGCTATCATGAATCCATATTTGTCTGGCAGAAAAATCCTCTTTAGATAAAATCTAAGGCTACTTATTGTAGTTTTTCATAGTATTAATAAGAAAAAATATTAAAAATCTAAATTGTGAATTGCAAAAATAATTTAAGAAATAGACAAAAATATCAAGGAATAAAGCCTAAAAATACACATGAAAGTATCAAAGCAGCCTTACAGAAATAGAATAGTATTTCTCTTATTAAATTAAATAAGTGTTCAAATATCTTGGGATATTATGAATGAGGTACATGAATTTTTTTTTCTAGTTACTGTTTTTCTACCTACACATAGGAAACTCTTATCATATCTAATTAATTTCTTAATAAATGAAGAAAAATTTCCTTGACATAGGAACATTTAAATGTTAATCATAATGAATCAAATTGTACAGAAGAAAATTCTTATTCTCTTTATCTGTACTGTACCAAACAATAATTCTTAGTGAAATTTTGAGATTTTGTTTCCAAAGCTTATATCTGAAATGCTTTCTCATTATAAAATAATTTGCAGTTAACACACAGAATTTCTATATTTTGCATGTTAACATCTAAAATATGTTCAAAAATCAGCTTTCAGTATTAACCTTGAATTGGTTTCTTCATTTTAATGCATGTTAAAACATTAAAATTTGCATGGTTTTTGATATTATTCATAATATATAATATAGAATATTTAACTGAGGAAAGATACAGCATGCTTGTCCTTTTACTATATGAAAAAGAAAAAAAAAAGAAAATGCTAGATCAGTGAACATAAGGTAACTGAATTTTGTAACATCATCCTTATGACAGTTTCTTGTCACATGACATTGAGCTAGAAGGAATTTTCATGTCCCACTGATATATACTGGCATTCAGAAACAGTTTTCAATCATCATATGCATATCAGATTGAGTCAGAAAGTTTTTACAATGTAGAATTCCTCATAGTATGTATAGCAAGGGTTGTAAATAGTCTAAATATCCTCCATTTCATCAAGGTTAAATGTCAACTGAGAATTTGTTACATATGTGAGTGAAGGATGGCTCATAACTAACTGTAAAAATCATTTCGTTAAGTCTGCACAAGGTAATAAAAATATGTTCCCTTAGACTTCATCACAGTCTCAAACTTCCTCATGAGAGGAAGAGGAGGGGCAGGCACTGATCCCTGCTCTGTGGTGACAGTGGCAGGACCCAAAGGAATGGCCTGAAGCCATGTTAGGGGAGGTTTAGGTTGGATTTTAGAAGAAGGTTCTTCAATCAGAGGGTGTTTGGGCACTGGAACAGCTCCCCAGGGCAGTGGTCACAGCCCCAGCCTGGCAGAGCTCCAGAAGGGTTTGGACAATGCTCTTGGGCACAGGGTGTGACTCCTGGGGATGGTGCTGTGCAGGGCTGCGAGCTGGACTCCATGATCCTTGTGGGTCACTTCCAACTTAGCTTATTCTGTGATTCTTTGATTCCACCACATCTGATGTGATTAGTCATTTAGAAAAATTGTTTCTGTAACCTTTAATCAAAAGAGCTGGTGGTTAACCTTCCTAAAATAAAAAGTCTAATAATCCAGAGTAATAATTAGGCATTAGAAAAGAACACATGATTTCACTTAGAAGAGGAATATGTGATTTCTATCTGGCATAGCAAATAACCTATTTTCATTTTTTTACCATAAAATTTTTTTAGGCATAATGTTAAGTAACTTGTCAAAAACTGAGCTGTTATTGTGGAGACTTTACAAGTATAGAATGATGAGTCGGCCCTGTTCCAATTTTGTCATAGTCTAACTAAATGCTACTATAAAATGTAAAATTCAGATTCCCTAAACAACAAAAAACAGCCTTGATCTAGGAACTTTGTTTTTTAATTATTTCAAAAATATGAAGCAGACTTTTTTCAAACTAGAGTGTTGTTAAGTCACCTAAGTACCTTGGACATAAATTCTTTTGCAAGCTTACAGAATTTTTTGCTATAATTTGGAACTGTTTGCAATTTCTTTTTAAACAAGGCTGGCAATCTGCTTTTACTGATCTGTGTCACATAATGAAATGGGTAAACAGAGAACAGCCTAACTTCTCAGTCTGTGATTTTGAATCAGACAGTTAGCCCTTTTACTTACTTGACTATATTTATTATTTCTGAAATCATTTAAATACATAGTACCAAATACTTTTTAGACATAATGGACTAAGCCAAGTATTTGCTCATGCACCATAGTTTTCAAAGCAAAGTAAGCTAGTTCTGCTTTTCTTCCTTCACTATTCAGTTCTGTATGTCAGTGAAGAGATTTAGTTCTGTTTGTCAGTATAGAGTTGCGTCTAACCCTTCACTCCCAAGAGCATTTTTTAGACACATACAGTGCCAACTAAGGCAGCAGAACACTTGTTTTTCTCTGCATGTAAGACTCCAGACTCCTAACTTCCCACAGAACCCCTCTGTAGTGAGTTTGTCACTTTTGGTCTTTTGCATATTTAGAGTTTGCAAATTTGTTTACTATTTCTATGTAAAAATTATTCTTATTACTTTTATTTAAGCTTAGCCAAACTACAGAAAATCTGCATAACAGATTATATACATAGTAGGATTAATTCTTTCTACTAGATCCTTGAAATATTTAATCTTTATTTAAAATAGTGTAACTAACTACAATGTAATGCAGATATTCTCTCAAAAATATCTGTATGTTTGACATATTTTTTGTCTTGAAGACATTCATTTTATTTTCAAGTTGTTAGAAAAATACATGGGCTATGGGGAAAAATCCAAAACAGTGCTGCTCCAAGAATTCTAGAATTCAACTCTTCAGTTGAGGAATATAATATAATAGGAATATAAGGAATATAATATACCCTCATATCTTTTTACACAGAAAACTATCTTAAAGTCCTCCAAAAAAATAAAGTAGATGATCCTAAGTAAATATTAAAATATTCAAACAAATGAGCTGCTGTTCATAGTGTGTTACCTAGAACTTCCTAAAAGTTCTTACCATAGTTGAAGATTTAGATTTATAATCTTAGATGTTATATTATTACTTTTTATTGGTATCATTATTACTGTATTTTTTATTCTAACATTTATATACAAAAGATAGCATTTAACATTATTAATTAATTTATATATAAATTTAAACATATTTACCATTAAACCTCTATATTAGAATTTTCTGAAACATTTATGTCTGAGGGAAATTTTGGCTATCAGGCAGTTTTGAAGTGATGTTTCAACATTTCTAGAAATCAGGAAAATGCTTAATGTCTAGTGCACATAACATTATTGACTAGAACTTCATTCAATGGTGAAACTGTTCCAACTCTGGTGATATCATAAAACTAAGAAATATTTTATGAACACTAGTTATACACAAACAAGAAAAATTGTATTTGCAATCAGGACCTTGGTTTTCCCCAGAATTCCTTATTTTGAAATGAAAAATTGTCAAGGTTTTGTGCTTGTGTTTTTTCTCCCTGTTTTATTTGATAATTCTGTTATCAAAATTTTAGCATGGTATTAGGAGAATTTGAGAAAATTATAATTCTTTTTCTGTATTCCTATAAAATAAGTACAAAAAAATTAATGTAGGATCAAGTAATTTTACAATTATAGGGACTCACACCCGCTGATATTTATAAGGATTTTAAAAAATTATATATATTTATAAACTTATTTATAAATACATAGAGACATGCTTTATAAATGCAGAATCATAATAATATTTCATACTTATTCTAATCTTTGTACTCTAAAATTTAGGTGATACAGCTGGTTCTTGTGGTGATCCAGGTATCCCAGGCCATGGGTCTAGGGAAGAAAACAATTTTAAAATTAAAAGCACGATACATTTCAGCTGTGATATTGGATATATCCTGCATGGCTCAGAAGAAAGAACATGTTTGGCAAATGGAAGCTGGACAGGAAGACAACCTGAGTGCAAAGGTAAATCAAAGATCCACTCAATTTTTAAACTGTGTTTTTAATACTGTTGATCAGAAAACCAGTTTTGGATTGCCAGCTTTGTGTTGTGAACAGGGTGCAGTTATTTTGGACTGACAAATTTTTCAAATAAGTTTTTGCACTACAGCAATGGCTTGGCATTAGGTGACAAATTTGAAGCCAGTTCCTGGCACCCATAAAACTGCATGTTTACACGTTTTGAGGGAAAAAATAGATAAGCCTCTAGAACTCAATTTTTTGATGAATATTGTTTCACTTAAAAATCTCAGCATAACCTGACCTTTAATAACAACCCTATATCACCCGAATTTCAGACAAAAACCCCGGTTTTAGGAAAATGTCAGTGTCAGGAGTTCTTTAGATTTATACACCTATGTATAAATGGTTGAATTAAAATTTAATTTAGTAATACTGTTGACATTATTTTTTTCAATAGAAAAAAAAATGCTAAAACAAGTTTCTTTGTAAAAATAATTCTGGAAATTTCAAGGTAGACGAATTATCATAAAAGAAAGCAATAACAGGATATTTCTGAAGAATCTTTTATTGCCTAAATTACCTTGCTTCAGAATAAGAAATAATTCCCAACAGATTCTTTTGCAAAACATGCATCTTGAAAAGAAGAAAATAATTTGAGGACCTGTACTCTTATTTTCTACTTTATCGCTGTTGACATGTTATCTGTATAAATGAGTAATTTCATTTTAAAAATCTGTTTTATAAACTGGTTTTGTAATATCCTTTCTGCTGAATGATTGTCAACTTTACTCTGCATTTAAAAAGTAGTATATATATGTGTGTGTGTGTATGGTTTTTTTTTGTTTTTTTTTTTAAATGCTGGTATCAAAAGGGATATGCTTTGCCCAAGAGTAGCATCTGCTATTTTTCTTTGACCTTATCTATTACAGAAATAAATCAGCTCTTATACATTTTAAGGTCGTTTTGATGATATTTCTTTCTTGAAATTATAAATATAGCTCACAGATATATGTGGATGTGACTAATGCATGCACAGGTATATTTTTCTAGTTTGGGTCATATAGATTAAATGTATATATGTGTAATCACATAAGGACACATTCAAATTCCCAAGCTGAACAATAAAGAACTGGGAAACATCAGGATTCCACCTGCTTGTGAAGTAACAGTTGACTCTATTCAGTGCTTTGAATTAGGAAGAATATTTTGCTGATGATAGAAACACATGATTCAAATTAAATCTACAAATATAATTGTAGATCAGATATTTTCTTATCATTGGAAGGGTTTCTTATTGCAGCTAAACTATCTTTTCACTAATGCAGATTATGAAGCTAAATTTGTAGGGTTTGTTTCTCTACAAACCAAAGGGGAAAAAATAGTAATTCATGTGCACAGTTTTTACTGTACAATGTGCCTTATCAGAAGGTGGTGAAACTTATGTCTTTAAGGACAACAGAATGGATTTCTACCAAATAACACTGCTGGAAAAAGGATTGCTCCAGGTTTTCCCATTTCAGAAAACATCTTTATTGCATTTTGAAAATATTCCACATTTTCCTTTATAGCTGTGCAGTGTGGTAATCCAGGAACAACCGCTAACGGAAAAGTACTTCGTATTGATGGAACTACATTCTCTAATTCAGTAATTTATTCATGCATGGAAGGATACATACTTTCTGGATCATCTGTAAGACAATGCACTGCCAATGGAACATGGTCTGGATCCTTGCCAAACTGCACAAGTAAGACACATTTCTAATGAATTGTCTTTGTTTTCCCTCTCCTCTGAAAGTAATAAATAAAGTAAAACATAGAAGTCTCATGCCAATAAATTTTCAGCTTTTTCTTGCACTACTTCCTACATAATTTTGTATGCTAAATACTTTATAAAAATATAATGCTATGCAAATGTGAAGAATATGTTTTTAAAAGGCAGAGCATAGTAAAATGTATAGACTGCTGTTTCAGTTTAAGGGAGTTGTATGGGTACATGATCTACCTACTTTAATTCTTTACTGGTGTATATATTCAATCTTGTATATGTTTTCTGATATGACATATCCAGACATTTTTATTTTAATTGCTTTAATTTTAAATTTTAAATTTTTAATTTGCTGATTTTTTTCTTGAAAAGTTAGCAGTGTAATAGTCTGTTCTTCCGGAGAGTAGAAAATAAAAACCTTTTAATGAATGCTTGAGGATTCTTTTCGTAGTGACTCCAAGGTCCAGACTATTGTCCCATTTTGACATATCATCTTCTGTTTGGCCTCTTCATTAACCTTAAAACTCCTTTGGCCACCCAACTAACAGAAGCTATTACAGCATGTCTAACATTCATAATGAGCAACACCTTATTTGCAATTTGCAACACTTTATTTTCAAGCCCATCTGTTCCTTCTTTATTACATGTCCTAGTTTATCTTTTAGTAGTAATTATGAAAATTTTACATTTATGTGATGCATGAGACTGCCTATCATTTTGAAGAAACATATCCTCATCAGAGGTATAGCAAACTGTTTTTTAAATTTTGAACACACTCACAGCAACCCAAATAGAAGCCAAAAGCTAGATCATAAAATCATAGATTTAAAAACTTCTTGTGTTTTTAAATCCATCCTTAATGGATTTTGCATTCATAAAGCCTGAGAGAGCCCAGTGGTTTTGTTTATTTATTATTTTACAAATTAGAATGAGAACGAGATTAATCCTACCAAAGATAAAGGTGGTTTGTGATGTCAACTGCACCTATATTTTTTTCTTGTCTTTTAGAATAATTTTTTTTTTACTGGAAAAAAAAAATTACTTTTTAAATTTTTATTTTACTGAAATACATGCCAAAACAGTCTTCTCAAGACACATTACTCCAGTAGAAACATGAGATTTTAACTTGAAATGTGTTGACAGAGAAAGTATCATAGCAAAACAAAGAGAGGGCCATTCAGGACATACCACTTTTGTTTAGTTAAGGTGTTACCAAAATTTACAGCCAGTCCATCCTTATGACAGCTCCTTCCTTCATGTCACTGAAAACGTTGGGGTTTAGAGCTGACACTGCAAGAAGAGAATAGCATAGATAATTTTATGTTTCTTTCTGTGTTGTATGAGGAGGAAGCCATTTAGTCATTGCCCAACCAGGAACGGAATGAGAGACTCCATGGTTCAGAAGGCAAGAGAACAAGCTTTATTATAAGAAGAGCCCCCTTAGCAGTAATCCAGTGAGTCTTTTATCACCAGACTCACTAGGTAGAGAAAAGCACCCTACACACGAGTGATGAAATACTCCGAAGGACAGCTATTGCAAATAACAGGTGCAAAAAGAGATAATTATATGGTTTATAATTCTTTCCTCTGAGTTTCCCAGGCCAAGCTTGGGAAATTCATCTCTGTTCTTTCTACAGAAGAACTGAGACCAACCCCATTTACGGGCTGGGAGCCCTGGGCAGCACAGCATCAAACAGGACTGACCTGTGTGCAACGTTGTGCAGACCTAGACCGTGGCAAGAACAATTTAAGATGTTTTTGCCTAAAATAGTGACCTGAGCAGAGGTGGTCCAACTGAAATGAAACAAAGATTAGAGGAAAAAAAGGATAAAGGCATTAGCTTTACATTTAAATTCAGCCAAAACAATAGTATATGTGTAAAAATATTGAGGATTATTTTAGTAAAATTTACACATTAAGGGCAGTAAATGGAATATTTCAAATAAAGTTCCAGAGTATTTGAAAGTACTGTGTGTAAATAGGAGAAACGGTTTTGTCTTTCCCAGTTCTGTTATTTGAAAAATGACCAAGAAAAATCTATGGCTTTTTAGTTTTTAAAAAATTTGAAACTGCTGTGTTAGTAGGTAAACTAAAATAGGTCGATCTCCAATTTTCATTATCAGTACATTAGCTACCTTTACAGCAATCCTGTGGTATGTTTTCTTGTCTCTTCTGTATCCATACCGTGACTGTATGGGACATTTCAAGATTTGATATATGCTGTGTAATTAATATCTGCTCACTCAGACCATGGTAAACTGTAGAGAAGGTATACGATATATATCTTGGATTCTCAGGTCCCGAGCTATAAGTTTAAGGGAGCTACACCACAAATATGTAGTCATGGATTTTTGTGATTTTGGAGATCCAGATGCAGAAAGGGTGACATTCATATCAGCCATGCTTTGGCTTTGAGTTAGAAGAGGCCAGGACATATACTCTGCCCAGAAAACTGCTTCTCACATTTTTCCAGAAGAAATAGCAATGCTGTAGGGTGATTTTTAAATTTACTATAAAATAAACCATAAAACACATGGGATGCTATATTTTGTATGAACTAGATTTTTCCCCTTTTCACTTTTTTAACATTGGCACTAGTATTCTCTAGATGTCTTACTCTAAACCAGAAATTGATAGATCCAGTTGACCAGATCTGAGGGAAACTTACCTATTTTAACACTATTCTCACATTACAATGACATAAAACTTTTTATTAACTACTTATGAGTATTTTATTTCACTAGGAAATTAAATTATCTCCTGACACTAGAAGTCATAAAAGGTTTTACAACAACTCCCACACATTAAAGTACTATAGACCTAGTTTTTATGTAAGCCATAGCCCATGTTTGGGGGTCACCTGAATATTCTCACCTGTTTATGTACATAGCAAGTATGTGAGCATTTATAAAGTGGGAGGCTTCTGCAGGCACATGTTTTAAATTTTCCAGATTTTGTTTCCTTTCAGGATACCATGGAAAAGTAAAGTAACTTTTTTAATAATGAAACTGAATTGATAGAAAATTTTTAGCATATCAAAGGCTGGTAGTGGCATATGGATTATTTCTTGCCTTTTTCCTTTTTTTTCATTTTGTAATCTCGAAATGGTGTAAATCAAAATTCTACAGTCCTTTACTACTACTGTTGAACAAAAGCATTTATGTTCTCCGAATATAACTGTTATATAGCTCCACAAATGTTTGGCAGCTAATTAGGATAGCATATCTTTATCTTCTCTTGGTGGAGATAAGATTTATATTACTTTTTTTTTCTCCTTTTCTTCCCCAATCGATGCGTAGTTTTGTCATGGTTTTTTCCCTTACAAATGGATAAATCTCACTTAGATTTTAAAATATGTTTCTCAATTATTTACTTGCAGTTATCAGTTGTGGAGATCCAGGAGTCCCAGCCAACGGCATGAGATATGGTGATGATTATGTTGTTGGACAAAATGTTACTTATATGTGCCAGCCTGGTTATGCAATGGAAGCAAACAGCTCCTTAATTCGCACTTGTACTAGCAATGGCACATGGAGTGGAGTAATCCCAACATGCAAAGGTACAACATTTATTTTGCTTGTCAGCTATTTCTTCTATTACGTTTACCTACGCTGCTTATTGTTAATTGTTAACTCATTGTGTATTTCTCAGAAATCAAAACTTACTTTTAGTATGAATACATTGAATTGATTTCTTTGGATGCAGAGACAATGACTTCATCTTTTGCTTCTTTTCCCTTTTATATTCCTACAAGCACAGTATATGGAACAGTTTTTTATAGTACTGTGGAATACTTTATTACTTTGCTGGATGGCTTAGATTTGTTAATTGCAGTTAGCATGTCATAAGAAAGAAAAAATATATATACCCCTGCTTTTACAAACAGAACACTCAAACATGTAAAAGAAACCTCTGGGAAAGATATAAATATATACAAACTGAACTTTGTCAAAGGCAAATTCATCTGAATTACTCTGTCTATAATAATAATATTTTTTCCTGATCCTTCCTTTATTAGATGGGCACCTTTAAGCATCAAAAAGACTAAGTAATTCTTGCAAATTTCCCAATAAAGATTTTTCTGCCTCATGGTTTTTTCTCTACTGTGGAAATTGAAAGGATTAATCTTGAGATATTCCTTCTTTCTGTTCTTCAAATTGTATACCTGATTTTTATGGGGTTTTTTTTGTTGTTGTTGTTGAGTTTGGGGTTTTAATATACCCTGATAAAATTTTAACAGAAAAAAATCTGAACATAACTGAAAGACAAATTCATCTGTCTTATAAAAAATATTTTCTCTGAGAAACTCACTTGCTAAACCCTAAAACAACTTCTCTCTAGAGTAATTTTTTTCTCTTCCTGATACCTCATCTGTAGAAAAGCAGCATTACCATTTGGTGTTTTCTTTCCCGGTTCACACTGAGTATGTCTAATCTCTATTCTTTCAAAACTTTGTTAGCTACCTTTGTACTTACTTTTTTCTTACCCATCTTCCTTCTGTTTCATTTTAAGAAAGCAATGTAACATACCTACTAAGCAGCACTCATTTTCCTCCCATGAATTTATTTGTCAAACTAGATCAAATTAATTTCAAATCTCCACCATATTTGCAATTACTCTTCTTGCTGAAAACAGTTCCCCCAATATTTTACCAAGTCTAGTTTAATTCTAATTCGCCTTTGACAATGTCAATTTATAAGTTATTTTTCTGACACTTTTTTAAGGATGTCAAACTTTTAAATCCTCTTGACATTTCACTTTTTTTTTCCTATTTGCACTTTTTTCTTTTCCTATTCCACTTTTTTTTCCTATTTTTTCCTATTTCCTATGTTTTTCCTATTTCCTTTTTTCCTTGCTCATAGATAGCCTCAGTTTCAATTCAAAAATTATTTTAAGAACTGAAGAATAGACATAGTGATAATATTGACTAAGAGTCTGTGTCAAAGAGTGGCTGCAAGTCAACAGCTAGAAGATCACAAAATAGAACAGGTATTTATGATAAAATCTCTCAGCCCAAAATTATTATGGTCTACAGGACACCTAACTGGGGCCAGGAGTTCTAACTCTGATTTGACTCAAACAGAATCATACAAAGAAAGGATTTTATTGTCAATTTTAACTTTGAGTTTTTGAGTCTTTCTGGTTTTGGGTCATACATATTTAAGGTTTGTATAAATGCTAATTAATAACTCTACGAGAATCTCTAGTGTTCTCAGAATTTCATTCTACTTTACATTAGTTTGTGTAAGTACACTAGACAAGTTAATAGTGTAATTAAAATAATATATAATATGCAGCAGTGTAAAATGTAACAATTAGTTTTTACTGTCAGAATGAAATGCCAGGGTCCTTTGGTGTTATTTAGTTAAAATAATTGGAAAATGAACTGGGCAGAAAACACTTGCATAATTGTCACTGTGCCATTGAAAGAGAAGATATAAATACTGCTCTGCTATGCCAAGTTGGAAAAGGATGCACTCTCTGCTGCAACTAAATATTCACATATTCTAACATTGTCTTTTTTGCAGACTTGCATTTGTAATATACTTGTAGTTCTTCAACTGAGAATGTTGTGGTACATACATATGTCTAAGACTCTAACCAAAATAGAGAAACATTGTGGCTTGTTGCTGGGTATTGTTGTTTTCCTTTTCTCGCCCTAAAATTCTGATGTTACATCTGTTTTTTTCTACTTTTTTTTCTCCTTTCCCAATTATTCACCAGTATTTCCTCCCGTATTAGTCAGCTCAGAAGTTAAAATATACAAAAACCCTTTTAAAAGGACTATTTGTGAAGCTCTTGGAGAATGAAGACAGAATCCTGCTGCTTTGAGCACTTATTTTGAATTACTTTTTTAAAAACATCATAGAAGTGTGGCAAAAGCTATCATGTCCTTTTCTGGAGCAAAACCAAGGCCCCACAATCTAGATTTGATTTACTGGCTGGCAAAGGATTATTTGATAATAGTACTCTCAAACAGCCATGAATGCTTAAAGATACATGAAGTATCTTTATGGTATACATAACTGAGATTGTCTCACTGAAGAGATTAATAAGAATGTAGAAATGGTACATAGTGAACCCTCTGCAGGTTGCATTCAAATACATATTACTCATCACCTAGTACCTTTGAATTCTTTTAAGCCTGCAAGATGACAGCTGTTCTAAATATCAGTTTAAAGGTTATGGGTGCAGCATTTAACTTCATCCATTGTTGTGACCTGTGTGTTCTCTGCTCGATTTTTAATCACCACATCTTCCCATTTATCCCAACTGGCTTTACCAGATTAAATTGTATTAGATTGTTTTGCTTTCTTTCTCTTTTGCTAGCACAGTTTGCCCTTTTGTTTATCTCATTCATTCTATCAACTTGGTCTAAATTTCATCCTTTCCTTTTTTGGTTCAGGTTTTCTTTAATTTCATTTCCTTAATACCTTTTCCCCTTAAACTTTCAATTAGCAATTGCCTGTTACTACACAACTATCCAGTGGATAATACTTTTTTCTTCATCACAACAATTGTATCTCTTTATGTCCACTGCCTTCCTGTACTGTTTTTCAGTCCTCTTTCTTACAACAAAATAGAAGATGTTTCTATTTTTTTCCTAGGAGGTCTGGAAATTACAAAATATACTGAAATACTTCTTGTTGGTCGTCTTACAGGTAGCAATACTAACAGTTTCAAGGAATTGCAAATCCTTGCATTTCCTCCCTATTGCTAGCAGCTAGGTGCTTTTTGGAGATGAACTACTTACAAAGCAAATAGCAACCAAACTGTGCTACTTAGAAACAGGCTTTCAAGTAATATTTTGGAACAGTTGTCCTGGAATTTCACCCCTATGCATTAAATCTAGCAAATGCCTAAGCTGGTCAACAGGAAGAAAATATTTTATAATTGCCACATTATTAAAATATGGTTGTACTCTATGTTGTCTTAAAAGACAAAGTAAATTTGTAGTAGATTACCAGACATATCTTAAATGTTTTACACGTCATAGTTTCCATACTGATTTTTGGGTAGTCTTCCTACTTGGTTTGATGCAGCATCCTGGTTTATTTATTTATTTATTGACTTCATCAATCATCCACTGCCTCCTAAATGAAGAAAAACAGACATAATAACTTCAGGAAATGTGGCAAGAATACAGTGAGAAAGATAGCATGTCCTGACTGTATTGTCCTCTAAAAATAGGTGAAATTAGCCCATATGGTTCTTCTAGTAATTGTGTACACCAGGGATATTTACAGCAGCTGGGCCTAATTATTTTGAATATTATTGCAGCTGTTACCTGCCCAACTCCTCCGCAGATCTCTAATGGAAGGTTGGAAGGAACAAATCTGGACTGGGGATTTAGCATTAGCTATGTCTGCTCTCCAGGATATGAACTCTCTTTTCCTGCTGTTTTGACTTGTGTTGGGAGTGGAACATGGAGTGGTGAAGTACCTCAGTGTTTACGTATGTATTCATGTTATATTCTCTATTTTGCTCTTTGTTTTTACTTTTTTTCTTCCTCCCTCCCCAGTGGCTCAATTAATTTCAAACCTGGGACAATTACAATCCTTCCAAAAATTTCTGAAATTTTCCAAAATTTTAATGTTAGTAGTCGGTTGAGAAGGTCATGGCATTATCTGTAAAATCCTATGTGAGCATATAGGAGTCCTTAGACACAGACAAAAAAAAAAATTAAAGGCAATGTGTACAACATAATCCAAGGCAGTTCAAGATTAAAGATACTGTCTTGTTTTTAAATCAAGCTACATATGTGATAGGGTAACTTTCATTATAATCTCTTTTATTTCCTCATACTCATCCTAAACTTCCTGTGATGTTGCAGGGAAATTTTTCTGGCTGTAATGTTGACTAGGCCCTGGGTGATTCTGTGACAATTATATATTTTTCACCCTGCAGTAAATTAACCTATATATTTTATGCAGTAAATTTTATTAATCTGAAAGTTATAAATAACTTTTAATAAAATATTAATGGATTTTTGTATTGCTATAAATTTCATTATAGTATCCAATCCCATTCATTAACACTTATTGTTATTCTTCTGAGAGATATTCAACTGATTGCACTGAAGAAGTAGGTTTTGCAGTTATTTATAGAATAATTATACTATTCTGTAATGGTCTTCAAAAAGGAGTCTAACTGGAAGAGGATAGTATCTTATTCATGGCTTTACAGTCTCTGAAATTTAATTTGAACTTGCCAAGTAGCCGTGCTTGCCAGGTAGCTTGCTAAATGTTGCAAAATGCACTTCTCTGTTCTCTTACTACTTTTTTCATTTTTCATCTCTCCCTATCAAAAATGTTCTCTATTTTGACTATATCTCAGTACTATGAAAGCACATCATATAGATAATATTTTCTTATCCTTTTTCCCCCCAATTATATTCTCATATAATCAACAACAATTTATGACTGCTGCTGAAACTCTGTGTGCCAGAGGTGGAACATGATGAAAAGCATTTTTTTCTGGAAGAAAAAGAACCAGAACACTATTTGTTGCTTAAATTCTCTATTCAGAGATCTTCTAGAGTCCACTATACTGTGAATATCAGAGAGTATGAAAAATTATTTTCATTATTTGTTCTTGATTGAAAAATGGTGTCCTTCATTCATTCGTGGGTATCACAAGCTATTTATGATTTTTAAAGTTGGAGTACTCAATACTGCAGTATACTCTGAAAAAGTAGGCTCTACATTTAAATTTCTTAAAAGGTATATTTAACACAGAATGCAGCTGCCTGGGAATTAAAGGCTATTTCACGCAGATTACATTAACTGAATGTTGTTGATGTTCAGTGGTTACCCATTGGCTTGCAAGAGAAAACAATTGGCAGCCCAGTGCTTGTCGAAGAGCTTAAGCTAGTTGCCATCTGGCAGAAATGAGGGGGAGCTGGTGAAAGTCATTCTCAATAAGCACTTCTTGACATCAGAAATTTAGTTCCTAGCTTGGTTCCATAAAGCCTGTAGCTGAAGATAGGCAAGGTACAGTTATGACATAGAATAATTATTCAGAACGGAATACGACCATGTCCTTGGCTGAATATTTGTCATCTATGACCCAGTAGAATTCTTGGCTTAATTACTCATGCAGTAATTTCAGTACAGGACTGCTGGTTTTATAAGCTTGGCAATAGAAGGCAAAAATGTAGACCTATGACAAAAAATTCCTAACCACAGAAATAACTTAGAATCATAGAATTATCATAGAATATAATGAAATGGAAGAGACCCATAAAGATCATTGGAGTCCAACTGCTGGCCAAGTACAGAACAGCCCAAGGAGTTGTACTCATGTACCTGAGAGCATTGTCCAAAGGTTTCTCAAACCCTGTCAGGCTTGGTGCTGTGACCACTTCCTGAACCTGTTCCAGTGCCCAAACGCCCTCTGGGTGAAAAACCTTTTCTTGATACACAATCTAAACCTCCCTGACACATCTTCGTATCATTCCCTTGGGTCCTGTCACTGGTTACCACACAGAAGAGATCAGTGCCCATCATTTTGCTTCACCTCGTGAAGAAGCTGAAGATCTCAGTGAGGTCTTGCCACAATCTCTTCTCCTCTAGGCTGAACAAATCAAGTGTCCTCAGACACTCCTCATGTGGCTTCCTCTCAAGGCCCTTCATGGTCTTTGTTGTCCTCGTTTGCATACTCTCTAATAGCTTTATATCCTTGTATTGTGCTACCCAAAACTGCACACAACATTCAAGGCGAGGCTGCCCCAGTGCAGAGCAGAGCAGGACAATCCCCTGCCTTGCCTGGCTGGCTATGCTGGGCCTGATGCACCCCAGAACAGTGTTGGCCCTCCTGCCTGCCAGGGCACTGCTGACTCACATTCAACTTGCCACCAACCACGATCTGCAGGTCCCTTTCTGCAGTGCTTCTCTCCAGCAGTGTTTTCCCATTCTGGATGTCCATCCAGAGTTGTCTTATACAAGATCCAGTGCTCTTGTTAAACTTCATATCACTGGTGATTGCCCAGCCCTCTGATCTTTCTGGTTCTTTTTGCAGGGCACAGATGCCTTTAAGTGAGTCAACAGGTTCTCCCAATTTAGTGTCATCAGCAAACACACTTAGTATACCTTTGCGTCCAGGTGTTTTAGGAATCTTCTGGACCTGTTTGTGCCAGCTGTGTGGTATTCACAGTTAGCATCTGGCAAGTTGAAGTCCCCCAAAAAGACAACAGAAGTTGATTTAGAGGTCTCCCTTAGTTCACTGAAGAATAATTTGCCAGTGTCAACATCCTGACTGTGCATCCTATAGTAGATCCCCATAACGACATCCGCTTTGTTTGTGTGTCCCTTAATCCTTACCAAAGGCTCTTAACTTGCCATAATATCCTGGTTTTGGCCAGGACAGGGTTAATTTTTTGCAGTAACTGGGAGAGGGCAAGGCTAAGTCCCAAATGTTATTCTATAACACCTCACATCACTGCTAGGAGTGGGGGAAGGGATTCTTGCTTCTCAGGAGAAAGGCATTCCTTCCAGTCAGAAAAACATGACTTGTCAGGTCAGACTGGGCTCTGCAGTAAATATTTTGCAAGTAAATCACCCTCTCTTTTGTTCACTTTTATAATTATATTGTTGCTTTTACTGACTGTTTTCTTATCATTGCTGTGGCCAGTAAATTGTTCTTATCTCAATCTGTGATCTCTGCCTTTTGTGCCTGTAATTCTCAATCCCACACAGCGGGAAGGGGGAGAGGAAAACCAAGAGGAGTGAAAGAGAGCAGCAGGGTGCTTTTGGAGAATCACATTGGGGGACCCTGAATTGGGCAGTACCATTCCTAAACCAGGACACATAACAAACAGCAAGCTCTGCCACCCCTCTCCCCTGCCTCATCCCCCAACTCACTTGCCCTGCCTATCCCTCTTTAAGAGCGTGTAACCCTCCATAGTGGCACCAGTCACAGGACTGATCCCACCAGCTTTTACTTGTGCCAAGGATGTCATATTTCCTGCGCTCAGTCAAGGCTTCTCCTCATGGAGAAGACTGAAGGATCTCACTAGTACTCAAACACTGGCATGCCTTCCTATTACTTATCAGATGAACCTGACCAAAATCAGATAAACCTGATTTTTCCCCTTTCCCTCTTCCAGTTTCATTTAAAACTCTATTGGTCAGCCCTTCTAACTCCTGCAAAAAAATTTTTTTCTCTTCTCAGAAGAAACAGTCTTCTGACTGCCATTGAATAACAGTTGATCTGATGTTGTATAGACCATAATATGATTAAAAACCCCAAAGTTTCTCTGATGACACCATCCTCAGAGCCATCTGTTGATCAGTTTGGTCTGCCTGTTCCTTTCAGTATTCTTCCCTGATACTGAAAGGATCGAAGAAAATACAAGATGTCCTCCTGATCCTTCGATAAATTGTGCTAAGACCTGAAATCTCTTTTGGTTACCCTTGAACTTCTCTTTGCTACCTCATTGCTATGGCCATAAAGAAGAGCAGATAATAATCAGAGTGTTGTACCAGACTAGAGAGTTTTCTAGTAATGTCCCAGGCTCCAGAAAGGCAGCGGGCTTCTCTATGATAAGGTCTGGTTGGCATATTGGGTCCTCGGAATTCCTCATAGGGATTCACCTATGAAAGCCACCATTCTTTTTATTTGACAGAGGTGGTCATGATGCAGGGGGTAGGTTATTTTGCCCTCCAATTCCAGAAGGACCTTCATCTGCATCTTAAGTTGTCAGTCCCTCTAGTTCCAGGGCCTCATACCCATTGTATTTGGGCACCTGGGAAGATGAGGCAGGCTGGGAAGGGATTTGCCTGTCCCTGCAAGTAGTGAACTACTTCCATTTCCCCTCATCTCTTAGATCCCCTCTTTCTGCCTGGTGGTGAGAGGGTAGGGGTCCTTTGTTTCTTGTGTCATGGTTGGCTGGTTTATTCATCTCAGGGATGGCAGAATATGATACCACAAGTCAATCTCCTTGTCTGATGCTCTTCAGCCCAAATGCCTCATCAAGAAGCTCAGTTAACAGGCTGAGCATCTCCTCTACCTGGCACATCTCAGAGAGGTGTGCTCACTGCTGCTGTCAGACATTGACAAGAAACGTGCTGTTAATCTGTTAAATTTCTTCTAAGAATGAAACTGGCCTCAAAGTCTCCATGCCACAACTCCATAGTCCTGCTCTGTTAAAGGCTCTCAGAGTCCTTACGAAAATATTTCCATTGAGAGTGGAAACACTCGTAAAACCTCCAGTTCACTGCAACTTCAGTTTGTTCTGCAGTGACCTGTTCTAATATCAGAGGAAACGGCTATGTTTTACCATGATGCCTGGCTTCCACACTTAGTGATATAAGAGTAAGATATTCAGTAGATATTCAATGACTAGGTCAGCTTGACTGACAGCTAAGTAGTGGAGTTTACTTAGTTTTATAAGAAAATTAATAAATTTACCAAAACCTTATTTTTTTGAATGTGAGAATTATTTTTCCCTTCAGAGTTGTCACTTTTTTGGTGCAAATAAGTGTTACGAGACAATTTCATGTCCCTGTGTTAAAAATTTGTGTTTCATGTATTCTCAAATTAAGACACAGAATTTTCTAGTGAAAGTGTAACAAGCATGATCTGTCATGCACAAATGAAGCACACTATGTGGCACTACATCCATCCATAAATCTTTCAGAATTTGGCCCGGAATTCTGCACACAGTCCCCTGCCACCTAAAGTGATGAAATTGCATGCATTTCTGGTATGTTACAGATTAAGCCCATTTTCTTCACCAGTGTGGGTGAGCATGGATTTCCCATACAGTGTCTGAAGAAAGAAGCAGAGAGCAGGAACATTTCATGTGGGCAGGTCCTTTGGAAAGCTTAAAATATGGGTGACAAAGATAGAAGCATTACAAATGCATTTTGATTGTTGTTTGAGAAATGTAGTTTAAATTATGTTTATAGATGAAAAAAAAAGAGCACAAAATTCCACTGTCTGTATGGCACGTCTATTTAGAAACATTGTTGAACATGTACAGATTAGGGGTTTTTATTATTACTATTATTAGTAGTACACCATTTTCTGTCTGATACGAAATTAGACTACACAATACTAGAATTCATGTGTGACGCGCCGCCCCGGTGTCCACTCGGGCTCCGGCTAGCTCTCCGGGGCAGCGCACCGAGTGTGGCCGCTCCCCGTCCCGCCCGATCGGGGTTTCGGGGGAGTCGGTGCAGCCCGCGCTCCCTCGCAGAGAGCGCAGGACAGCGGCAATAAGTGCAGCGTCGAGGAGACGGAGTAATTCGAAGGGAGAGAGACGGGCAGCTTCGGGTGTAGGACAGAGAACGTTTATTGAGGTCCAGGGGTCCACGAAGCCACCAGGCTTGCTCAGGGAGCACGAGGTTTTAAGGGGGGGTGGAAACCAGGGGTGGAAGGATACAGAAACCAATCGGGTGAGGGTGGGGGAGGAATTGATTACAAACACAAACCAATAGGGTCGAGGGTGGGAGTGGACCAAGGTACAGCAGCTAATGAGGGAATAGGGATAACATAACTGACAGGGAAGATTCCAGAATAGGGGTATGGGTTAAGGGAGGATTGACACTCTCGTGGGTTGGGTGTAAGAGATTGACAGGGAAGATTCTGGAACATGGGTATGTGCCCTGGGGAGATTGGCAGGTGCAAGGGAAGGAGGGTGAACACCTTGTATGGAAAGGAGGGGTTTGGGGCAAACCATCAGGGATTACAGAATAAGGGAGGTTTTAGGGGGATACCAACAGTAATATAAAACATTCAACAATAATATAAAACACTAGAAAACCCACTACCACACATGGTGTGTCAAGGAATAATATAGTCTGATGACACAGGGTTTGCCATAGCTGATTTAATTTCCTGGGCCAATTATTCAAAATCCAGCTTCTGGCATTATTCATTACTTCATACTGCAGAAGAAGGCCAGTAAATTTGCTAGCAGTGCATTTACTCAGTTATGACATGCTATAAACATAAGGAATCTTTAGGTGATAGGAATAAGGTAAAAATATCCATTTAAGAACAGATTTTTATGAGTGAAATTTATCTTGTCTAATAACAGTTTATTATTATCTGACTTTTGGACTGCTACAGAAGTTTCTTTATTATGTTTTTTTGTGTGTGTTTCTTTCTTGCTAACTGTTCTAACTTTCAAGTATTGTACTTCCATACATACCAAATCTTACCTTTCAGTGAAGGATGAGGAAGCAAGACTTTATGACTCTTAAAATCTATCTGCCAAATCCTTTAATCATACAAAATATTGAGCACTGGGTAGGTGGCAAGAAAGCAGGAGAGGGAGGAAGATAGACATGAAAGTTTGATACCCTCTTTAATTGCTCTCTGAAGATTTGCAGATTGATACGGTTTGGGGCATGGGTGAATTGAGGATATTTGTATTTTAATAAAATTAGTTGTCAAGTTGTCAACTTGATTTATTAAGAGTGAGGTACTGACCAAGCACACTATGTAGTCATTTTGAACAACTATCAGAACTAGTACGATCTAGCAGACTAAATATTATATATCTACTGTCTCTAAATTCCTATTAAATGTTTCCATATTTGATCTGTGTTTAATAAAATAAATACAAAATTTGGAGTAATTTCTTCATTTAGTTCAGCTAAGTGTTATTTTTTTTTTAAATAAATGCCACATTCCATTTCTATCATGTCTTTCTTCACAGCAAAGTTTTGTGGCGATCCTGGAGTACCTGCTCAAGGGAAAAGAGAAGGCAAAAGCTTCATCTATCAGTCAGAAGTCTCTTTCAGCTGCAACTCTCCTTTTATTTTGGTTGGCTCTAGCACCAGGATTTGCCAAGCAGATGGAACATGGAGTGGTTCTTCTCCTCGATGCATAGGTATGATTATGCCCATGTATTGAAATTTCTTTTAATGCTTATTATTCCCCTTCTTTCTAAATCAATCTGGGATTTTCCCGTTATTTTGAATTATCTTGGTGTTATTCTATACTCTCTAAGAATCAAATCACTTTATTTTTGTCTTTGTGATTGGCTTATTGCATGTCGATGAGCAAGCTTAATTTTGTCATACATTCATGTATTTAATTAAAATACTGTAATTTGTTTTGTCTTTAATATATTGCAATTTTTAGAACCGACTCGCACAGCATGTGAAAATCCAGGAGTCCCAAGGCACGGGTCACAAAATAACACATTTGGCTATCAGGTAGAGTATACTTTTTTTAATTAACTTGCATAAATATTTAAATATTTTATACTATCTCAAAGTCTGGAAACACCTGATTAGAAGTTCAGACTCTGCTTCTGTTGCTTTGTTGCTGTGTTTCCTTATTTCTAGCTGTTGGATTACACTAACCCTTTGTCCCTGACAGCAATGCACTACATGAAAAGCTTCTGACCAAGTTCCACTTGATTTCACCTTGAAGATTTTCAGTATCTCCCGCCAATATATAAGTGCTCCCTACAATTTACTAAATAGGCTTTTTTCTTCTCAAAATTGTATATGCTGTGTGCCAAAAGGTTAGTGTAGACATACTCTAAAAACCAGGACTTTTTTCCTGAGAGAAAATCTATTTGGAAGCACAAATTAAATACAGAGTTCTCTAGTGGACTAGAGAACTTCTAGTCCACTTTCCCTTCTCAAAACAGGGTCAGCTGGAACAGATTTATGAGGGCTGTCTGCAGGTGGTTTTGAATATTTGCAGGGATGGAGACTCAGCAGTGCCTATGGGCATCCTGTTCCAAGTTGATCACCCATACAGTGAAAATGAACACTTTTTTCTTAGTTTTAAAGAGAATTTCCCATTTTTCAATTTTTATCTATTTTTTCTTGTTATGTCTCTGGGCACCACTGAAGAAAAGTCTGCTTCTGTTACTTGTCCTGCCCCCAGGGGTTTTTTTTGCAGGCTGGATATACCCAGGCCTTTGAGCTACTCCTTGCACTTCAGATGCTGTAGTCCTTTAATCAATTTTGTGGCCCATCACTGGACTCAATATAGTATTGTCCTTGTCTCTCTTGCACTCACTGGGGCTAGCAGAGGGGAAGAAGCAGCTCCCTTGACCTGTTTTCAGTGCTCTGCCTGATGCCTCCCCAGAGACTCTTGGCCACATTTTATACAAGGCTGTGTTGTGTCAAATGGTGCTTGCATATGTTTCTGTTGGAAAATGAATTATGAAACTGAAAATTATTTTGAACTGCTGTTTTTCTGATTCACACAAAACACTGATGTCAGTGAGATGTTTTCATGAATGATTGGTTTAGAGATGCAAAAATGTACCTTATAATTTGCTAGGAATCTCGTGAACAAAGAGAGAGCCTAATCTATCCTGTGACACCTGCGTTTGATGTCAGGGCTGAAAGCTCCAGGCACATGAAGAGGAATGAACACAAGAGTACCTAGCAGCTCCACAGCTGTATGATGTCTCTGTCTAGTAGCAGGAGAATAAAAAACTGCAGTTTGCTGGAAATGCAAGAAAGGGCTGATGAAATTTGAACAAATTTTAAAAAGGAAATTAGTTTTTAAAAGCAAATTGTAGCTAAAGACTTTTCAATGTTTCATGACCAAAAATTTATTTGGTTTATCCTTTTGATGGCCTTTATGCAGTATTATTCAGGCTTGGTTTTTAGCAATATTTGGGTTTTCAGATTGTGGTAGATCACAATCATATGCAAGTGATAATAAAATTATATAATTTTTCTCTACAGACTGAAAGTGGTGCTTTGTGCCAAGACAGGATAAGCAGGGGCAGACCTTAGGCTAACATTGTTTGGTTATAATGCAATATTATGCTAGAGGACAGCCCTTTATTCAACTATGTATCAAATAAAAAATTTATTATTAAGCATTTTCTCTAATTTTATTGTCACAGTTTCACATATTAATGAGCTTTCATTGAAGAAGCTAATGCAGTCTCTCATTTGTGCTGTAGTTGTTGTCAGTAAAATATCACTCACAGCTAGCATGGAACTGTAAAAATATCAAGCAAAATGTCAATTGACAAATCATTTGTAAAATAAATGTAAGTGCTGGCAGAGAGTTTACAACC
>VWZP01004923.1:123712-159090 GCA_013396995.1 Dicaeum eximium | reverse complement strand
AAAAAAAAAAAAAAAATTGTGAACAGTCATAAGATGCCCAGCATTTAAGATGCATGTGCTATAGTCTCCTTACCCAGCCAGCAACTTATTCTCATGTTCACACAGTGAATTTGATTTTATGTAGTAACTAAATGTGCAACTTCTGGTTACTCTAAATATGATTGCTTAGTTAATATATAACGGGGTAGAAGTGTCATTCATACAGATGAAGCTGAGCTTAGCTCTTGATTGGGTGGAAACAATTGTGAAAATGATTGGTTCTAGACAAGTTATTGCCTGTAGATCCCAGAAAGAAATATTGCATTATCATACATTGTATAATATTATGTCTCCTTTAAAACCACAAAAATATTGTAAATTAATGTATATTGTGCTATAATTCACTTCCTGTGTGAATGGGATAATAGTGATTTTTGCTTCTATCCATAGCAGGAAGTTAAATGATAATTCTAAATTGTTCCAAAATACATATGTGGGGTTTTTTTGTTTTGTTTTGTTTTATTTGGGTTTTGTTTGTTTTGTTTTAACTCTATTAAATACTTTATATTTAAACTAATATTAATATGGTAACTTAATTGAATTAATTGTCAAGGTTTAAATTTATTTCTCAGTCTCATAAAAAATACCAAGCTGTAGCCTTACACTTAGAATTCAAATCTTCATACATGGAATCCTGTTTTAAGTTTTCATCAAATAGTACTACCTCCTCTTTTACCTGACAAAAATCACTGACTGACACTTGCTTTTCACAATACTGATGTCAAGTTATGAACTTCCACAGCACCTGTTTTTTCCCTTACTCTTGATTATCTGTTTTCCTATCTCATTGCACTAAAAGTTCAGGCAAACACAAGATAATTCTAGGCTTGACTAAAGGTGTATATAAACCCGACCTCCTGGAACCTGCACTAACAGAAGCACAAGTATCACCACGTCACATTTGAATGATATTTTAACTATTAAATAAGAGCTTTGTAGAAAAAGAGGCAACAGAATTTTGCATGGACTTTATTGTTCAGTATTGAATTCTTTAGGCAGAAGCAGATCAGTTTCTTATGTGTTCAAATAACATCAAAATACCAGTTGAGTGCTACTTGGATATCTGGCATGGCATGGAAATGAGTAGCATTATCTGCTTTAATTGTTATGAATACATACTTCTAGGATGTTTACTTTTCATCTGAGCCATTTTTATTTGACAGATCTACCTTAGCAGTGTGCTACAATGGAGACAAAATAACTTTAGAACTTCGTGAATACTGATTTCATCTGTAATCTGGAAAATGAATGACTACTTGAAAAGAAACTGTGGAGTTTGAAATACTTCTTCAGCAATGTTGCTAGAAACAGAAAAGTGCTTATAGCACTTTCACCATAAGCTATTGTAACACAAAATGCTGCTGAATTGAAGAAACAGTTTAGAGCAGCTTAGACTAGTCAGTCATATATATAACATTTACTACTTCTCATACTTTTCCAACATGTTTTGTAGAAATTCAGCTATCTTCCCTTATATTGAGGCCTAAACTGAGCCAAACAGCAATCTTAATATAAAAAGGAAAATAGACACAAGGCAGTAGTGGTAGCCCTCTGCTAGCTCTTGGGTTCTATTTTATGAAATTCTATATGAAACTTGATCTGCTGATGTTGAGCACCCTTGCAAATAATCTCCTTCTGTGAATGTAATGCTTATAAAAACTTCAGTGTTGATTGAATTGTAAGATGAAGTTCCAAGAGAAGTGCTCTACTACCACAATACAGCTCTCTCCATTAGCACCGTTGGCACCACCACTGCATCAATGAAAATGTAATTTAAGCCATATCAGACACCATGTATTTTCCTGCTTCTCATTGTCCTGAGGTCTCTGGTGTCAGTGTGTTAGTGTCACAATCTGGAGTGCTTCACTGGCAAAAATATGATTTTTTTTTTTTTTTTAGTCTCTGTCATTCTTGTTTCATCTGGGGTTATTTGTAATGTTTCTAACACACTTTTATACCACCCACACTGCAGCTCATTATCATACACATACATTTCAGTCCATATTATAAAGTACATTTCACCTATGTTAGATAGATGTTTTTTACCTCTGAAATCTGATTCTGTCCTGGCCTGTATGTCTTAAAGGGTGAGTTGTTCACAGCAACAGGATCTCCAGTGCTTAGTCTGTGTGACATCTTTTATCATAGTCACACTGTTGTCTTCTTCACAGCATCCTGCTGTCTGCATTTCTCAAGGGCTTTGCTGTCCTTCCAGCTCCAGGCCCATATTTCTCTGTACCTCATCACATTAGTGGGAAATAGCTCATTCTGCACATACTAGATTCTTTCTTTTCTGCTGTGAATATAAATCTGTGGTTGTACCATACAAAGATAAGGAAAAGCATAAAACCTAGTAATAGCTACCTGATCACAAGAACTTTAAATTTTACAGCTAAAGCAAGTTTAGAAACAAAACAAAACCAAAACAAGCGCAAAACTCCAGACAGCTCAAGACTCTTTCATGCAAAGGAAGCCTGTCAAGCATCTTGCCAACTCAAAACCCTGTTATAAGGGCAATAATGTATTAATGGGCTACCAAACTACAGATATAGTGAAGACTTAATGAGGCATGTTTTCATTCACTTAAAATGTGATGGTAAAAGTTACTGAAGATAAATAACTGGCATTCCCTTAGCTTCTCAGTTCTTCAGCACAAATTCCTAGGAATGGAGAAATTAGAGTATCTTCATGTTCTTTGGTGAACTGAAATCTAAGAAAAAAATTATTGTAGAGTAACTCATGAGAGTTAAAAGTATCTTCTATTCTTACAAGGAGTATAAGAAATAAGAAGGATAATAACTTATTTTGATAATTGTTTAACATTTTTATCATCTTATTTGGTAAAAAAAATTATCTAGAGTACTTTATAAATGAATTCAGGTTAATATTTATGCATTTTCTTCTCAGATAGGCATTTCTTCTGTTAGAGAATAACAAATATACACTCTGGGGTTTAGGAAAAAAAAAAAAAAAAAAAAAGTTAATTTTGGGAATATCCTAGCTATAACTGACATTATAGAAAAGGCAGCTATAGAAAAGCACTATTTTTTTTATTGGAGGCACACACTGTTGCCTAGAGTACTAATGCTTCTACTTGAGCTGTAGAATAAAAATCAGAACAAATCTGACATCTCAGGACTGGGAATTTTTGAGTATAGAATACTGTATTGTAGCGCCATCTGGTGCCTCTCACACAAGAATATTGCAAAGAATACCACAAAACTTTAAAAAATTACTTTTATTTGTTTAATAATTACTATACATATTCTATATTGTTAATTTATTAATTTTTTTTTTTACATATTAGTTGTAATTTTTTTCATTTATTTGTAATCTTGAACAGCACAGCAGCACTTAAACATCTTCATCCCTTGGGCAACTGTTGCATTTTTGATGCTGCTTTGGTGCTTACATCTATAAAGGTTGTGTTTCTTGTGAAACCATAAAATCATGGAATGGTTTGGGTTGAAAGAGACCTTCAAGATAATCTAATTTCAGCTCCCCTGCCATGGATAAGGACAGCTTCCAGTAGACCAGGCTGCTTAGAGCCCCATCCAGCCTGGCCTTGAACACCAGCAGGTATGAGGCATCAGCAGCTTCTCTGGGCAACTTGTCCTAGTCTCTCACCACCCTCACAACAAAGAACTTCCTCCTATTATCTAGTCTAAACCTACTCTCTTCTGAATCCACTCCCCCTTGTGCTATCACTACATGTGTCTGCACAAAGTCCCTCTCAGGTTTCCTGTAGGCTCCCTTCAGTTACTGGAAGGCCCCAGTTAGGTCAGAATGAAGCCTTCTTTTTTCCAGGATTAACAAACACAGTTCTCTCAGTCTTTCCTCATAGGAAAATCCCTCAGAACATTTTGGTGTCCCTCATCTGGATTTCCCCTAAAAAGTCCATGGTTTTCTTGTGTTGAGATGCCCAAAGTGGGACCCAGCACTCTGGGTGAGGTCACCAGAACAGGGCAGAGGGACAGAATCACTTCCCTCAACCTGCTTCCCCATGCTGCTTTTGGTGCCTCCCTAGATACAATTGGCTTTTTGGGCTGCAAGTGCATATTGCTGTCTCATGTCCAGCCTCTCATCCACCAGCACCCCCTAATTCTTCTCAGCAGGGCTGCTCTCAATCTGTTCATATCCCAGCCCACCCCTACTATAAGGTGTAGTGCAGAACCTTGAACTTGGTATTACTAAATCTCAGGATGTTCTCGTGGGCCACTTGTCAAGCTTGTCTAGGTCCCTCTGGATGGATCCCATCCTTCAGATATGTCACCCACTCAGCTGGGTGTCATCTGTGAATTTGCTGGGGATGCATGCAATCCCCTCACCTGCGTTGTTAAGGAGATACTAAATAACACCGGTTCCAGTACTGAACCCCAAGGGACACCATGTGTCATTGATGTCCACTGGGATTCTGGGACATTGACCACTACCCTCTGGATGTGACTGTCCCATGACTTTCTTATCCATCTAACAGTCCACTGATCAAATCCATCTTTGTCCAATTTAGAGAGAAGGATGCTTTGGGGAACTCTTGAGTGAAAGTGAAAGGCTTTACAGAAGTCCAGAAAAATCATGTCTATAGTGCTTCCCTTGTCTACATTCCCTTCCCTTGTCCACTGATGTAGTCATACGAACACATCTTTCTTAAGGCTAGTACTTCTTAAAAGTAATATATTGGTGGTGATTGTTTTAACTAAGCTCTTTACCACAAAATAAAAAAAAGCTTCTATAGCTACTTGGTGCAATTTCTAAAACTTGTAGTATACTACTTTGTGCTTAACCATGCAAGTGATTTAGCATATTTCCTTCAAAATCTTTTAAAAGTAATTACATAGTCCAGTGAGCACAGAAAAGAGCAAAATAAAGGAGATGAATTTTAAACCACATCCTGTGTTGATGAGCCACTATCTCTAGTTCATGGGTTATTATTAAATTTCATTCTGATGAGAAACTTGAGCTGAAATGGAATAGTACTATAAAGTTTCAAATTAATGCTTGTAGCAGTGAAATGCTGTTTCCCAGTACTAAACTATCAGGAAAGAATCCACATTTTACCTTTGAGCATCCGTCTGAATCAAGTGTTATGCATTTAAACAAAATAATTTAAAAATCAAATTCAAACCAGAACTATAAATGTGCTGTCACAGATAGTTTAAAGTTTTCAGCTTCTTGTTTAAACATGAGTTGATAAATAGATTAATACAGGTCACTGCAGAACAGTAGATGCGATCTGTGCACCTTAATATTTGAGTTAACCACTCACACTATGTAATACAATACTCTCTGAATGATGTACTTTTAATCTAATTTCCTCGCTTTTGATGGAAACTAAGAATTATTTGCATTTTCATCAATTTCACCATGACTGGACATGCTGAACAAGTTATTCCATTTTATGTTTGCACAGAAACTGTAAGAATTCTATTTTCCTTTTTATGCAACACATACCCATAATAAGGATAATAATTAAAAGCTAATCTCAGATGAATTGCTATTGTAAATTGTAATGTACTCATGTTCCAGCTTCTATTATCAAAGTGGTATAAAGAGCTGTTATTCTTTACCTCTTCTCATCAAAAAACAAAATTACAATGTCATAGGAACATTCTGGAGCATGAGGCAGTGTTGTTGACCAGCCCCTTCTATTCTAATCAAATATTTCTCATTATAACCTGTGAATATATCCAGCATTCCCCAAAGATCTAGTTCAGCAAAAGTCCAGCAGAATCTAATACCCATTTCAGTTTTGAGACTTCCCTTGTCTGTGGCAATTTTGCCCAGCTGGCTCTCCTTTGGTCCAAATTGGGGAAGGGACCACAAGCTTTGTTTCCAAACTCACAGTTCATCAACTGTTCCAGGCCCAAAGCAACACAGTAGAGAGACCACAGAAGATGAGGATTTGATTTTCTTCCATGGAGGATCTAATTTTGGGGGGAGAGTAATTCTACAGAGAACGAAAGAGTTTTTTATTTCATGTCAAGTGGTTCTGTGAAATTAATTTACTTTCCAGAGAAAGAGAATCACAACTTATGAAGTCTGTATTATGTGAAAGAGTGATCAGATTTAGGAAAAAAATCCCAGCTTGATAGTTGCTCATAACAATATTACTGTGTTTTCTACTTTTCAACAGGTGGGAAATGTTGTTCAATTTCAGTGTAAAAAAGGACACCTGCTCCATGGTTCAACAACACGAACTTGCCTTCCTGATCTTACATGGAGTGGAGTCCAGCCAGAATGTATACGTAAGAAATGATAACTTTTATCTAGATTATTTAGCTGTAGTAACATTGTCATAAAGTTAATTTATATGAATTTATTAACTGAAAGTTAAGAGAAATTTACATTACTAGCTTACAGCAGCTAGAAATAAGATTCTGACTGAATTTTTGTATAATAACAGTAGAGCTTAAAAAAAAAAAAAGACATAAAATAGGCAAATCTTTATCCAAAGTCAATTTCTATCTGAGAGGGTGCAACCCTTCCAACTCAGAGAGGAGGTGGAGAGAATAGGACATATCAGAAGGCTCTATTCTAAAATGTGCAGGAAAGCATATAATTAAAATAAGTACTAGTAAAGAGTTTGAACTATTTCCCAACCAAGGAGTCACAGTATTTTATGATGGGGAAAAAAGTGTTTGCAATTGGAAGTATTTGAATCTGAAATAGAAAGAATCTTATTTGAGAATAGACAGCAGCACTTCATTTCATAGATCTTTTACACTTTGTTAAATAATAAGATATAAGATCATAGCTAATCTTTCCAGTTCAGCTAGTCAGCTGTATTTTTTATGGAAATAGTCTTACCTTGTAAGGTCTGACCATATAGAGTCACTTCAGTGAATGGAGGACAAATCCACAGAAGGAAACAGCATTACTATTATTTCAGCTGGTGCTAGTGTTAATCTTAAGCAAACAGCAACTCAGTAGCTCAGTTTATTGAAAGGTGGACTCCACTCTTGGAGGTACGCTGTCTTTGAGATAACACATATATCCCACATTCTGGTGATTGTTAAATATATAAGACTCTTCATATGACATTAGAAATGGTAACTTAATTTTTCTGATATTTACAACTCACCTTCAATTTCTCCTTGACCTTTCATAGTGTTTTCCAACTGACCATTTACTCACTGTTATACAATGCTACATAGATATCATAAGTGGTGTAAGCCACAAGCCATGATTGCTTTTAAGTCTGGTACAATGTGTGCTGTCTCTGCTCTCATATGCAGACAATTAATTTTGTTTGTGGGAGTGCATTTCAGTCTGTTCTTGGTCCCTTGGAATTGAAAGGCCCATGTTTTAGGGTGTATTTACAGACTCATGGTAATATTTTATAGACTATATAGTAATTTATAATGTGAATTAAAGTATATTAATATGTAATTTCTATTGATTTTTTTTACTTTGTTAGTTAGCTCTCAGTATGGGCATATATTATCTGTTCAGAAATATGTTCACCATTTTGACAGAAGGACATTTTATCTTTTCTTTGTAGCTCACAGCTGTAAGCAACCAGAAACACCAAGTCATGCTAACGTTGCAGGAATGGATCTTCCATCACTTGGTTACACATTGATTTACACTTGTCAGCCAGGCTTCTTCTTGGCAGGAGGGTCAGAGCACAGAGCCTGTAGGTCTGATGGCACATGGACTGGGAAGGTTCCAGTGTGTGAAGGTAAGCTCTTCTGTTTCCTGCTGCATCTGCCATCTGTCAGATTTCAGTGCTTTTCTTTACTTGCAGTTGGCACATGCACGGCAGCACTTTGATCGGGCTCAGTCAGCATGTTTTTGTGAAAGGCAAGTCCTGCTTGGTGAACCAAACCTTCTCCTGTAACAAACTGACCTGCTTAGTGGTCACTCACTACTTGGCACTGGTGAGACCACACCTTGAATAGTGTGTGCAGTTTTGGACCCCTCCCTCCAAGAAAGGTGTTGAGGTACTGGACTGTTCCCAAAGGAGAGGAATGAAGCTGGTGGAAGGTTTGCAGCAGAAGGCTTATGAGGAGAGGCTAAGGAAGCTTGGGGTATTTATCCTGGAGAAAAGGATGCTGAGGGGAGATCTTATTGCACTCTATAAATACCTGAAAACAGGTTGTAGAAAGGTAAATGTTGGTCTCTTCTTCAAATTAACAAGTGATGAGAGGAAACGGCCTAAAGCTGTGCCAGGCGAGGCTTAGGTTGGACATTATGAAAAGCTTTTAGGAAAAATTAGGAAGAGCTGTCAAGCATTGGAACAGGCTGCCCGGGGAAATGGTGGAGGTGGATGTGTAGATGTGGCATTTAGAGCCAAAATGTAGTGGAGGGCTTGGTAGTGTTAGGTTAACTATTGGACTCTAAGACTGTAGAGATCTTTTCCAACCTAAATGATTGAATGATTCTGTAGTAATTTTCGAGAAAGATGCCTAAAATCCAGGAAGATGCCTGAATCAGTGTGTGAAATTAATCCAAAGGGTTTATTATTATTTTATATTTTTATGTTAGGAACTGTATACTACTAGAAAACAAAATGTATCTACTTTGTCCTTGCTGTTGTAACCTTTAATTTTGTTTCTAATTTTTACTACCCACTTTGTCACAGTAGGACACGAAAAACACTGTAGCCAAGTCCTGGTGAGCAAGGTGGTTTTCATGTGAGATAAGGAATATATTCAAGTGTAGGAACCGTTTGGAATTTTATTTCCTGAATAATTAAAGGCCTTTTCAGATTACTGTTACCTAATGTTTCAGATGTGGTTATCCCCAGGGCTCTTACAGAGGCATTCAAAGGTTTTGTAGCCAAACACTGCTACTTGGAAGGGAAATAGGAAATGAATAGTTTGTATTACTAAAAAACAGGTGTCCTGGAATTGCATGCCAGGCAAGTGTAGGGGGAATAAAGCAGAGCTTTGGGAAAGTGCTAGAAAGCTAGCAGCCAGGAAGCTTATTACTTGTTAAGTAGTTGGAAAGTATTATGGCAGGCCAAATGTGATTCATAGATTTTATTTTGATTCAAGAATTTTCTGCTGCTGCTTTTGGAAGAAATTGTTCACCTCTTATTGTGGACTTCACAAAAATAACTTGGAAATAGATGAAAGGGAATAAAATATTAAGGGCTGAGAGCTCTAAAGGGATGTGTAGGGGAATTAAACTAGAAATTGATGCTTTAAATACAAAATTGAAATCTTGAGAGTCCAACTCAAATATCTGGACCTAGAAACTTAAACTTCATAGTTAACTAGTTTTAGTTTTGGATTTGTACCTGACATTTCTATTTAAGTTTTATTTTGTGTTTCAAATTTCAGTTGTGGACTTGACTAGAAATTTTTCCACTTGACAAGGCAAATTGACTCATCATCTTTTTATGCTAAAGCCCAACTGGAAAGTGTGATACAGATATTTCAAACATGAACTTAATGTAGTCAGAAAGTATATGCTGTTGAACCATGCCCTCCAGGTCAACAATGTAGAGTGAAGATCAGTAAGTTTCTTTCAAAACAGAGGGGAAATAGAGGTTAATCAATCAATGGTAATAGTCCATGAGAACCTTAGGTTGCATTTCAAGCCCTGCCCTTGCTTCTTCACAGTTTTAACATACATGACAAGAAAAGACCTTTGCAAAAAGCTAAAATTTTTTCTCAATAAAAATATTCTCAGTCCTTCTTGCAAAAGTTTCCTTTTTATGCAGAAAAATACTCATCTCAGGGGCAAGGTAGTTTCTTTTCTTATGTATTTTTTTAGAACATGGATTGGAGAACAAATGCCTGGGTTCAAGGCCAAGACCCAAAATACAAAACATTGAAATCACAGTTGGCGCAAGGAATTGAGTCTACTGCTACATGAGAATATTTTATATTAGGAGACAGAATTATTTGTCTTCTTTATTTTCCAGTAAATCCAAATTAGTTTCTTTAAAAAAAAAAAAAACCAAACAAACAAAAAAAACCACAACAGCTTAATCTCTAGGAAATCATAAAGTCCTAGTGCATTTAGTTCATCATCTTCAGTGGTGGGAGAGTTTCTGCTCTCAGAGGAGAAGAAATTACATTCTCCAACTTCCAGTGCTCATATCACCTGAGCAGTTGGAGATACTGTGGAGAGCCTCTTTTTTTTCTTTCTTTCTGTTGTTATCCTTTAAAGAATCAGGGACCTTCTCCTTCAATATTAAGAGATTAAGGCAGAACCTATGGGTTTTCAGTCTTGAACACAAGATGTCTCACTCAGTGCTGCTGAAGACAGTTAAGTCCTGGAGAGAAACAATTTCAAGCTTCCTTTGTTATGTGTGTCTTCACTTTTTGGTCTTACATTGCAGTCAATGCACTGCTCACTGCTCCTAATCCAAGTGACAGAGCCAGGATTAGATGCTATATTGGAAGGCATCTCACATATTAGGTGCATGGTCCAGGACTGTAAATTCTGAAACATGGATTCAGAAGTGAAACCTTGCACTGTTTGACAGCTGAAAATGACTTAATAACATCCAGGTGCCTGATTTAGGAGGACATGGGGGAACAGAAGAAATTTGTGTGCATGTGCTCCTGTGATATTAAGGTTTGATACCAGCTGAAATCTCACTCATATTTGAGTTTTAAACATCATCCTATATGCTTTTAACAAATAAATTCCATTATGGAAATTATTTTTATTGTTTCTGAGTAACATCTTGCTACTGCTTTATCTTTATATCTTTTATTGTTTCGAACAGCTGGTTCTAAAATATTAGTGAAGGATCCCAGACCAGCGTTGGGAACCCCAAGTCCCAAACTAAGTGGTAAGTACTCCAAGTACTATAACTCCAAGTTTATATAGTTATAAACCATTTCTGTAGAAAAAACAATGAGGATCAGTTTAGTGATATTGCACTAAGTGGTTGGTAAGTACTCCAAGGTTTATATAGTTATAAACCATTTCTGTAGAAAAAACAATGAGGATTGGTTTAGTGAGATTGCACTGAGTGGTTTAGAATGTGTAAAGGATATTACATTAGACACTAGATTAACAAGGGGGAAAAGATAATTGAATTATTCCCTAATTTTGAAGTTCATCTACCATATGGTATAATTTATATCTATATATAATTTCTGTTAAGTAATGAGAGTTTTATTGGTTTTACTGAAATCAGTGTGTTCTGTGTAAGATTCTATGTGATTTATTTATTTAGAATCTGTATTACTCACCTTGAAATAATTTAAAGATGTCTTGCAGTTTTCTTCAGTCCTGCACTTTTTACATATTGCTAATTTATATTGCTTTACCTAAATACTTAGTACTAGCCTTGAACTTAGTCTTTAGGAAAAAAAAAGCTAATTTTAGCTGAGACAAAGTAATCTCCAGTTCTGGGTGAAGCCTCCAGTTTTAACAGATTTCCTGGAGAACCATATTTGGATGTCCTGACAAGGGAAGCTCTTTGTCCACTTAAGAGATTTTTTGAAAAGGGCAGTCTCCTTAACTAAAATTAACCTTTGGCTATAATAAACCTATTGAATTTCTATTGATAATGAATAAGATTTAAAAGTAATATTTTAGCATATGGAGATTTGGAGGCTTTTTTTTTTTTAACATTTTGTGTACTAGTTCAAAACAGTGCTTTTCATGTTCTGCTTAATGGACAGCAAGTTTTTAATTCAGAAAATTTTCATTCATTTTGTGCAATCCCAGTTAACTGCCAATATAGCACATAAAGATCAGTTTTCCTAAAAGTAGGAAAATATATTTCAGGCAGATTACAAATCAACAGCATCAGAGCATTTCCACCATGCAATTTCCTTGCTTACAGGTCCAGTATCCACATGTTTTTTCAAGAAACATACACAAATATACATACAGGTACAGAGACAGAAAAACTAAGAAAGCCCCTTTACCCTTCATAGAGAAGACCTGTCTTTGTGTTGCATAAAATAAATGATGAAGGAAAACTGTGGGTATTGCAGTGTGCCTCAGTCTTGGATTTAGGGGTATCCTGAGAGAGAAAAGGGCAAATATTCTTCTCTGCTTATCTGACATGAGATGCCAGTGCCCACATGGACACAGAGCTTTAAATTTGGTGTGAATTACATCAAATAATGTGAAAGTGCTGCTTTAAATAGTGATTCTTAAAGGGATAGCTCTAATACATTACTTTTGAAAGTGTAATAAGCCCATCCTAAATCACTTCTAATTTAATTGTTTGAAAGATATCTCATGTTAAGATTTTAAAGATATGCATGTATCAGTTTTTACATCACAGGTAGCTTTCTGTTGTTTTGGTGGGTTTTTTTGTTTTTTGGGGTTTTTTTGTTTCTGAAATAGCATTACTGAAATTAATAATTTTTCAGTTTGCTAATGATAAGTGTTAAATGTGAGGGCATAAATCTAGCCTATTTATTCCCCAGCAGACTATGATCTGTTTTAAATTTTAAACTAGCGGATTAATTTTTTTCTCCTGGTGAAAATCATAATGTTTTTAAGCATTTGAAGCAAAACTTCATATATATTTTTTTTTTACAAAAATTAACTAGTTAATAAAGAAAATGATTATAATATTTCATGTCATTTAAAGAAAATGCTTATGAATATTTTGATATCTAAATAGATTCTAATTTCCACAAAATTTAATGCTAGCCATATGTCCTTAGCTGTCTGTGCTGGCGTAGAAAAGATTCCACAGTGAGTGGAATACAATCTTCTGGCTAAAGCTTTTAGAATTTGTGAAACTGGTTAGTGCTGGGACAGGTCCATATTTTAGGAAAAAAGCAAATGAAGATGTAGTTGTGGTTGTACTCTTCAGTGCAAATACATTTCTTATATAAATTCATGCCAAGTTTCTATGTTTTATATCTGAAAATTATGCATAGTAGATTTATAAAGAATAAAGATTTATAAATAATATTTATCATACATTTTGTTGGGGTTTTTTGACTTTTTAAGTACTAAATATTGCAAAATTTATTGAAACATGTTTTCATCTGTATAGTTCCTGATGATGTATTTGCCCAAAATTATATATGGAAAGGATCTTACAATTACAAAAGCAAGAAGCAACCCATGACTTTGACAGTTACCAGTTTTAATGCAACTTCAGGAAGAGTAAATGCAACACTTACAAACAGCAATATGGAATTGCTTCTATCAGGTATGAGCTAAGGAAAATCAATTTCCTTTATTTTTTTTTTTTCATTTTTCTGCCTTACATATATTGGTTTCCTGTAAATTTCTGCATAACTTAAATTTTATTATCTTAGCAAAGAAATTTTCATTGCATTTTAGTTCCTTTCCAAAGGTAGGGCTTTTTCCACTTCTCTCCTTCCCCTTGTTTTCCTTGTTTTTGTTTTTGTTTTTTTTTACTTTTCCAGGTTTTACTATATTTGGTGTTAACAGTCAGTAAGGAGTGAAAGAATCATATTAATTATCATGTTTCTATTCCACACATTTTAAATAAAATTCAAGTACTGTTCCTGAGATTTTCTTAATTCTTAATTATAAAATTTCCCCACTGTAGCCTAATGATTAATAATAAATACGATGAGATTGATATATGTTGACCTAGAAAGTCAGAGATACCTAATGAACATGTAAAGAAACTAGAGCTGACACTTGTTAGATTTTCTAAGTAAAAAAAAGGCCAGAATCATAGAACTTTTAAGGTCTAAAAAGACTTCTAAGATAACCAAGTCAACCTAATACTGCCAAATCCACCACTGAACCATGTCTCTGGAAGTGCCACCTGTACACATCTTTTAAATAGGGGGAGTCCACCACTTCCCTGGACAGTCTGTTCCAATGCCAGACAACCCTTTCAGTGATGAATGTTTTCATAAGATCCCATCTAAACTTCTGCTGGCACAACTTGAAGCCATTTCCTTTCATCCGACCACTTGCTGCTTGAGGAAAGCACCAAAATGCACCTTGTTTCAACTTGTTTTCAGGTAGTTGAAGAAAGGATGTAGTCTCCTTTCAATCTCCTTTTTTTCCAGACTGGGCATCTCAAATTTTCTCAGACTCTCCTCCTAAGACTCGTGCTCCAGACCCTTCTCCAGCTCCATTGCCCTTCTCTGGACATGCTCCAGCACTTCCCTGTCTCTCTTATAATGAGGGGCCCCAAACTGAAGGCAGGATTTGAGGTGTGGCCTCACCAGTGCCAAATATGGGGCAATGATCAGTGCCCTGGTGCTGCTGACCACCTTATTTATTATACAAGCTGTAATTCCATTGGCCTTCTTGGCCCCCTGAGCACACTGAAGGATCATGCTCAGCCATGACCAGCACCCCCAGGGCCTCCCAAGCCTGTAAAGTAGCATGGGGTTGTTGTGACCCAGGTGCTGGCCCATTGATCCAAACTGTCCAGATCCCTCTGAAGAGCCTTCCTACCCTCCAGAACTTCAACACTCCTGCCCAACTTGGTGTCATCTGCAAACTGACTGAGGGTACCTTCTCCAGATTGTGGATAAAGATATTAAACAGGGCTGGCCACAGCACTGAGCTCTGGGGAACACCAGTTGACAGGCCACCAACCTGGTGGCCAACCTGGTGAAAGTGACACTAATAAACTCAGATCTCTGAGCTCATCCAGCCTGTCAGGTTTTTACTCAGTGAGGAGTCCCCCTGTCCAACCCATGGACAGTCAGTTTCTCCAGAAGGCTTTGCTAAAGTTCAGTGAGATGACAATGCCCACAGCCTTTCCTTCATCCACTGTCACCTTATCACAGAAGGAGCCCAGAGTAGTCAAGCAAGATCTGACTTTCATAAGCCTGTTTGGCTGGGCCTGATGTCCTGGCTGCTGAGAGGGGTAGTCTACAGGAAGGATGCCACAGAGTAGAATGGTGCATTTTTGTCACTAGGTTTGTATTTTAAATTATTTTGTAGGTGTCCTTTGAAGAATCATGTTTGAGAGTGGACTGAATATTTTCTGACCGATAAACATATTTGTCTTGGCTGTGTGTGAATTTTTTTATTGCATTAATTTTATCCATGTAATTTCTGTGATGATATTAGCAATAACAGATGTAGTATTCTGTATTTTTAGTATTAGAAAAGTAAACCACTGTCTTTTCTCAGTCAAAACACTCCTCCTCCAAATAAAAGGTTCCTTCAACTAGACACAAATGTGATTCCAAATGTCCTTTTCCACTCTATGTACAGGCATTACACATGTCATCAGGTAATTAATAATTTTTATTTCCCTGTTCTACAGATAGAATTCTGAGATCTTGTATACTGAAAGGGTATCTTAGGGCCAGGGAAGTAGGGATGGATCAAAAAGTACATTTACATTGTAGGAAGCTGAATTCACCTATAATCAGTTTGTAGTTCTCTCAAATGAAAAGTAGTTCCCTCCTCCTGTATAATTTATGTTTGGCATTCCATCATTTGATGCATCTATCTTTACTTCTTTTTATTTTGACACCTGAGCTTGCTGTAATTATACATAGAATAAACAAATCTTGCCAAGTCTCATTCATCTGAGCTCAGTGCAGCGTTAAAATGAAAGTAAGTCTTTTTTCATCAGCTCAGAGAGTATTTATATGTAATGATACCTCCTAGAGGGCAGTCACCAATCCTTAATGTGGAGAAGACTTTTGTTTTTTCAATTTAGGCATGTACACAAGAGACGGGAATTAGGAATCATTGCCCATGGAAGATGAAATCACTAAACATATTGTGGTATTTTATTTTCATTTCCAAAGTAACAAATGACATTTGGGTTCTAAATAATTATTCTGCAGCAACAAGAATGAGTCAATAATTATGTCTACAAAGTAAATAAGGTTGCATACAAGTCTTCTCATTATATGGAAGAAACTGGTTTGTAACTGACCATACCAACTGATGAAAAACAATCCAATTGTAAAAAGATATTTTCAAATTTTTTTTTTTTAACTTATCAGCAGCTTTTGGAATAGAATTTGTGTGTGGATGTTCCTATTATCACGTTTTCTATGGAATGACTAAATTATATGTATTGAAAGTAGGGGTGTGAGGTTTAAATGCACTCTTCCTGATTCAGAACAGTATTTTCCATTTCAAATCAGATTGCTGTCAATGTTCTGCCTAAGGCTTGAAGTAACAGCTGTGTATGTGGGGTTTCCCTTCTTTCCTCTCTACAGGCTAAGCTAAAATCTATTTCTATTGAAATCTTATGACTATTGAAATAATTTCAAAAAGAGTGCATCTTTCTAAACAAGCAATGTTGACAATTGGTACCTATTCTTGCTGCTTTTCCTCTTTAAGACAAGAGACTATGAAGATGACATTATTTTTCTAGTCAACACAAATATTAATTTTTAAACCTATATTCTACAGGAGTGTATAAAAGCCAGGAAGCTCGGCTAATGCTCCACATATATCTCATTAAAGCACCCTCCCATACATCTGCAAGCAAGTTGAAAGAGGAAAAATGGGCTATGGATGGTTTTGTGAGTATATTTCTGCTGCAAAAGAGAGAGAATTTTTTTTTCCTATAATTGAAATCATGCTGGTTTTTATATCCAAAAAATCCTTGGACATATTAAATGAAATCTTTTTAGCAAGGCTGATTCATTAAATTACATGAAAATTTTCTTGTAAAATGCAGGAGACCAGTCCAAGGGAAAATGTGGGAACAGTCATAGGGTGTAGGCAAAATTATAATGCCTGTTAGTACAGAAGCCTTTCTTGTAGGTCTCTTCATTCCAATATAGTTAGAAATTCAATAATAATTAAACATAAACCCATTTTATAATAATATTGTATTCTATTAATACAATAACAATTTTGATCATTGTATTAGCATACATGTTTTACTTTTTGGTGATTTTTTAGAAATACCTTGAAAAAGATGAACTGTCACATGTATGTGGAAAACAAAATAGATTGCTCCAGTTTAGCATTAGGCCCCTAGGGGTTCTGTGTCTGAGTTTATTCTTTAAAACAGAGAGAAAGAGAGCGCATAACTGAGAGAAGGAGAGGTAGAGAAGAGGGTTAAGTAGCCCAGGTTTCTGGGATGTGATTAAACCATGAAAAGGAAATGCCTTCCAAAAATAAATAGAGAAAAAAGTAGACTTTTTAGAAAATCAAGAGTCAAAAATTATTTGATGAGGATAAACACTCATACATCCTTACCACACCATCTGATTTTTAAAGGAATTTGTCTGTTTTCTTATTTTTCACCTATTGGTTAAGCACTACAGGGACACCACTATGTGTGCACATGCCATATGTACATTGAATTGTACACACAAATTTATATTTTTATAACAAGTGGCATTTGTTGAACAATATTTTTTTTCAAAGGTGCAGAATGAAAACCTTACACAACCCAAACAAAATTCATTAAGCAATAAATTATCTAGTAAAAAGGCTTAACTCTCTTGGCTTGTACAAACTGAAGGCTTCACAAACATGCTCCTGGGGTAGCAAAAGCAAAGAATTTACTTTCAGACTTCTAAATATTAAAAAGTAGATGGTATTCTTCTTACATTCCATATGCTATTTACATACTGTTCTTACTTGACCTTTTTTCTCCTTTGAGTCTTGGAATAGCACAAAGAGGCTGCTTTAGGCCAAAGTAAAACATTTATCTAAGAAAGACACCCAGTCTTCAGTGAAAACAGCTTCAGGTCACTGCTGAAGACATTCTGTGTCTTGAGAAAGGGAAGCTTGAGGGAAAAGCTTGAAGGAACCTACCTAGAAAACACTGAATTTAAACCTAATAACTATTCTTAGAAGCAAGTATTGCTGAGTTGTATACAGTACACTACTTTAGACTGTACTTATTGTAATCAGAGAGATAATCATAGGATCACAACCATCCTCTCCCTCCCACAAGCCTTTTCATTTACACCAGCATATTTTGCCCTTGTACCAAAGCCTTATTCAATATTCTTCTGGTCCATGGCTGCATAATTAAGTGCTTATTGGGATAGGCACTGAGAAAAATCAAAAGAACTTTCAATTAAGTTGAGGTACTTTTATTTAGTTTAAAACTAGCTATTAAAACCTCAATACTTGCATCCTTAGGATTAGATGCAATATAACTTTTTTAATCTACTTCCTAAACAAAGCAGAAAATTATTAAGTGATAATACTGATTTTGAACTACCAGAAACTTCATATCTTAGAGTTTTTAAAAAAAATACAGTTAAAGGTAATATAAGGTGTCGTATGTGACCATAAACCACCATCTGTAATTTGTGCCTCTAACAGTCCTGTCTTTTCTTTTGAACTTTATATGTTAATTTCCTAGAGAAAGAGGGTGTTTAAAATGGGGAATAACAGCTACTAGTCGAGCATACTAGGAATATAGAATAGAATAGCTCCCTTTCAAATGGATACATGCAACTTGCAACAAAGTTTTCCCCGTTTAATTCAAAGTACTTTTTGTTTACAGGTTTCTGCTGAACCTGATGGAGCAACATATGTTTTTCAAGGATTCATCCAGGGTAAAGATTATGGACAATTTGGGCTTCAAAGAATAGGTATTAAAGAAATTCTAATGCTTTGCTAGTTCATTGTTCCATATTCAGTTTTATTATATCCAGTAGTATGAGGGTATCTGCAGGATGTTGACTGAATTGACAATTTATAGAATATTGAGGTATTAATATCTTGTAACTGTCATTTAAATGGTAGTTACAAATAAGTTGTAAGGAGCTATAGACAACTTGCAATCTACTGCTTAGTAAACATATTCATTTGTAATATTTTGAGCAATTTATTTTATCCAATTATGTGTAAAATGCATTTAGTTTCATATCTTAATAGCTATCTAGAAAACCCCTGTTGTAGAATGCTTTGATAAACTGATTTCTTGCTTATGGTCCCGAAACACCATTTCAGCTAAACATTTATTAGAAGTGGGAAACTGCTAAATACTTGTAGGTAAATATTTATATTAATTTTAAGAAGAAAAAATCTTACTTGATAAGTGTTTATTTCCTAAAAATTAACTTCTTGTTCCTATACTAAGAGAGCTTTGGTAATAGAGCTCTGGTGACAACATTCTGTTCTGCCATTTAGGAAAAGGATTTCATTTTCTTTTCTAATGTTGTCTTAAGAACTGTGATATTCCTTCTATGAGAATTTGAATTTAATTTATACTGAATTTTAAATGATAAAATACTGTTGGGAATACCTTAGAAGAGGACTTCCTTTTAATTAATATAATGGCTGTTTAGATAGAGTTCTTACCTTCAAGTAAAATTCCTATATGTGGATGAAATATTATGTTATTTCGGCCACAAAGTATCATCCCTTTTTATTTTTTTCAGTAAATTCTTTCATTCTTGAATGTGTTGGAAAGAAGGAATGTAAAGTCAAATTTTTCTCTTTCACAGTTCTAAGGCATAGTAAAATAGACTGATCTTGTTTTTCATGGTAATTTCTTATACAAATTACTTTGCACGAATTTTTAGAAATATCTTTATTAATAAATGCTTTCTTTAAAAGAATATTAAAATTATTTCCTTTTATTAACGTCTTAAAAATATTTGAGTCATCCAAGAAAAACTAAAATGCAAGACTTCCTTGGCAAATTGTTTTGATAGATTATTACAAAAATTCTATGTCTTCATTTGATTTTGGATGATATGTTTGACATTCTTTTCCATAATGTATTGAAGGTAATTTTTATTGGTGCATAGCTTTGAGGAAAAGAACGATTCAGAGTAAAATTCTATACAAGATTTTATTGTAGCTAATATAGTCAATAATATCGCTATTAAGATATTCTCAATCTTTTAACAGATTTTGTTTAGCATGCTTACCACTTCATTATTTCATACACACAAAATTATCTTCTCTGAAGTAAAATGTTTTGATATTGTTCCCACACAATTTTCCTCACATGGTTGGTTGTTTCGGGTCTCAACTATGGATGGTTTTTCAAGGTCTTCTTTGTGGTGTTGTTTTTTTTTTTTTTTTTTTTTTTTTTTTTTTTTTTTTTTTTTTTTTTTTTTTAATTTCTGTATATAGTCTTATACTGTCAAGAAAGTCAGAAAACATTATGACTTAAGCAATTCATAAAAAGTCCAGTTAAAATCTTGAAAATTAAATTTGAAGATGCATTAGAGGATCACAGAATCAAGTAGTTTGGAAAAGACCTTGGAGATTGTCAAGTCCAACCTATGACCTCACATCACCTTATCAACAAAGCCATGGCACTGAGTGCCCCATCCCATCTGTCTTTAAACACCTCCAGGGTCAGTGGCTCCACCACTTCCTTGGGCAGCCCAAACACTTTTCCTGTAAAGATTTTTTTTTATAATGTCTGGGTTGTCGTTATAACCTTTCTTCACATTTAAAAGAGGTATAACTTGTCTGTGTAAGTAATGTAGATAATGTATTCTTCAGCCATGCAGGAGGTCATTTTCTATTTTTTCATCAATATCTGGCTTTAGCTATTCAAAATTTTTCCTATTTCTTTCACTCTGTGTATCAATAGCAGCACCTAAGGGAGTAATGAGTTTTCAATTTGTCTTTTCAGGTGATTGATCTTTTCCTGATAGTGTGTTTGGGTTTTATATAAGAAATAAACAAATAAAACCAGTAATATATTCAATCTACCATATGCATTATTATAAATTTTACTTTTTGTATCACAGTACATAATGTGTTTTCCTTACATACAAAACTTGAATCCCATGCAGAATTATGCTGTAAGATATTTACTGTACCAGAGTAGGTGTACTGTTCTGCCAACTTGTGACATCCACATATTTATCAGAATATGGTAAATACTAAAATTCCAGGTGGCCTCAGCATACAGCTGTATGTATGCAGCAGAACATATGATGATGACCCAGTAAAAAGGTGTTACTGAATTCCAAAGGTTATGGAGTATTATGTGCTGCTGATAACAGACATGTATACGTTATTACTTGTTTTTTCTTATTGTTTTTTTAGGTCTTAACATGTCTGAAGGTTCAAATTCTTCTAATCAACCACATGGTACAAATAGTAGTTCAGTGGCCATTGCTATCCTTGTGCCTTTCTTTGCCCTTATATTTGCTGGTTTTGGCTTTTATCTTTATAAACAAAGGTAAGTACAAATTACATATGCAGAATTCCTCTATTCCTCTTAAGTGTTGCTGATTTTTTTTTGTCTTCAGTTTTTGTTGGTGTGAATAAAGTTTTCTGCAAAACAACAAAGGCTTTGCAAAATATGGATGTAGACAGTTCTTCCTACTTCTATTAGGATCTGGTATAATAACTAAGATCTGTTACAATAATTAAGATCTTGTATAATAACTAACAATAAATTATCTTTATTCTTTTCTTCATGTGACAGAATCGAGTCATATCCTAAGTAATTTATCTGAATGCCTGAGCAGTTTATTTGCATACAACTATATATGCAAATATTATGTCATCAAGCGATTTCATTGTGAAACTTTCTGCATCTGAAATTATTAGTTCATATGCAGTTACATTAGCCACCAGTCTCTTCAGTTTCATCAGTCTAAGTTCATCAGTTTTTTTCATGTTACCAGTTTTTTTTCATGAGACCAGTATTAATTCTTTGCATGCAGTAAGCTTCTCCTGTAGCTTTAAAGCATTTGATGACTAAATAAACCTTTATCACTTTAATGCCAAGACAATTCATTGCATAATAACTGCTAAAATGGTGATTTACATCTGATAGGCTCACAATAATACAGGTAATATATGTTACAGATAACATTAGTTTCAAACATGTACCATCATTTTTAATTAGTACTACTTGTTTTCAACTGCTCCAGCATATTAATTATTGCCCATGTAATTTTTAATGTATTTGCTATTATCTGTACACTGTAAGCACTTGTCTTGGCTTTTTATATTGATAACTTACAATACAGTATGCATTTTGTATAGCAATATAGATCAAACACTTTTAAGAGTTTTGAGCTATTTAGCTAAAAAGAGGGCATTTCAGCTATAAACTTATTCTTGGTAAAATTGCTGGGTCTCCAAAGGGAAAAAGAAAACCTCAGTCCTCTGACTGGGGAATTAGTGTGTCTTTACAAGATTTTGTTGTACTCTTTATAATCTGATTATCTGAGTGGAATGGATAACAACGTGGATAATGGATACAATAACAATGGATAGCCTCTTCTAAAGTTGTTAACTAAATTTCTAAGTGAACACCATTTCCAAGGAATCATAAAGCCCTTAAATGTCAATAAAGACAGTACTAATTCTTAACATAAATATTTTAAAAAAATCAAGATGTCATATTTAGTTCCTATAATTGGAATTAGGAGCTAAACTCTGTTCTGAGTCTTAAACTATACTAAGGAAAACTGCAGTTTCAAATGTTCTCTCTTTCTTCTGCAGGACTGCACCTAAAACACAGTACACAGGATGCTCTGTACATGAAAATAATAATGGACAAGCTGCTTTTGAAAACCCCATGTATGACACAAATGCAAAGTCAGTGGAAGGAAAAGCAGTACGATTTGACCCCAACTTGAACACTGTTTGCACAATGGTATAATGTGGTAATGATTTGTCTTCAAAGTCTGGAAATTGACACACAACACAGTGCACACACAGTTCACTGCTTAAAAAAAAAAAAAAGTAATGAAAAAAAAATTAAAGCACACTTTTCAGGATCTAGTGGGTCACCTTTTCCTGAGGATGATAGGCAAGTCTGGGTTGTAGTTATTTTGTTTTGATTTTGTTTTTCATAAACTGGATCAGAATTCTTCTTTGTGTATGCCACGGAGAGTTTTAAACAATTGTGCTGCACTCCATGAGTGCTACTCACAGTTTATTTGCTTTTTTAAAAAAGGAGGTTATTCTAAAACATAAAACATATTTGCATATATTGGAGGAGCATCCACTATCAGTATTCTGTGCTTTATAAAAACTATAATAGAGGGACTGGGTTAAAAAAAAAAAAGATATAGGTAGAAAATAAGAGCTATACTTACAGAAGACAATAGGTCACTGATTTGTCTTTAACAGTCATATGCCACATCTTTTTCATGAGTTTGTATCTTTTTTCTTTTTTCAGCCCGTTAAGTATTTTATTTTTCTCAGAACAGTTGAATTTCTGAGTCCAAGATGTAGTATTTAGAAATCAGCAAGTATAACTTACTCTTTTCGTATCGCAGAAAAAAAAAATACTTCATGTCCTTATAAAATGAATTTTCTTCCCTGCTTTACATTTTGCTTCATTTTCATGTTCCAAGTCAAGGTTATTTTCTCTGTTTCAATTAACAATATCCACAAAGTATGTTAATATATTTTTTTTGTCAATCACATATCTAGACAAATTTTACAATGAAGAATCTAATATGAATTGAGTTTTGTATGTGACCATGTTCCTTTAATATTGAAGAATGTTCAGGAGTGACCATCTTACATTTGTTTCAAAAGTTAAAACATAATTTATTATTTCCTATTAAAAAGTGCAGTTTACAGTAATATTAATAATGAAATCCCTATATCAAAAATAGGAGTCCATTTCTCACTCCATGTTACTTAAAACTAGGCCATATCCCATCTGTTTGTTCCTTCAGCATTTTGACAAAATGCATGTGCAAAGCATGATGCCATCCCTTTGAAATTCATGGATTCTAAGAGACTTCAATGAACTTTGGATCCGATCTACAAGGCAACAGGAAGTTATAATTTGGAAATACTGTGTTTTCACATCTATTTTATCTATATATTCCATACTCAATGGAAACAAATCCTTACAGCTCATCTAAAATTGAATATATTAACATAGTGCAATGAAAAAAAAATCAATATATAATATATATAAAGCCATGATTTATTAGGGACAATCCATTCATTTTAGGGACAATTCAGATTCCACAGCCCTCAAATACAAGTTTTAGACATTCCAGAATCACTTCTAAGGAAATGCAGTTTTTAGTTTCACAGTTATTTCATTTCAGAATTATTCAGCAGAAACTCAGTAATTTATTTGGTGTAGGTCATTGTCTTCCATTCATAGCATGACTCACAAATGCTGTGTGTTAGCCAGTGTGAATTATCTGTTATTGTCCCTTTCAGACATGAATAATTCTGTGAAAATAACCTTTTTATTACCGTAATAGAGAGTGCCTACCAAAAATCATTGTACCCAGGATTGCTGCTTGGATTTCTATAATGTTTGATGAATTTCTTATAAATCATTTTACAACACTTTGTTTTGAATATTCATACAACTCTGTCAAACTGTATTCTACTAAAAGGATGCTGTTTTATATTTTATACCATTGGTTGTTATTTATTCTTGTTTCTTCAAATGACTGCAATAACTATTATTCATTCATTAATGTTAAGGTTAATACATTTGAGATCGTTTAAAATGTTTCTTCTGCAACTGGCTACTCCTCTTATATTAATGCATACACTTTTGTAAAGAAGTATATTTTTATGAAAAAGGATTTGTAAAAGTATGATGTAAATTTTCAGTGCAATGTAAACAAAATAAAACCGGACAATTGCTTTTTTTAACCACGTCTCTTCTTTGGAAGATGAGTTTTAAACTTATTTAAGTTGGGAAGGTGAGCAAATAATCAAATTAAGAATTCAAATTTGGTATTCTTGTGGATCTTAAAATCATGTTAATTTTTCTGAATCTTTCTGCAAATTTTAGGTGAAGTTGTAAGATTCAGATTACTTTCAAAAATAATTGATGAGCGCAACATTTAAAGCTATTTATTTTCTAAAATTAATTTTCAGTTTTACTTGAAGAAGCAGTTTTACAGAAAAACAGGCCTACCATTGTCAACCCAGTGGGAAGCACAGGAAAAAAAAAAGAAAAAAATTAATGTAGAAAACTTTAGTATTCCTCCAGATTGTAGATTGCCTTTGCATATTATTTTGCTACTTTTTCTCAGGAATGTGCAGGACACTACCACTGCATACAATATTTTCTGGCATTAAAAACCCCCAGTGATTCTTTTAGTGACATTGAACTGGAAAGAGGGTTGTTAATTATATTACTATAATATTGAACCTGTCTTTTAATGAACCCTTTCACTTACAAGCATGGAAAGTGGATGGCAAATCCTGATCCGAAATGCTAGTCATAGAATAGGGGCATGGGGGAATAGTCTAAAATTAATTTGTGAATTTGATGCTGTATATAAATTAAAAATGCCAATTCAGGTCCATGTTGAAATTGGTGAAAATTGTGTTGTTAAATACATTAGAGAAAGAAGCATGGATTCACTGTCAAAAGCATGGGGATTACATTTTTGAGGGGGAGGAGGTGGTGTTTTAGAGCAAATTGGTTCACTCTGCAAAACAAGAAAAATCCTGTTTCACAGTAGCCAAACTAGAATATTAAGTTAAGCTCTTCAATTTTTGTTTATACATTATATGTTTCAACATATAAAAGTAAATAAACTTACATCAAATTAGTTCCACAATTATGTTAATTAGCTTAACTAATATACCCGGTTTGCACTTTGCAAGAGTTATACTGACTTCATTGTTACAGAAAATGTCTTATCCATAATAGAATGAATTTGGTATGAATTCGGTGTTTGGTTAGTTAAATTGCTTTTGTTTTGGATCTGTTTGTTTGCTTGCTTGTGGATTTTTCTTTATTTTGGGGAGGGTGGGGAGGGAGGGAGATTGTTGTTTGGGGTGGGTTTTTGTTCTTTATTTTTTTACTGTAGTTCCTGACGTGTTTGACTTACAAATTTTGTGTGAAGTGTGACTTTCTAGTAGCAGAGTGGTCAATTTTCACTGTGGCAGATGTAATTCCAAGTTTTGGTTGCTCCATTGGAGGTTGTTAGCACAGTCTACTCACTGTCGTTTGTTTTTCTTGGGAAGACAGCTGAATAGAAGAGACTGCTTTTGCTACCTTATTCAAGCAAAGAGAGTACACAGAGAAAATGTACATGAATAGAAATTCCCATGCAACTCTGTGAGTCTTTTCAAGATTAAGACAGCTTGTGCAATATTATGGACTGAGGTTTAAAATTTTCTTCAAGTTTCTATAACATTGAGCCTTTTTATTTCTACCTTATCTGAAGACCCAAGCATGTCAAGACCCATCTTGTCCAGTACGTGCCATTAGATCTCAATACGAACTGGCTTGTTTTGGGAATCTGGAAACCACACAGTTTTAACTACATTCACCAAAACAGCAGTTCTAGTAGAACTCCTCAGAAGCATCATAAAACTGAGCGTAAATTCTCATATTTTACTTTAGCTCATGAAACAAAACTGCCATTAATATGAAGACATCTTAATCTGGAGCAATTCTTTGGCAAAAGTAGAACAAGTTGTACTTGTCAAGGAGATGGTTTAATGGCTACAAATCTAATAGCTTCCTATGGAGAGCTAATGGGAAGTAAAGTGAGCCTGCAGCCAAGTCATTAAGCTATTAAGTCCATATGTGTTGCAACATCTTTATTTATAGGATGATCAGAGTTGGAGAAAAATATGTCTTATATTATTTGTTATATTAATGTGCCACTGTCTTTGTTAGATTAATTTATCAAAATATTTTATAATTTCAGATTTTCAGTGGGGATTGATATAGGTACATGAAGAGCCTGGATGACTACTTAAGCAATGGTAATTTCAGCCACCAAGTTCCAGAGCTCCTCTTACACATGTTGTTTGTAGTCTTACTAGCCTTTCATGGTACATCAGAAAACCTATATAGCATCTCTCAAAATCCCCAGCTTTCATTTCTATGTGTTTCTGTGATTTAATTTTGATTTGGTTGCCAAAAGTTCAGTTAAACATGATGAAGAAAGATGCACTAGATTGGTTCTCTGGTAATCTGTATTACTGGTTAGCAAATAAACATATTCACCTCCTTTTCTATCTTTCTCTATGAAATAATCTATTCTTACACAAGAGATTGTGCTCATGAGGTAAGCATGATACAATGTTTAGGAATGCAGTTAGGTTTTAAGATTCCTGTTCTGTATATTTATTTTCCAAAACCTTTTTTGTGATCCCAGGTGTTAAACAAATGAAGGCCTGTCATTTCTGCCCTTAGTTTCAGAGTGTCTCCCACTGCCTGATCATTTTCTTCATCATCTACTATGTACTGATGTCCTCAGTGATGATTAGGACAATCAAAAAATGATTCATCTTTTGGTTTCCTTATGTAGTAAAATAAGTGCAAAAATTAATAGCTCAGGAAAAGTAATTTTGAATAATTTTAATGTCATATATTATGCAGAACCTATATTAAGTTAACGTTCGATTATAAAAAAAAAATATTTTAGTGAAGTAACTGTGTTCCCATTAATTATCTTCTTGTTTCTGAAACTAAGACAACATAATATTCTGATTTGCTGAACTAATAAAGTAAGTGTAATAATAGTTCTAAAAGGTAGGTCCCATCATTTTATGAAAAATTATTGTTTAAGACACATATCACAGTAATTATCTAGTGAATATTTTTCAGTGTCCCACACTTTGCTGCATACCAATTCATGCTAAAGCAGCCATATTAAGCTGATCTGAACAAAACACATTTTGTCTAAAGTATATTGAGAACACACTTGTAGAAAATGCTGTAGTGGCAAAACAGGGTGAAGGGAAGGTAACTTCCAACAAAGGAATTATACTTGCATTTTAAGGTAAAAACCACATTAGCTAGTGTCCAGAATTTTATGTTCTAATTGCATGTTCACATTTCTAAGTATAGAATTATATATCTTCTCTGTATGCTGAAGCCATGTCAATGTGATCTAGATTATCTCTAATCATATCTTAAAAACGCTACTTGTGCCACATCAGTCATGCCTGTAATTTAAATAAAATTATGGAGGCTTTTGACATTAGTAAAAAGCAAAATTAATATAAATGGCCTGGTGTACAGAGTTTTCCAGCCAATAAAGAAACTGATACCACATGTGAATGAGCTAAGATAAATTGTCAATTTCTCTCTGAGAAAGAGATTAAATAGCACAAATAAAATTCATGAGAACAGGTAACTGTCCTCACCACAGCTATGGGCTCCAGAGAATCATGTAAAGTGACAAAAGCAATTAAGGAAAATAAAGAGCCAATAGCTGAGGAGCCACTTAAGGTGAATGTCTCATATAATTCCTAAGGATTTAGAAGACACTGACAAGTATATATTTATATATGCTGGATATATATTTATGTGTACACAGAGTATTTAGATACTATACAATAAATAATAAACCACATATAAACCACATATCCTTGCACACATCTAATTTAAAATCAACCCATTTGTGCCGAGATTTTCTTTATTCTTTTTAATGCAAAGCAAAAATATATATACAATATAGAATATATACGTTATAAATATATCATTTATAACTAAGTAGTATACTACTCTACACAGCATAGGAAACGTGCAATATGTAGGTTATACATATATTGCATATAGCCTAATATATATACAATATGTAAATTTTTACACATACTCATACTCTTTTTAGTTATGTGGCTACATTAATTTTGCAAGTGGAGGATCCTCACAAAATATTTATTGCTTCAAATTATAGTATATTTGCCGTGTATCGATCCATAACAGTAATAAGAGTATCCAATGTCTGAAGTAACATATGTTTCATGTTAAAGTAATAGAAAAAGGTACTGTAACAACTGCCATAGCATTAATATACATCTACAGAAATTGGAATAATTAATAGCTTCATATTTTAAAAATCTTAGAAACTTTTAATGATCCTTTTAGTGTAGAAACATAATTCTAGTCTTCATGCTTTAACTGTATTCTTCCATTCTAAAAATTTTATTAAAAATTTTAATAGTTTCATTATACCACAATAAAATAGCCATGACATGACACTCTGTCCTTTATCATAGTTCTTGTTACCTCTAAGGGTAAGACCTGGACACTTGCCTATTTGGGATGTCATGACCCTGACATAGCTAGCTTTATTTTCCCAACTAAACTTAGGTTTTAGAAAGATATGAGAGATATAAACCCTACTCTTATGCAGTGCAGAAATATGATGCAACAGAAAGTAATGTGCTATATGCCTTCTTTTATCTAATCTTTTCCACTTTTTAACATACCAGGACTAAGTTATGAGAAAACAAAACAAAATTCTCTTCTTTTCCATATATGAAATTGGCAGAATATGGTGGTTAATGATAAAGCATTTTCTTCTTTCCAGGGCTTTCTTAGTAAAGCACACAAATGAAACCAAAATGAAAGATTAAAAAAAAAGAGCACTATCAGCCAAATCTTCCCCTAGCTGAGACACTAGAGAGTGAACAGGTAATACATCTGCTGTTGGACTTTGTGACCTTAAAGGTCTTTCCAACCTAAATGATTCTATGATTTGATGCTGTTGTGTAACGTGAACAATATGAAAGAATTCTAGGATGTCCATATAGCAGTTGTAAGTGATCCACTAATGTGAATGACAAAGGAGAGCAGGTTGTCACTTCTTCTTCCTACTCATAAAAATGTCTATGAAAGTCAGTAAGAAAATAATTCCATTCTGTGGCAGGTTTTGAAATTTCAGAGGCTTTTTTAGACTTTAGGAGGAGATATGTGTCCAGCTAGAATCACAACTTCATATTACTCTCCTGAGAATGCTTGCTGTCCACAAATACCTCCAGACCTTGACTTCTAGAGTCTGGGTGCTGACACTCTCTAAGTAATAAATAAAGCTAACAGGTTTCTGGCAGCATTGTGCTGGCATTTAAACTGTCTTTGTAAAATATTTGTGTTTAGACAGAGCAACAGATTCTGGGGGGAAGAAAATGGTTTTGTGAAAATGGTCTCTCTTGAGAAGATGAGTCTATATAACTCATGTTAGATACAGAAACAAAATTGTAAGTTCTCAGAACCAAAATATATATATATAAAACTCTCAGTATTTCTTTCTAGTCAATTTTTAAAACTTCAAGTTAAGACTTTTCTTAACTATTGTGCAATAATAGAAAGCTGCAGTTATCATAGCCAGGAATATTACAATTGGGTAGAAAAAAATTTCAGACTATTGAAATAGTTCATTCTTCATCACAGAATCACAGGATTATATTATCATAGAGTAATTGGGGCTGGAAGGAACCTCAGAAGCTTCATCTAAAGTATCTTAGGTAACCATCCAGTTGGGTCTTATAAACCTCAATAAATGGACACTGCACAACTTTTCTTTTAACCTCTTTTACTTCCTAACTGTCCTCACTGGGGAAAAGTTTATGTCTCTGTGAAGATAGAGTCACTCATGAATTTTGGCTGTTGTTTCTTGTCTTCCTGACATATATTGCTGCAAAAATTTTGACTCTGTCTTCTTAAGGCCATTTGTGGCCTTTCTAATTTTCTTCCTGCATAATCTTATGATATCTTTCCATTCCTGCTCAGTTGCCTTTCCTTGGGTTCTTCCCAGGAAATGGTCAAGAGGTGTTTGGATGACTGGCATTAGGTCCTCCCTGCAAAGTTTTCTTTTCTGTAAGCTAAATTAACTCAGGTCTCTGAATACTCACAAAATGAATTTTGCAGCCCCCAAACTCCTTGGTGGCCAAGCCAATTTATCAAAAGCTTTCTTGTTTTGGAAGTCTCTAAACAGACTGCAGTGCTCTAGGTGATGTCTAGCAGACACTGAGTAAAAAGGAAATCCCTCATTCCACTGCCTGATTTCCATTAACCCAGGCCAGGATTCCTTTGGCCCTCTGCTGTGGAGCACACTGATGGCTCATAATCACCTTGCTGCTTGCTGCAGCTCCCAGAGGATTTTCAGGAGAATTTTCTTCCCCTGCTGCTAGCTCCAGCTTATACTGTAGCCAGAGAAATGCCTTTTCCAGGTGTAAGGTATCCTATTTGTTCTTGTTGAATTTCATAAAGTTCCTGTAGTTGTGTATCAGGTCCTTTTGGATGGCAGCACTGCCCTCGGCAGTATTGGCTGTTCTTTCACTCACACATTGTCATTTGCATTTTTGCTGAGAATTCAGTCTGTCAGCTCCTCTGGATCACTGATATGGATATTAATCAGGACAGGTTCCTGGACTGACCCACGGGAAACACCACCAGGCCCCATGGTTAGGGTAAACACTCTCCTTTGATCCTGACCTCCAAGACAATTTTTTTTATTCAGGTAGTTATCCACCCATTCAAACTATGATCTTAACTTGGATACAGGAGCTTTGGGACACTTTAAAGACTTACTAAAGATAAATGACAGTAGTACTCTTCCTTCACCCACTACAAATATAGTCATTTTTTATTAAAAAAAGGCAATCCATTTATTTAGGCAACATTTTTTAGGGTGATCAAATACACTTAAAAGCTCCCTACAGAAGTTGTAGAATCTCCCTCCATATCTGGAGATAATTCAGAAATCAAATGGGCACATCTATATGCAACTTGGTTTAATTTGCCCTAGTTTATATGTGTTAGTCTAGGTGACTTCCACATTATCCTTCCAACTATTTGTTTTTATGTTTCAGTAGAAGTCACAGGGGACTTATAGGGCATTCAGGTAGAGAAGAAATCAGGGAAAAGGTTGCTGAGTGCAATCACACAGTTTGTTTACTAGAAATGACGAAACAAATCTTTTATATGGGATTGGATGAGCTCTGTTCATTTTTTCTCATTCACACTTCATTATTAATGTAAGTGAATAGTTGTTTCCCTTGTCATGCCTTTTTAAGTCACTTCTTCATCTCTAAATGTGCCCCTCTCTTTCCACCTTGAAAAAGTGGAGCAATGTGGTAAGGAAAAAAAAGTAAATTAAGGGCTAAAGACATTTAAGTTGTTATCTACTTTGTTTGACCATTTCCTGGGAAGAACCCAAGGAAAGGCAACTGAGCAGGAATGGAAAGATGTCATAAGATTATGCAGGGAGAAAATTAGAAAGGCCAAAGAATAAGATTTTAATCTGACTACTATTGCAAAAATTTAAAAAATATTTCTGTAAATAAATTAGCAACAAAAAGAAAGTTAAAGAGAATCTCTATCCTTTATTAGATGTACAGGGAAACGCAGTGATAAAAGCTGAGGAAAACGCTGAAGTATTTAATGTCATCTTTGACTCAGTGTCTTATAGTAAAACCAGCTATTCTTGGATTACCTGGTCTCCTGACCTGTAAGAGGTGGAGAGCAGAATGAAACCCCCATAATCCAAGGGGAAATGGTCACTGGTCTGCTACCCCACTTAGACACACACAAGGCTGTGGGGCTGCATGAAATTCGCCCAGAGGTACTGAGAGAGCTGGTTCTGAGCTGAAGTGCTCAGTGAGCCACTTTCAATAATTTGCCAGCAGTCCTGTCTAACTGGGGAGGTCACAGTTGACTGAAGGCTAACAAATGTGGCAGCCATCCATTATGAACCAGTTTAAACACAGAATAGCAAAGGAAATCTAAGTCTCTGTGAATCAAATGGAAAGAACTTTGAAGGTTCTCATAAAATATTCCCAAAAAAACAAGATAAAAACCAAACGAGATTAAATGTTGACGTCAAAAATTGGTATGTTTTTATTTAATAGTAAAAGAGGGAAAGAGAAAGAAAAAGTGGAGAAAAGTTAGAAAAAGCTAGGGTTACTTTAGAAAGCACTGGAGAGGTCATCACCACAGTGTGCTACCTTTGTTGCTGCTGAGAGAGGAGGGTGCACAATCATGTGACACATACAAGAAAATCAAGTGTGCTGGGTCAACCTTGGATGATGTCAGGTGCCCACCAAAGCCACTGTATTGCTCCACTCCTCACCTGCACAGGGGAGAGAAAATAAAACAAAAAGCTTCTGGTTTGAGATAAGGACAGGGAGAAATCATCCCCCAAATACCAAGAACAAGTGGCAAAGAAAATAGACTTGACTCGTAGAAAATTAATTTAGTGTGTTAAGAATTATTGAGTTGATTAATGAGAAACAAAAACTAAATCTTAAAGCTTAAATATTTGATTCCTCCTACTTTCCCACCTTGTTATTCCAAACTATCACTGGTAAATATACTTGGAAATTATAAAAATATTTAGAATTGTTTTTTCAGTCTCGCAAAGTAATAACCTTCAATGTTATACTATCTAGGAAGCACACTTGCTTGCTTATTTGACGCATGCAGCATTAAGCTTTAGGGGAATCTGCAGAAATAGGCAAGAAAAAAAAAGCTGAAGTAAAAAAAAACCAGACAAACAAACAAGAAAAAATACAAACAAAAATAAGGAGACAAAAACAATCCATGACAGACTAACAGTTTTTTTTTCCATAATTTTACTGTTGTGACTATGGTGTACTTCTGTCTATTTCCATCACCCAGGTTCTTATTTTGCTCTTGAGTTGGTAGCATGTGAGAACTTGATAACATTATATAGAATCAAGTACATAAGTTGGACATAGTCCAAGAGAGAGAGAGAGAAGCTTCCACACAATATACATGGAATGTTCTTCTACATAATTGAGAGCATTTGCTTTTAGGAAAAAATAACAAACCTTAAAACCATTTAAAGTTTATTTCAAAAGTTTTTAGATGAAAACCAGGTTCTAAATACAATATGGCAGAGTAGGGAACTAAATTCACTAGCTGTATTACAAGGATTTTTATTAATTTCTGAAATTCTTCCTCAAATTTTCTAGGTGGAATAAATTATTCAGGTAAGGTAATACATTTATGTAGTATATTAGATCAGTATATTAAGAAATCCTGGTGTACAGCAAAAATGGCAGAAGAAAGCCACCTCTATGGAATCTTGTACACTGCTTGTGAGATGAATGAAGAGATGTATTTTTCCTGTTTCTTTAAGCTGTTGAAATTTGAGTCTTAATTTTCTAGTAACAACAGAGAGCCTTAGGGTATGAAAAATGTGCCTGTTATATTGGAGGGGCCTAAAGTTATTTTATAGGAGTTTTGTCTCAAAAAAAGGGCTATTTGATTAACATTATTCATTCTCTACACTTAGTTTAATGCCTAAGAGAAGGAGGTTTGCAATCTCCAAATATGTTATTGTAAGTAGAATAATAAAAAATCAAAGGGCTTGTTCTTCACGGGAACAGGTTGCCCAGAAAAATTTTGGACGCCTCATCCCTGGAAATGTTCAGGGCTAGGTTGGATGCAGATCTGAGCAAAGGTGAAAGGTCACTTTTCTAGTGAAAGGTGTCACTGCCCATGGCAGAAAAGATGGAACCAGATGGTCTTTAAAGTTCCTTCTAATCATAAATATTCTCTAAGTCTTTGTCTCTATAATTCTCTTAAGACAGGAAGTGTTAGGGTTCAGCTGACACAGTAAAATAAGTCTGAAGAAGATGTTCTTGTCTTATTTAACTTCAGCACTATATGTAGGCAATGTCTTATTGTAACATCTTATTTAACTTGGGGATTACATTTAGGGCAACACAGAATTCTATGTTTGATGTGGGTGCAGGTAGAAAATAAATTTCCTTGCTGCTGTCATCAGGAAGATAAACCAGTCACAATCACTTTGCCACATTTTACAGCCTATAAATTAGCAAAGAGTGTTGAGAAAATATATTTAAACTGTAAGATTTTTACCAGAAGCAATTAAACTATCTCATGAAGCATTTATAGGTCTGAGAGTCAAAATCCCCCCACATATTATTGACTGGAGATGTTACTTTTTCCTGTTTTGTATTTGGATCATCTTGCAGCTGAGTTCTGTGTCTCCCAGAAAAAAAAAATAAAATAAATTTCACCAATTACTTTTAAACTAGCAGCCTACATATAGACCACTTTAGAAAACACACAGGCTGGTTTGGACGGCAGTTTCAGTGTTTGATTTTCCCCAAGCCAAATGCATCTCTTGGCAGATCTCATCACTGAAGAGTCATCAGGTAGAAATCGTGAGTCACTGGTGTTCCTCAGTGGGAAATCCCACGCGTGCCTTGCCTGCAGTGTGTATGGAATAGGAATTCATCCATCAGCTCCTGCAGTCAAACCCCAGGGCCCCCTCAGCAGATGGCACGATGACACAGCCTTTCCTGGAGAGACTCCATAAATGTACAGCAAAGGCTGATGTGGTGCACAGCATTATGCAAGTGACTGCATTGCTCTTTGCTAATGGTCTCTAAGTAGTGAACTGACCAAAGGACACACAGGTCAAGAATACATTGACTTTTGTCCAATATTTTTATTTACTATTTTTATTTTTATTTAACACCATTGGAACATTTTAAAACCAACAAACTGTACTAAAAATATACTTAGATTTTGGTTAGAAAAGATTAAAATATTCATGTAAACCCTTACCACATCTTTAGCTCATGAGACAGAAGGCTGTGGAGTTCTTGTGAGTTTTGTTTTGGTTTTTTAAAACCTTCTTTCACTGAGTAACCTTTACTTGAGAAGACAGATCTGTTTTGCTTCATGTAGGCGTGACCCAGCAAGCTCTGACCTTTCATGACAGTATCTCCATTCCTCTTGACTTCTTCCATAGTGGCAACTGAAGAATGATGCTGACCACCCACAGTGTCTTATAAGATTAGAGGAAAAATTAAAAAGTACAGAGACCATAGACAGATGCCTCTTT
>VWZP01004923.1:0-119764 GCA_013396995.1 Dicaeum eximium | reverse complement strand
GGAAAAAAAAAAAGAAAAAAAAAAGAAAAAAAAAAGAAAAAAGAAAAAATATTTAAAATCCCAGATGAAAATTTTTAGAAGAATGGTATGCAATTATTACACTGAAGGAAAAATGTCTAATTTTTCTAAAAGATAGGAATACAATTATCCTGGAAAGTACTTATACTTTTAGATAAACAAAATGACACAGGTCTTTCTGAAGTGCAAGATTCTTACCAACTTTTGAAGACGATTAATGAAGAGGATTAATGTAAAGACTGTGTATATTATAACATGCTGCACCACAAGACCTGTGGTATGTTCTCCAGTAATGGAACTATATTTAAAACTGGCATTCAAAATATTCATTTGCATAACTCAAATTACCTTTGATGAAACTTTTGCCTAGAGTATTTGTAGAATCAAGACTTTTCACCTTGTGCTAGATTTTGCTATTCAAAGCTCAAAAGTCCTGATAAATTTCAGATTAATGTCTGATAAATTTCTCAGCATGTCACTATTCTGCACACTGCCTAACAGTCTTTACATTTGTTAATCTTTATTTTGTATGCAGGAAAACTTAATTTTTATTATAAATACCTGTTGATTTTAAAAGGTGAAATTGTCTTGACTTCATTTAAGTTTTTTTCAGTGGGGATCTATACTGCTGTGTGGAAGAGGTGACCTTGTCCCTAAATACAATTCAACAGCTTGAGTCATTGTTGATATACACAGAAAAGAGCAGGATGTTGCAAGTTTCCATTATTAGAGTCTTCGATTTACAGCTTTGTTTCATTTTAGAGAATGCTTGTAAGATTCTAATTACAGAAGGAAAAGGTAAAACATGCTGTCCATGAAAATAAGCAATAAGAGCCTTTCCCTTAGGTTCATACTCTATGCTAATATCCTCCAACATTGTCCTTTTTTCAAAGGTCTGAATATAAATGCAATAAAACCTTTTTAGGTGTGAATACATTATTGAGAAACTTCAGAAATATATCATGTTAGCATTTATCAAGGTCTTCAAGAAAGTCTACTCTAATTTAAACCTTATAACAGAAAGAGAAATGAAAAAATAGAACTTGTTATCACTTTTGAAAATCAGTGTTTCTGTAAATATGGAAAAAATCCCGAGAGGTGGCATGTTAATAAATATTTCCTGTTGTTTGGNCATGGGAATCTCATGAAGTTTAAGAAAACCAAGTACAAGGTTCTCTGTGTGAGCTGGGGAAGCCCTGATTACCCATGCAGACTGAGGGATGAACAGATCAACAACAGCCCTGTCNCACATGGAAGACAGGGAGGTGATTGGAGACAGCCAGCAGGGATTCACCAAGGACAAGTCCTGACTGACCAACCTAATGGCTTTCTGTGATTGAGTGACTGCATCAGTGGCAGGGGCAGCTCCACAGGTGTCAGTTTTATGGACCTCGGTAAAACCTTTACCATGATCCCCCACAACATTCTTTTCCAAACTGGAGAAAGATGGATTCAAGGAGGGGACTGTTAGATGGATAACAAACTGATTGGAGAGTTGCACTCAGAGGGTGGTGGTCAATAGCTGAGTCCCAATGGACATCAGANCAAAAGCAGCATGGGCAGGAGGTGGAGACAGGTGAATCTGCCCCTCTAGTCCATTCTGGTGTAGTCTCCACCTCAAGTACCATGTCCAGCTCTGGGGTCCTCAGTACAAGAAAGATGTGGACCTGTCAGAACAAGTCCAGAGGAGGCCACCAAGGTGATTGGTCTAACTGGGGGCTTCCGATATCTTAAGGGAACCTGGAACAAAGATGGAGACTATTTATAAAGACACATAGGACAAAAAGGAATGGCTTCAAACTAAAAGAAGATAAGCTTACAGTAGATATTAGGAAAAAAATCTTTACTGTTGAGAGTATTGAGGCACTGGAACTGGTTGTCCAGAGAAGCTGTGGATCCCCATCCCTGGAAGTGCTCAAGGTCAGGCTGGATGGAGCTGTGAGCACCCATGGATAGTGATAGGTGTCACTCATGGGAAGGATGATCTTAAAGATCCCATTCCATGATTCTATGATTCTGTATTAATAGTTTGCCTAGAAAATTATATATGCACTCATAAAACCAACGCTGTATCTCAAATGACGTTTAATAGATATTTGATTAGGCCATTGTAGATCAGAAAGATGAAGATTTTAGGAGACACTGCAGTGAATGTAATACTATTTCTTTCCCAGACAATAGACGCTGAGTTTAAAATGCAGTAGTCTAAAGAGCAAGAAAAATTATACAAAAAATTTGAAAAAAATTAATCCCTTTAGTTGGCTGAAAGTAGGGAGAAAAGAAAAAGAATGAAAGTCTATATAAATGAGAAATAATACTAAAACATTTAGGAAAGCTATTTCCTAAAGAACACGATTTCACCTCCACTCCTGCTCACTCAATTCTTTTTGTCAGCCCTAACACTAACTTTGCTGTTAACCTTTAGAAAACACCTAACTATTTCCCAGAGGAAAATGCAGTTGAAGAACATTTCTCTTCTGCTACACAAAGGTGACTGCAAGAGTCTCATGTGCAGAAGTCTGTTAATGGAGGCTGTAGCGACAGCATGCATCAACTCCAATGCCAGAAATACCCCAAGGCACACAAAATTAACAGACAGACAGGGAGACAGAGGAAACAGAAAAGCCATAACTCTTCCCAGGTGCCCTTCTTGGGATAGGAGAAACATGGTCCCACATGAGCATTCACCACTACAAGCTGTCACCAGTGCAGCAAGTGAAAGAAAAAGATTGTGAAGATGATGATCTTTTGTAGATGTTGTGCTGTACCTCAAGCGCAATAGAATTCCCATATAGAGCAGCATAGATGTGCTGTTGGTTGTGACTGTGATTTTGTTAGCATTGATTGAAGTTTGTTAATCAGAACTAGCACTGATCTGCTCTTAAGCTTCTGTTCACAATATTATTAGATAACATTTGTCAAGTATTGAAATCACTATTATTTTCTCAGTTGAGAATTGTGTTTTAGTTTCTTTAACATGAGCCAAGGAATGCAAACAAGACACGTAAAGGAAACAGGGACAAGGTGACTCAAAGACAATGGTTATATACTTCCCATGCCTCACATTAAACAACAAAATATAAATGTGTGGATGCATGAGAATGAGGAAAAGCATATGAGACTAGCAGCACAGGCACTCTAAAGCAGAAGTGTTGCCGTGCTGCAAAATGCTATCCAAATAAATTTTAAAAGTCACAGAATTACAAACAGTAGATCAGTAGCATTAATAAGGACTAATCAAAAAGTTACTCAAGAGAACTTGCAACAAGATAAAGAGAAGTTTTCTCTTTCTTTAAACCCTAACTTGAACCCTGATCTATCCCTTGTGCTTTAGCCAAAGCCCCAGCCATGGCTTCAAGGAAGAACTTCACATGCCCAGGGCTCTTTGGAAGCCTGTCCCCTTTCATGGCGCCCTGCCAGCTCTGTTTTGCAGAAGTAGCTCTGCTTTTTGCTGAACCCAGACCCTAACCCTAAGTTCAGGCTGAGCCCAAGACACTGCTTCTCTTGTAGTAGGGCTAGGTCTAACAGAATTTCTCCAGTAGTTGTACTGTATGTCTTCTAGAAATACTCTTTAAAGATAATAAAATAAAATAAAATAAAATAAAATAAAATAAAATAAAATAAAATAAAATAAAATTTAAATTAAATTAAATTAAATTAAATTAAATTAAATTAAATTAAATTAAATTAAATTAAATTAAGAGACACTATATGTAATGCATATTTTTCCTCAGGATATTTAACTTTGGAAATGTTTGTATTATTGTGTTTTCATTTTTTAATTCCATGGACCTGAAGAAGCAGATGGCTAAGTGGTTTGCAGATGGTTGAAAATGATAAATGGTGGTGACAAGGTTAGTAATAGTACTTTTGTTCACTGTATTAGTGCAATCTGTTTCTGCCTAGGAAGAAACCTGAGCTATTAAGTGGACTTAAATTAACAAAGTATTTTCCTCTGCTTTTTCCTTTGATGTTTTATGGTTTTGTTTTCAATATAATTCATATTTATCTGTACTGAGTGTCATTTTAATACACTTGTAGTTCTACAGCTATTTGCTGTGTTTTGTGTGACACCCGCTATTTTATCTGTGTATGTTATCTAAACCTTTTTCAGACATATTTACAGGTTTTTGAGCTCATGGCATGTAACTAATGAAGAAAGAAAATCCATATGGTCTCACAGATGCATCTTGTAACTATCCTGTAAAACTGGTAGAGGGAAGTGCCTTCTATTTGGTTTTGTTTTATTCCCTTGAATTAATATGTCAACTGTCATAATTTGGGATGGCAAGGTTATTAGTAAAAAAGAAAAAGTATTATGTATTCTTATTTTTTTGTGTATTTATCAGTGATTATCCTTTTCCAAATTTACTACACTGACAGTGAAGAAAGTAGCAGAAGATAATAAAGGATAGGTAGGTAGCCAAACCAATGGTAAAAGGTAGGGAAAAGGTTATTATTTTAATATAAGAATGGAGGCTTACTTTGATTCAAACCAATGGCTCATCTGGTTAAGCTTCTTTTACATGACAATATACAGCATCATTTATTTTCAGAATAAGGTAGAGGAAAACCAGTGACATTCCCACTAATTCAATGTGGTCTTAATTTCATCTCCATTCCATTGCTGGGCAATGGAATTTTTTCCTGGAATAGTTTCTCACTAATCTCTACATTAAAACAAAACAAAAAATTATGAGCTTACAATAAACAGATTTTGTCCAGACACTGATTCATATTTTGCAAGGACTTCTCCTACCACAATTTATGACTGGCCTTGCTATTTTCAACTGAAACTGAGAATTTCATCTATGATTGTCCATGTGTGGCAGGATGTTACTCCCCTCGTCCCCTCCCTCTCTACCACAGATAGTTGGTGCATAAAAAGATAACCCAGGCCCAGCAAAGGATCATCTCTGGCACCAAAAGAGCTCAGGCCTCAGCTAAGAATCAACGTCTTAGTTGGGAGAGCAGATGTGGGAAGAGATAAAATAAATATTCTTTACTGAAAGACACTCTTTTATAAACTATAAAACATACAAGAGTTATCACAGAGGCACGAGCCTCCTACATCCTGAAGTGTTCAAGCTTTCTCCCTGGAGTTTGGATGCAGATTCCATGGTTCCGTTCCTGGGAATTAAAGGAAAGGATTTTGATGTGTGCCCCACCAACCATTGGATGGTAAGTTACATTGAATCCTAAGTTATATTATTTCGTCCTTCACTGTTTTTATCCTCATGCTGTATATACCTACTAGTAGTTTTAGTTTTGTCTTTATTCCTGTGTAGTACTAGCTTAAGTCTTATGCCTGTTAGTTTTATGTCTATTGAATAAATAATTCATTCTATAATCGACTGAATCAGCCATTATTAAAGAATTTTTGAACGAGAATGGGTTTTGGGGTGCTGGCCACCTCATTAAAGTTACTGCCTGCTGCCAGAGGCCAGGGCAAAAGGCAGGGACTTATCTAAACCCCCACATCTATTCATAACACCATATGAGGAATTTTATTAAATTCTTCAAAGTTCTTTTCTGTCCTCCCAGATTTTGCTAAGAATTTTTACACAAAGATTTCTTGCATCAGTTTTACTCCACCATTCTAAACATATCACAATGGTTCAGTTAAAGCAATTAATTTGATTAATATTCTTCCTCCTCTTTTCTAGTTCCAATCAAATACTCTAACTTTCATGTCCTTTACAATAAAAAGGTGTTCATCAGAGTTTATGTGTAATGTTTTAGGTATCTTATATGCCTGGCTCTTATATATTTATATGACTTCTTTTGACAAATTTATGGCTTTCTCATTTGCTAGTCTATGATCAGTGATGACCTACTCACCATACACTTACCTGGTTCATTCCCTCAACTCCTTTTGAATATCTTCTTAATTTTTCAGTCATCTGCTACTTTCATACATTCTTAAAAATAATTTCCTGTGAATAAAAGATATTGCCAGAAAGTTCTTAAAATAGTGAATATGGCTCTTCCAACCCTTCAGACTTTAAATATTTCTGCTGTATTTATGAAACCTACTCTTTACTTACTGAAACTAGAGAAGTCTCTCAAAGCCATGTAGACATAGCCCTGCTTCTGTCTTAATACAGAATAGAAATATTAAGCAAATAATTCCATCTTTCAGCAATACATCTGAGCAAACTTATGACATTTGGCTAGATTTAGATATACTGGAATTTTGTAGCTTATAATTTCAGTTTTATCTATCATAATAGTTTTATGTGGTACTGAGATACAGCCATGTTTATAAAATAGTCTTAAATAGATTATCCCACAGCAATGACACAGCTTAGTGCATCCCTTTAAAGCCAGATATTTTCAGAATACAGCTAAGTGGAGGAATTCAAGCTACAATGTCAGAGTCAACATCTCAGAACCTGTAATTTCAAGAGATTCAGCTCATAGAAATTGAAAGTGATAATATTTCTGATAAATATCAGTATCCTTAAAGCTTTAATGTTGACTGACAGACAGGGATGAATATAAGCAATATGTAGTTCCCAAATGCAATAGTTTGATTTACATTAACCACTTTTAATAATTTTAATTTAAAACAAGAGTTTCTAGAGATCATATCATCTAAAGACAGCTAATACAAAAAGAAGTAACTGCCCTTCCAGCAATAACTTTTCTCTTGTAGAGTTACCCTCCCCTTATTCACACATACACAAATACATTCAGGGCCTCTAAATAATACATACATTGGAACTTGGTTATGCATCACCCACCCTATTCTTCAAAAAAAGTGAAAGAAATAAAAATCCAAACTGAATCTGTGAAATAATTTATTGAAATGCAGATTTACCTATGTAAAATCCACCAGAATTTTGAGCAGATCCCACCACCCAAATTTCCAGTCTGTGAGAATATTTCCATTAACATAGCCAAGAGCTGACTGCTGCCCTGAAACTGTGAAGGTAATTACTTTTAAAAGCCTTTGACCCCAGGGTACTAGTACTAGTTTACATTCCCTTGTTCACCCTTGTTCCACACATTTTCTCCACAGAGAGCAGTCTACTGACATAGAAATTGCAAAAATAACTTTTTATGAATTTAGCACTTATTGTGTGCTTTATTTGTACCATTCCCCCTCTCAAGCCTACTGAAGGATGAATATTACAATAATGCATGCATATTCATAGGCAATATTGTAGGCTAATTCTCCCAGGGCTGTTATTATTCACAACTTATAAGTGAGTCCTTAATAGCCATTCAAATCTATAAATAACCATCTTTTAGTTGGTCAAATTGTCATTTAACTGCAGAACAATGACGAAAAAATATGGAGAATTTAGTATGAAGTACTTTCTTTCAACATGTAATGGGGGGAAAAAAAACCAAGCCAAAAAAATTTCAAAAAATTGCAAACAGCCAAAAATATGTACTTGATGTGGAGCCATCAATATGCATTAACTTTTTCTGTTCTGTTGCATCTTGCTACCACATTGCAATGAACTGCTATAGACTAATTGAGAATGCAGCTGACCAAATCCAGAGATCAGGCTTAAAACTATTGTAATGTACCAGTGTTAGTGTTCATCATGACCTCAGTAAGAGAGGCATTTAGACTCTATTAAATTAAACACAATTTATTATACCGAATGGTACAAAGAAAAAGAAGATAGACAATCATAGGTAGCATCACAGAATGTTTGGGGTTGGAAGGGGCATTCATTCCACCCCCTGTGCCCTTGACCTTCCCCTAGACCAGGTTGCTCAAAGGCCCATCCAACCTTTGACACCTTCAGGGGTGGGGCATCCACGACTTCTCTGGGCAACCTGTTCCAGTGCCCCAGCCTCACAGTAAATAATTTTTTCTAACATCTAATCTAAACCTACCTTCAGTCTAAAGCCACTACCCTCTGTGCTGTCATTACTTGTCCTTGTAAAAGACCCTCTCCAGTTCTCTTGTGGGCCATTTTATGTACTGGAAAGCTGTTATAAAGTCTTCCTTTACTTCAGATTAAACAATCTCAACTCTTTCAGCATATTTTTATAGGAAAGATATTCCAGCTTTTTAATGATCTTCACGCTCCTCTTCAAGACTCACTCCAACATGTCCAATTCCTCCACATGTTAGGGGGTCCCAGAGCTGGACACAGAATTCCAGAGAGAGTCTCACAAGAGCAGAGTAGAGGAGAAGAATCGCCTCTGCTGACCTGCTGGACATTTTTTGCTGGGGGTCAATCCCACCGTCCATATCACCAATAAAGATTTTAAACAGCACCAGGTCCTAAGGAATACCACTCATCACTGGTCTCCACTCAGACATTGAGCCACTGAGTGACAACATCTAGGCAATTCCTTTTACCACCAATTAATCCATTTGTCAAACCCCTGTGTCTCCAGCTTAGAGACAAGAACGTCATGTGGCTGTGAGGCTGCACTGCCCTGCACAGTGTGAGCTCAGATTGCTGCACACTCTGGCTCTCATTCTCTGATCTCTTTGTCCTGGTTATCCAGTGCAACTACATTTGGACTATCTAAATACTTTTAACTTTCATTGCTACGTGCTGTAGTTCTACTGTGGATCTTTCTGCTGTTGCAGGGAACATAGTACAGGTTGTTGTGGGGTGAGGCTGTGTAAGCAAAGAAGCAGGATACCTGGTAGGTTTGACCATCAGAATGACCTTCAGACTGAAAAGAAGGAAATGGAGAACATTAAATATCTGAGGAGATCATAGCATGAAGCCAAGACAGTGAAAGAAACATAATGGAAGTACCTCTCTACTTTAGCAACTGAAATGAAAATAACTTTCTGTTTCATTACTATAGAGATACTATTCAGTTTGTTGGGCTTTTTTCCCCTTGTGTACATTTTGAAGATTTTATTGATTTTATAATGAAATTGAGAAGAACAAAATGATACTACTTTGATTATATCACCTTGGCTTATGAAATTTTGCTCTTCTATCTGTACAACTGAATGTGCAATCATAAAAAAGAACAGCCTGGTGCAAGGAAAGGTGGGCTGATCTGTCACTGTATAGATTTGTATTTGATTTACAAGCAAGGGGGAATTATTAACTAGAAGTTGGCCACCATTTCAAATATACAGCTCTGCCAGAACATCTGCTGCATTAAACCAACAACGGTTTTAACTTTCCACTTAAAATATTTATGCGCCTTTTTATATTTTTACTAGGTGATATTTCATGGTGTATCAAATCACAATATAATGACATATTTCAAAATAATTAAATTCACTTATCTTAAAATAATTTCAATAATTAATTTCCTACTGGAAATTTGAAAGCATTTATTAAAACAAATCTTTTTTTGGTAATAATATTTCTACTCTGGAAATTCAGGTAAATGGTCTTTTTTAAGACACTGACTAAGATCTTGTCCATCTTGGAGAGCGGCTGTGCAGCCCAAATATTACATAACACCTCTACCTCAAGTTAACAACAATTTATTTCATATGTGACATATTTTAGTCCTTGGCTCCTATGGTTCCACTTGGAGTGATCAAAAATAAAACTTCTTTAGCTGCTTGGCTACTGCTCTGTACTGGAAGCTCCCCAGTTCTTGATTCTGCCATATGAAAAGAACATACAAGAACTTAATCTGCTTCAAACAAAACAGCCATCTTGTCTAAAAATATCCTTTAAAGCTTCAACATTTTGAGAGAGTAGAAGGAGGTTATCATTGCAACATCTGTTAGACATCTGTTAGACAAGAATGTCTCTTCTATCTCTACCAAGTTGTTTACTCTCAAGCTTTGCCTAGTTAGTCACATAGAGTAAGGTACAGTTAGTACTAGATTTTTGGAAATTAAAACAGAGCAAACTGCAAAAATAAAAACATATAAGATATTTTTGGTTGCAACTTTACAAATTATTTTATTGAGACAAAAGGTATAAGCAGACAAAAAAATCAATAAAAGTGTATAAAAGGGTCGGGATCATCCCTTCTTCTTTAAGGTACCATGTGATGTACACGTAAAGAAGGTTTGCATGCAAAGAAGATAAAGGAAAGGGGGAAAACCCAAAAACTAATCACTGATTTTTAACAAAAAGCATCTGTGATGCTAACTTGGAAACAGGTACAATAGGGTTCATATTATCATAATGTCACATGTTAACCAGACTGAAATAATCCCTGCATTTGTGATCAAGGAGTGAATATGTTCCCCATACTTGGACAGGATGCCAAACCTCTGAGCAAAAATACCACAAAGCCAGCTAAAAAAGAGTGCCTTGCTGGCTTTAAGCACAGAGGAAATTTACCTAGCTTTTTTCAGCTAGAACTCAATGTTTTTACTTTGCATACATTGCATTTGGTGGTCTTTATACTCAGATGAGAACTACCATACCAATATCTTTAAACTGCTAGTTTTAAATGCACATAATACAATTGTGAAGTATTTTCTATGTAACTTTATAATTTTCTCCTGTCAACTGATGTGCCATTAACAGAGAGTAACATTTTTCTGAGTCTTGGGCTCCTGTCATACTTGTAATGGAAATATTGAAGGAGTGTCCTGAGTGACTTTATATGAATTTTCAGAATTTTTTTTTCTCCAGTCAAAGTCCTCTTTACTCTGCCTCCAAAAGGGTCAACAGCCTATCCCTACCTCTTTACTTAGACTTTGAGCATGCTCCTATTTGTGGCATTTCTTGGTGGTTGACAGAAAGAAAAATTTCTCCAAAGTTCTGAAGAAATGTTGATTTTTCTTTTCCGTTTACAGAGACAATCTCTGGTTGCTGAGGACATTGTTGGTCAGATTTAAAAGGATTTCAAATTATTTAATACTATGGATCTTGGATTATAGGCATGAAAGTTGCTGGGTTTTTCCTCCTTTGCTTCAGGCATTTTTTCCTTGAAAAGAGAAAATTTCAGTGAAGAGAAATTTAGATAATAAATTCAAAAGTCATCCTTTGTTTCTCTTCACATATGTACCAGGCTAAATATCAGAGCATTCAGTGACTCCTTTCTTACACTAGGAAGTGAAAGACCTATTTTTCTGAAAATGTTTGGTCCTCTTCAGTGCCATTCCAAACCTCATGGAGAGCAAAAAAAAAGGCTTTGTTGTTTTTAAAAAAACCTACATAAATGGGTGAATGAATTCTAAATTTACTATCCTTATTTATATTATTGAACCCTATTTAAAATTTTCAAATATATTTCATTGAGAGCTTAATTATTTAATATGATGTGCTGAAAGCCAATCTCAAATTACTGTCTTTGACTTGTCCAAATGTAGCAGATGTAGAGCAGAACCATGCTGTCACAGGCACAATACAAGCAAGCCTATGCCTACTGTATTTTTTTCTTACATTCTATCTACTATTTGAACCATCATGTGAGTGCTGTAAACTAGTTTCCTTACTTCCATAGAATTTTGAGTTATTTATTTCAGTTATTGTCCTTTGGTTGTCTTCTGCTTGAAATATAAATCATTCTATATTCAAAGCAAAATATGCTTCAAATTCATCAAGAATCTTTCAATCAAAGCATTAACAACTGGGTCTGATAAATAAAGAAAGAAAGATAGTAGAGCTTAAACACTGGATTTCTTACTCAGTCATTAGAAAATTATAATGCATATTTGATGGAAGATTTTTAAATGTGCAAAAGAGCAATCTCATTCATTCTGCCTTTTTCTTTGTATACCTGATTGCAAGGTAACAGGGGTAATTATGAGAAAAGAAGTGCAGGCAGCTATTCATATAACATGGGCTATTTGAATTAGCTAAACCTTATCTCTGTTCTGCACTACTTATGAAGCTCCTCTGAATTTGAAGTGAGAGTTCGTCATATCCACTGGAGAAGGTAGAAATCACTGGTAAAGTATTTGAAATTATACTTTGCTACTGCTGTTCCATGTAGCCCATGGAAATCATGTTGAAAGGCAATCCATACGTAAACTGCACATATTACCCACAAAATAACTCAGGCTGGGATTGAAGGCCCTGGTCTGGGTTTACACCAGGGAGTTCTGTGTGAGGCTGTTTCAGGGCAGTTAAGGTTTCACACTTAACTGCCTTGAGAGTGCTTTCATGTAGTAAATAAGACTACATAAGACTACTATAGAAATAAATATATTTCTATATCTATGGAAATATAGAGAATCATGCCATAATTTGGAGTGACATAGACCATGGCAAGCTGTTAATCCCACCTCTAGCTCAAAGCAGGGTCAGCCATAAAGCCAAACAAGGATGCTCTGGGCTGGACACTGCACAGACTTTCAAGACAAGCTGTACTAATTCATGGCTGTGCTCATTACTTGCCTGTGATCATCAGTAAGAAGTTTTTGCATGAACCTTTGCTCTTTAAACTTATGCCTATAGTCTCTGTCCCATTAGGAACCCTTGCAGAGATACTTTCCTATCTTGATGACCTCACTATAGATGTTTATTGGCTTCTATGAGGTTTCCCCATAATCATCCCTTCTACACACTGAATAAGCCTCTCCCCACAAGGAAAGTGCCTTGGCCAACACAGTGGCTTTCCATTCTCCCTAGATTATTAATTTCTTTCTGTTTGCAATGAAAAATTAGCCATAGGGTTCTAGATGCAGTCTAATGAGAGATGACTGAAGAAAAACAATAATTTCCCTTGATGTACTGGCTGCACTTGTGTTAACACAGCACAGGAGGCTCTTGGCTCTCTGTGCTGCCAGTGCACACTGCTGGGTGATGATCAGCTTGCTGTCTGGCAGGGTGCCCAGGCCCTTGTGAATAGAGCTGCTTTCCAGGCCATCGGTCCCTACCCTGTAATGCTGTCAGGGATTCTTTCTTGCCAGGCATAGGATGTCCCACTGAGGACAGCCCATTGCTCCTGTGGATCCCCTCATCCAGCCTCTGTTGTGGTGCGTTTTGTATGTTTGTTGTTAATAATTGTTATATGGTTCTGTCCCCAAAACTCCCCCACAAAGTGTACCCTGATGGTTTGCCCTAATCCCTCCTTTTCCTATATTTGGTTTGTAATCCCCTCCCTATAAATTGTCAATCTACCCCAAACCCTTACCTCCCTTCCAGAATGTTCCATGTCTATTATGTTTTCCCCTTTCCCCATTGGCTTGTGTGTATCACCCCATTTTACCCTCCAATCATATGTTGTATCCCCTCCCACAACTCCTCCCACACTTGGCCCCTATTGGTTATTGTATGTCCCCGCCTTTCGGTTACTCCCCCCTTTATAAGTTCATGCACGCCAGGTGCTCCTGGTCACTTTGTGGAACCCCGTCTCCCTGCGGATCCCTGTTCAATAAACCCTTCCTGCCTTACCTCCCAAAGTGACTCTTCCCTCTTTCCTTCGCGATACTCCTCTCGCCTCGACGCCGACACGTGTGCCGCAGCCCTTCGTTCCTGTAGAGGAGCGCTGGGCTGCACCGAGAACCTCCGAAGCCCCGCTGGGAGCCTGAGGAGGTGCGGCCACACACGGCGGCTGCCCAGCCGGAGCTAGCCTGGGCTTCACAGGTGGACACTGGGCAGTGGCGTCAAGCCTCGATCTCCTTGATGGCACACCAGTCCTCGAGTGCAGTGACGAGTCCACCTACCAGTCTGGTGCCATCTGCAAACTTGATAAGGGCACACTGACACTCCTCTCAGTATTTCATAAAGACATTAAATGGGATCAGTCCCAGAACAGACCTCTTGGCACTGCTCTTGTTACCAGCATCTAGGTAGAGTATCACCAATTAACATTACCCTGAGTCAAATAGTTCAAATATGTTCGTTTTTTTTTTCCTTTTTCCTTTTCCTAATTGGTTGTCCATGCATCCAAACAACATCCTTACCTGAACACAAGAATACTGTTGGGACAGAGTGACAACAGGTATCCAAAAGACTAAAATAATTGCATCTAGTACCCTCCTCTTATCCAGAAATCCAGGCATACCATGGAAAGCAATGGAGTTTGTCAGGATTGATTTGTTCTTGGTAAGTTCATGATGGCTATTCCTACCAGATTTTTCTTTTTCAAGTGCCCAGAAATTTCAAAAGGATCCATTCCTTGATTTTCTCAGGGACTGTGGTGAGGCTGACCAGCCTGTAGTTCTCTAAATCATCTCCAAGGTTTTTAGTAGGTGGTGAAACATTTGCATTTTCCCACTAATTGGAGAATCCCCTGGTAAAAATAGCTTTTCAAAATGCTAGTTGCCTTGCAATGACACAGGCCAGCTCTCATCACCCTAAGGCATCCATCCCATCGACCTACATGGCTCAAGTTTTCTGAAGTGATCCTTGACTCATACCTCATTCACTGCTGACAGATCTCTGTCTTGAGTCCTGCCTTTTAACACAAGGGCCAAGGACACTTCGTAGGAGGAAGTTTTTCCTTTGAAGACCTTTGCTGAGCCAAAGAACACATTCACTACCTCAACCTTATCTGTCCCCAGTTTTAATCTATTCCTCCAATACAGTCCAGAAAATGCTTCCTTCAACACTTTGGGTTTTCAGCAAAGTATCAAACCCTTAACAAAACTTTTAAAAAATTAATTTTTAATAATTTTAAAGTGAAAGGGTTTTTCTGTAATACCTTACTGGCATACTAATTTTAAAAACTGGGGGCATTACAGAGATGTTGTAAAAATGTACAAACTATAAAACTTACGAAGGTTTCCAAAAGTGTTGGTGCTCATGAATCATACTTGAAGTAAAATGTCATTGTGGTTTTGGAAAGCCTACATTTAATAAATCATTGCTCAGCAAAAGATTTTCTCCACGCATGAAAGAAAGGAAAGAGGGTAACTTCAAATAATTGTAGTTTTTCCTTCAGAGGGAAGAGGGGGTTGAAGAAGGGTTGTAAATGATACCCCTCTTTAAATTATATGCATTTAAAAGAATACTGAAAGTAAGGGACCTATTTTGTGATGATTAGAAAAGTTACTCCACTGTAAAAATTTGTCAGTTGTTATTGCTCTTGGTAAAAATATATAATGCACATCTTGATTTAATGATCACTTCAGTGATCACTTTTCACTTTACCAGTGCTGTTAATTTTAAAAGCATGTTTACTCACATGGAAAGTACATGTATTCAAAGTTTTTCTCTCAGCAAATTTCTGTCTTGTTATTTTGTAAACATAATAAACTATAAATCTTTTTCTATAGATTTACTAAATATTTAGTTGCATAGAGGTTCTTATATATTTCTTATTAATATTAATACTCAAGAATGATTTCTTGTGTCATTTACAACTTATTAACTGTTTGGTCATGTGGCAAAACGTGATTTCTTTACACATTTTAGTACTGTTGCTCACTGACTCAACATAATGGTGCTTTTAGATAAAGAAAATTAGTTCAGAATTGAAGTGGTATAATTGAGGCAGGCAGCTGTTAGGGTTTAGTTGATGCATGGTAATTCATTAAACTATAGTAATTCAATAGCTTTTTTTCATATGATAGTAAAGTATATGTAACCCTTCATTTTGTTGATGTAAATTAAAAATCAGTGGGTAATTCTTTATATTTTTACCAAAATCTTGTTCAGTATTGTTTTTGTGATAGTAAGAAGCATATTTTCTCTCTTTTTTTAATAAAGAAGCAATCTAAATGTTAGTGCTAGGCTAGAAATATATTCAATTTTTTGGTGAAAATCAACCTCAATCACAGCTTTATAATAATTCTGTGGGTGTAAATGGAAATTTTTCAGTAACCACTGTAGGTTAATTCTTCTGCTAGAATTAGGGTGCCAAACACCTCAGGATAACTATGTCCCACCAGCATTTATTTTAGTAGTAGTAGAGTGAAATTAATAGCATGCAATACTGTCTCTCTCCATTATTTCTTTCCTTAGGAAAAAAAAATATTGATCTAGTTAATGAAATGTCCATAGCTGGCAGTAATAAGTTGTGTTCAGTGCTATTTGAGGTACATTTGATGCTCTATTAATAGGATGTCTCAGAAGGAAAGAAATTAACAGGTTTTTAACACAATGTTCCTTCAAAGATGGATAAATGTGCAATCTAATATAAATCCCTGAAAAAAAGACACAGAAGGATAGAATATTCTTGTGTATTAGATCTTTATAATTTCAAGAGTGAGGCATCAAAGCTATAAACATGTTATCATCATGTTCTTAAATATTTTTTTTCCTCTGTATAACCATTCTACAAGGGAAAAGACAACCTGCTATATTAAATTGTCTATTTACTCCATTATCATCAGCTCCCCAGCCATTTATAGTAAAAATGTAGCTTATTGCTGCAGAGTATACTCAAAGAGGTGTGCAAAAAAAAGCCTGATAATTTTATTTCATCCTTTCAATATCCTTTCCATTCGTGTTTTTGTTTAATCTCTCTGTTGTTGTCATTTCTTAATTAAGAATCACAGAATTACAGAATCAACCAGATTGGAAAAGACCCTTAAGATTATGGTGTCCAACAAATGACGTCCTGCAATTGCAAGCGAGGAGAATTTAAATTCCACTCTCCATCTATAACATTAGCACAAACAAATGACAGGACATCACTTTGTAAGACAGGGTTCACAGTAGGTAGATCATTAAAGGTTTGCATTTTTCCCAGCTGAAAGAACACTAGACTTGAGAGACCAACTATCCTCCTAATTAAATTGACTTCAGATACTGTTTATTAAACCAGTTTTGAACAACAACTTATTTACTGTTGTTGCTGCTGCTGTTGTTGTTGTTGACACTGACACAGGCTGCCCAGAGGGCTTGTGGCTGCTCCATCAAGGGAATTGCTGAAGTCCAGGCTGGATGGTGTCCTGAGTAAACTCATCTATAGTGGTATCCCTGCCCATGGTGCAGGCCTTGGAACTATGTGATCTTTAATGTCCCTTCCACCCCTAACTATTCTATGATTCTAGTATAAGCACAGATAGTAGCAATGGTAGTAATTGGAAAAATACATCATAAAAATAAAGTTTGAACAAGTGAAGAACTTTATGTTTGGTTCTTTGCAGCTGGTATAAAGTAGTTCAGAAGAAAACAAGTAAAGTGAGGATAAAAAAGTTTACCTTTAAATTGAAATTTTCCAATTTATTTTCTTTTAACATTAGGTATTATTAGTCTACGTTTATAAAAGTGCAGTCTTCTTACTAAAATTAAGCTGCAGACTATCTGTATGTCTATTGTACCATTTTCTGAGCGATCTGCTATTACTTATTCCTGTAATTGCTTCTAAAATACATCAATCCAGCAGTGCAATACTACTGCACTACCATCCAAATACCAATCCAAGTGTAATGTTCTCCATATTAGCCACGGGAAAGGGGAACAGAGAGGAAATAAAGAAGGAGTTTGATACATTATCTCTAGTAGGTAATCAGTGATAGATGATTTGCAAAAATAATGAGGAAAAGTGATAGTAAATTACAGTGCATTGTTCTTATATACACATTGTGGGCCTAAACTTAAAATTGTTAGTTGTTCATAACATTTACTACTTTTTGTAGGAATTTTGCACCCCTGGGAATTCCAAGTTCATGTGCTGCTTTCTAAATTTTTGAAAAGGAAGATGAGTAGGCTCAGAAATAGTAGAAAAAGCATATTTAAGGGAATCATCAGTGAATAATGTTTACTGTTTGTACCACGTAAACATAATAACTTACAGCTTAAGAGATGTGCTTCAGGTTTAGTTGGGGGTTGGAATAAATTGTGAAGAAAAATTAAAATTAAAATTATGAGAAGACAGTAAAAGTGACAAAGGAACAGTTGGCGGATAAAAGAAGCGTGTGGAAAAAAAAGACAATTGGACGGTGACAGCAGTAGAAGAGAAGAAAAGAAATTATTTTACTGCAAACAAACTTTGCTAAATTCACTTATTTATCTGGTCCAATTACTTAAATTCACAATTCAGTAATATAACCAGCATATTTCAGAAATGTTTAATGATCCATTTTTTTGCATATATGCACCAATATATACTGTTGAAAGTTCATTTATTATACTGTTATATAACACTACTTATTACACAATATCAAGTCATAAATCCTTGATTTCTGCCCCTGAAATATGTGTATCTACAGGCAAAAGAGAACTGTCTCTCAAAGCAGAACTATGCATTTCAAAACAAATATACAGACCAGGCACAAACTAATAATCAAAAGTATTTTAAAATGTTATTTTTACAAAATTTTAGCAACATATTAGCCAAATATAATACATACTAGCAAATACTTTTAGCAAATATTATTTGCTAAATAAAAAGTAAAGAGGAACCTACTTCTCTTCAAGAGTAGATTATGCAACAGTGTTATATCAAATTCACTAAGTTGTTTTACAAAAAACCCAAAAAACCAAAAAACAAACAAACAAACAAAAAAAAAAAGCCAACCAAAAAACAAGAACAACAGAAAAACCCAAAAAAACCACCCTAAGAAAGATAGGTAGCTTCCAGTTTAGGCTGCTTTCCATTATTTCTTAAACCTAAATATTTCCATGTTTCATATTTCCCGCTCTACTCTGCATTGGTGCAGCCTCACATTGAGTCCTGTGTGCAGTTTTGGGCACCACATGATGATATGTATATAAAGCTATTAGGGAGCATCGCTAATTGGGTGCCTCTGAAGGTGGTGAAGGGCCTTGAGGGGAAGCTGCATAAAGAATTACTGAGTATAAACAGATTTTCAAAGAATCACTTGGTTTTTTCAGCCAGAAGAAGAGGAGACTGAGGGAAGATCTCATTCGGGTCTGCAGCTTCCTTGCAAGGGGAAGTGGAGGGGCAGGCACTGACCCCTTCTGTCTGGTGACCTGCGGTAGGACACAAGGGAATGGCCTGGAGCTGTGTCAGGGAAAATTTAGATTGGATTTTACAAAAAGATTCTTCAATCAGAGGGTGTTTGGGCACTGGAACAGCTCCCCAGGGCAGTGGTCACAGCACCAGCCTGGCAGAGCTCCAGAAGAGTTTGGACAATGCTCTTGGGCACAAGGTGTGTCTCTGGGGATGGTGCTGTGCAGAGCCAGAAGATGGATTTTGCTGATCCTTGTGGTGTATTCCAGCTCAAGAATAGTCTGTGATTCTATAGTTCTTTGATTAATCATGAATTCCAAAGTATGATTTTACTCAACTTTAACTCATTCTTATATAGATAGGAATAAATTTCAAGTGTGTAAATATTTGTAGTATCAATGGGTTTTGGACTTAGATTATGATGAGCTTTGTAGTGGATTACTGCATCAACAGATTGCTGCAGTTAGATTGCATGTTATTTTCATTTCATCTCAAACTTCCCAAATGCCCACACATTTGAGAAGCTATTATTTTATCACCTTTTTTTTTTCCTTTTTTATACCTTAATTATAGAATCACATCAGAAAATGGGTTACACAGTCTTTGCTCTAGCTGCTATAAATGTCATGAATTGGGTGGTATTTGCAAATCATTGATGTTGAAGTACAACAGAGAGTTCAAATTATCTGCGAAGGAAAAATTTGTTGAGAATTGTTGACAACTTAGAAATACTGTTAAATTTCAGAAATCCCTGAGCAGCTTAGGATGTGCCTGGGGGAGATACTTAGAGTGCTTGCATCATTCTTATACTCCAGACACCTACTTTTTTGCTACTTGTAGAGACAGGACACAAAGTATGGTGGGTATTTGATTTAAATCCATAAGTTTTCTTTATTATAGTCTTACTTATTTCTGATTCCTTCTAGTCTTTTCGTTTTGTTTTATTTGTTTTCATTTCTTGGTTGCTGTCAGTACTACAGGCATTCAGTTCTGTGATCACAAACACCCCTAGTGATAACTATATTTTGTTGTAATCTTATCCTTAAAGTATACTCTATTGAAGGAGATAGTTTTCCTATTATATGTACAATGTATGATTTCCCATGATTTATCTTTTAAAGATGAGAAAGCATTGGTATTTGTTAGTAATGGAATTATTAAGACTATTATTTTAAAAAGTGTACACATACCAGGAAAAGTGGTGCTTTAACTTCTCTTAAAATTCACCCCTCTTAAAGAATTTATTGAGACTTCTGTTCTTATGCTGATTCACACAAGAATTAAACTGGACACCCTGCAGAAAGGTGTAATCACTGATTTTTACCATGAGTAATTGTAAGTATGTCATCCTGTGTACAACAATTAGCTAACTAATAAATTAATATATCGAACAAATGAAGGTTTTAACAGACGGGCACAGTAACCCGGACAAATGATCAACATAACAATATGAGAGATGCACAGGCAGTGCAGATGATGTCAGTGCAACTGCCTGAAGAGTCTGCCAATGAACCAGATGCTGCTGTGGAGAAAATATATTTCTCAGATGGCATCAGGGTAGTGTTTGTCATCTGAAAGTGAAAATGACTTATGTTTGTAATGTGATAGGGCAAATACCACTGTTCCATCACCATACAGTCATCTTTATTAAGTGTCTTTGGAAATCCATTGTGTATGTGGATTTTACATTTCATATTTCACTAGTGGCAGGAGTACCTCATGTAAGTAATCATGGGAAAAGTATTTGATTGAATGATAGGTAAATGATAGCACAAACAAATGCATTTTCTATTTTATCCCTAGGAAAAAGTGGACTCTTCCTTTACTCTTTGCATTTCAATGAATGATTTTTCAGACTGTATGAGAGTAATAATTAATATTCTTACTCTTAAGACTGGACAAAGTTGAAGTTAAAATGCTGTCAATGACATTGAGATTCAGGGCCATTTTTCCTAGTTGAAAAATTCAGAAACTTCACAGTTGGTTTTTTTTTTTCTCTCTCTCTGTATATATCTATCTAGATCTAGACAAATACAGATATATTGACTTATATAAAAATACAAAGAATCACAACTCCCTTCTTACTCTCTATGAAAGAAAAAACAGACTTCATCTTTCAACCTTTCCTCCCCTAAAAAGCTTTCAAAACAGAATTATCAATGACCAAGTGGCACTCTACTTCTGAAATCATGACAGATCTGGAATTCTTTGGACTATAGCAGAGTCTTCACAGCTTGCCAAGGAATTATGAACATAAAAAGGCCAAAAGTGTGTCTTAACGATATAGAAAATTTCTATAAGAGTTATGCATTTTTAATATCATCACAGGCAAATTTAAGGGGTCACTCTGTGCTCCTGCACTGTAAAGAGATAAATGATGAGTAAAAAAAAAAGGCAATAGGTTTGTTTGTTTGCAATACCTCACATCCTTAGCCAGGTTGTATCACCTCTGTGTGAGTATGTTTGAATGTTTTAGCTGTACTGTATGTGAACATACTTTTTAATCTCCCTAACACTGAGTTTCTGTGGAGTCCTAAGAAAAATAGAGTATTCTGTTTAGCAACAGAGAGTCTGGAATTGAAATAAGCTATTTAATTGATTGACATTGGCAATAACTTGACCAAATGACACTGGTCACAGCAAGACTATTTATATTAGATAAAGAAACAGAGAAGAAAGTAGGAGACGTGGCAGTCTGAGCTCCACTGGGACTGCCCATTATTTACACAAACTTCCAGTGGTTTTAGGGATTTTCTGACCTTGAAAATTGACTACAGGATAGAACCAAACCCACAAACACAGAAGGCTAAATCTAAATCCAGTAAGGTAACTGTCATACAATATTTTCTTCCCATTTTGAAAACATATAGACAATAATTTTACCATCTGAGAGATTCATTAAAGTAGATCTATGTTTTACCATGCTAATAATATGTGTAATAAAAATTCTACCTTTCAGAACTACATGCCTTAGGTATGAAGCACAATGACTTTTGTACTAGATGAAAGAATCATAAAACAGCCCTTGAATGATCGATTGGTCCAACATGTCAAGGGAAAGGGAGTCAAGATGAGGGTATCTGACACCCTCTTCAGCCACCTCATGGACTGTGGTTCAACCCATGGTGACTTCACCACATCCCTGGGGAAGTTCTTCCAGTGATTAATTGTTCTCACTGTAAAAATAATCCCTTTATCACCATGAAACTGTGCAGTACAACTTCCACTCATTGCCACTTGTCCTATCCAAGTAACAATCAGCTGTAACAAATTAGCACAAGTTTGTTGAAGGGATTGGAACTGCACCATTTGAAGGTTTCCAGTAGCCCTGTTAACCTTTATACTCACTCTAGTCTCCATTTTATAATTACATCGGGATCCAGATCTGTTTTTTAAAGTCCTAGAAAAATTTCTTTTGTCTTAGCGACAAAACCCAAATAATATAATCATTTTTATATCAGAAGTTGACTCCAGTGAGGATTTCTGTTTGAAATATGGTGCTGTGATATATTTTAAAATTATTTGGTAGAGTTCAGTCTCTACCAAGAAACCATTCATGGAATAGCACTTGCTTGGCTCTGGGGCTGTAAATAATGTCCTGATAGAGTACTTTCTTATGGGGATCTCAAAATCATCTGTGAACATAGGATTTTATGTTAAAATTTAAGGAAAACCAAAATACAGGAGCCAATGAATATTTCAAGAAAGATAATATTGTCATTTTCATGTTATGAGTTTTGCTTTAGGCTTGTCCCTCATACAGGTAACTTACAATAGATGGGGAAAATAAAGATAAAATCAATAATTCTGATTTAGAGAATGAATTTTTATATTCATCAGGGATAAAACATTTCCAAGGCTATTTCACCCATTATCACAGTTTCTATATGAAAAAGTGAATTCTTTCATTGTTCTACCATGTTAATCCATTCTTGCAAAGCATCAGCTTTTCATAAGCAAGAATTTTGTTTGTCTGCATATTAGAAAACTTCTTCCCACTTCTACTGCAATATAAAAATAAATTATATTTTTTACAACAGTTACAAATGTTGGCAATGCTTGCATTACAACATTTTCTGATAAATTAAATGGCTATGTAGCCATACAGCATAACTGTTTCCACAGGTACCAGGAGATTTCAAGGATAAAACAGGATAATCTCAGTTTAACCACCTGGAATAATTTAATAAAGTTAAAACAATTCCAGTGAGCTTGTGTTTTTCAAGTTTGATGAGGGTAGCACTCCACTTAGAACACTGCTTTGTGAAGTTAGTAACTTGGAAAGGAATTTGTGAGCTGTGTTCAGGGCCTGATAAAATATGGGTTCATTGAAAACTTTCCAACTGACAAAGATTCTACTTAAAAAAAAAAATACTCTATGTGGATCAGTTCCATTAGGACATTAGATTACTCTAGTGTGTTATCAAAAGCCACACCAGAAATTTCCAGACTAGACTGCTCAGAATAATAGAAGCCCATAAATAGTTTATCTTGTAAATAATTTAAGAATAATAACTGATTGTTCATGCAGTGTTTCCAGAAGTATAGTACAGTGTCTTCCAAATAGTTTGCATCAGGAATCCACTGATTTGCCACTTTGACCACAAGATCTGCTTTTGAAATTTTCTCTAGAGATATTTTTTTAAAAAATCAAATACATGTTTATATTATTCTAAATGAAATATAAATCCCATTAATTAAAATTAATTATGATAAATTTCCTTGTTTGCATGAAATGAAAATACATAATCAGAGAAAAATAAAGTCAAACAAATTAATTTGTTTAAAAAATTGGGAGATGGTGGGTATGTCAAACAGATGCAGGTAAACAAATTGTTGAATGAGTAGTGCATCATCAATTCTTATGGAGGCTCTTCTGCAACAGGCACAACCATCTCTTTCAGTTCCATAGAAAATAATTGAAAATTTAAGCTAAGGATTAAATTAATGGGTTGTTTTTTAAGGAAAAATGAATATACAAATGAACCTGACAGAATATCTTATATGTAAAATCCAATTCAGTCTTACCTTTTCAACTTTATTTATTAAACTCTTGAGAAAACAAATGAAAATGAGAAAAATATTGATTAAATGTTTCCCTTTTTTCCAGTTTTCCTTTAAAGGAGGTGGCAACATTTCAAAAATTTGGGTTGCTTATTTCTGAAAAACCATACATGATTATTTCACAAAAAAAGTTGTAATGCGGACTCTGAAATGCCTGCCTCTGTTTCTTCTGTTCTCTGATGAGCTGACTTTGTAACTAATGAACTCAGTGGGAAATTAGATTATCATAATCAAAATACAACATTCCAAATTGCTTCCTGCAAATACAGTGCACAAGAATTTAAAATGCCCATCAACACTCTTTCTAATAATGGCTGCTATACCTAGCAAGTCATAATTTGTCACCAATAACAATGTTTTCTCACTGCATAACCTCATTATCCTTTTGCCTTATGTATTTTTCTTCCACTTATTCTGAATCCTCCAAAAACTTTATCAATTCCAGCATTGCATGATATTTTGAGAATGCTCAACACTTCATATTGCATGAGGGATACTCTTTGCTGCTCCTATAACACAAAATAACGATTTTAAAATTCTATTCAGTTGCTAGGAGTACTTGACACAGTGATAAATATGAGAGAATATGACTCTATTTATTTATTTACGTGTGATGGAGAATGATGCTCCACTGCCCTAGGCACTGCACAAATAAGTGAAATCTGAATGAAGCAGTGGTGTGGATGGAGGTGTGTGGCCACTTTCTGTCATAAGCAAGAGGAAATGATGTATCAGGAATGACAGTAAGGAGAAGCAGGACTGCTGGCTGCTCTCTGGCCAAGAATGTAATGCAACAACAAAGGAAAATCTTTATCAGTCTACTGGCTTGAGCCATTGGAAGAAATTGCCTTTTGTGAGTTTCTGTGCTATTGGCTACCCTAGGTTGTGATTTGTCTGCCTCCTCAACTGTACTTCATGTTCCCAAAGACATGAGAATGCTCAAAGCACATTTGCAAATACTGACTGTGTTTATGGGATGGAGAGCTGAAAGGTCACTTTGAGGTCTCTTTTCAGGAATTTCTTGGTCTTCGATTCTTTAATTTCCTGTAAGGAAACAATCCAGATGCATTTTCAAACTCAGCCAGTGGAAACAAACACCTATATGACTAGGTTCTTACAGGACAAAATCAGCTCAGATTATCCATCCAATCAATGTAGGAGCATTTTGCAGCAGGTGTGCCAGGACATTTTCCATGATGTATATTTATACCCATGGATGATTTTAAAGAAACTGTTCACGTGTCTTTAAGTAAAACTTGATTTTCTGCAAAAAAAAAAAAAAAACAGAATTAAAACTATGGACCTCTTTTTAAAAATTATTGCCTAACAAATTATATTTGTTCTGAATAGAAGTTCATTGCAATACAAAACAGTGAAATCTTAGACTTATGAAAATTTAAAAACCAAACGAAAAACTGGCATGGTTTAACCTAAGTGTCATGCAGACACTTGCCTGTTCCCCCCAGTGGGATGTGGGACAGAACTGGAAGGTAAAAGCATAATCAGTAAGTCTTGTAGCTTATTCTTGGACGATGATATTTATTAGAATGAATTTTTAAAATTTGTTTGTTTGTTTGTTTGTTTACTCAAGCATGGCTGGTTTCATTTGGTAGAAAATCAAGGATTTTCAAAGGAAAGATAACGAGTCACATTGTTCAGATATAAATTGAATTTCATTTATTTAAAGCACATATCTCATCCAGATATAAACACAAGGAAAACATTTAAGTCATAATCAAAAAATCCTTGATATGATGCTTTGAATTCTAGTTCCTCCTAGCTACTGTTTGCAAAAATAGGGAAAATTACTTAAACAAGAAATTCTTTGTGGGAAAAAAAATGTTTAACTGGGATCAAGAGTGGCCCAATAGAGTCAATACAGTCCAACTGAGCAGCTGTCTGAGCTGGGGATGTTTGCTGCAACACAGGAAAAAAAGGGATATGTTTGGGATATGCTTGTCCTGGCAAGCAAGTAGAATAACCCCAGAGCATGAATAAAAATTACAATATTGTAATCATTTATATGAGAAAAAGTCAGAGAAAATATATCATATTTACTTAATCCTGTCACCCCAGGCTTGCAAATGTAAAGAAAGTGACTTAGTGCCAAGTGATTTGTGTTGTTCAGTGCTGCACTGTAGTCAAATGGCTGATGTTTGACAGACGTTGAAAGACAGCAGCATTAAACTTGTCCCTTCATACCAGATTATGCAAAATAATTAGTCTTTCTGCTTCATTAGGCGCCTAAATCTCCTACTTTGGCACCTGTGACATCTTTCAAGTTATATGTCAGTTATCACTAACTCGATAACAGGTACTTGCCTGTTCGGTGAATGTGAGCCAAATTATTTAGGGTAACAAGATGATAGAAATTTCAGCTGAGACCTCTCTGGAGAGAAAATCTCAAGTTAATGCTCCCCAGGTGTTAGCCTCAGAAAAGATCCTTCCATCTACAACTATATAGCATGTGTTTGGCTGTTTGAGGAGATATTAAAAATCTACATTTCTCTGTGAGCTGAAGCTTAACACAGATTTCCAGGATGATTATTAGGCTGTCTGTTCTGACGTATCTGGGCATAAACTTCTGGCAGATATGTTCTGCTCTACAATCAAAGGACTAAAGGAATTTTGAGAATAAAGGAATTGTTGATATTTTTTGTAAAAATGGTCTTTCCTATCCCTTTGGGAGGATGCTATCTCAAGGTAATGGGTATTCAGGGGTAAGGTGTTGACTGTTCTTTCAAAGATATGACAGATAGAAACCTAAAAGCTACGTAATAACAGTTTAGGAGTAGAGGACCATCATCATCCTTGGCCTTTCAAAGCAGTTTCCAGTTTTCCAGGCACATCTTGTCCAGGATCCATTATCAAAAAAACAGTTTTCTTATGCTAGAAACTTTTTAATGTTAAAAAAAAAAGAAGCACCATATCCAAAAATGCAGGAATTTATTATTACTATCATTAAAATTATAGCAGCTTGATCATTTCGACTCTTGCACTTGCCCTTGCATAACATTTCTCAGTAGTCCTTCTCCTCTGGATGGCCTGGAAAAGCTTATTCATCATGGAATTACAACTTGCTAATGAGATAGGCATTTCTTTCATTACTTCGGTGAAATTCTTTTAAGAACAGAGCCCTATGTGACTCTCCTGTTTATTTCATGGGGAAAGAAATGGGGCTTTCTTTCCCCATGCTTGGGATGAAAGTTTTTGTCATCTCAGGCTTTATTTCACTTCTTCAGCCTGGTGCAAGCTTAGTGATGAGCTGTGTTATGTTCTCAGAACGTGGGCAGAGCTGGGGCACTGTGTAGGTGAGGCTGGCAGCCCGGAGGTGCCAGGAGAATCTGAAGCTGCTGACATGCACTCACTGCTCTGGCTCTGCCTTCCGTGATACTTGCAGGTTGCACAGAGTGGAAATGATGTGATACTCACATGGCATGACCATGAACTCAGTCCAAAAACCACAGAGCATGGGAGGCAGAGGGGCGTCACACAATGCAAGGCAAGAGCACCAGTCACAGCAGTGACAGAGACAGGAGCCAAGCTCACAGTGAGCTCTGCACGTTCTCAGACTTTCTATGAAGGTGGATTTTTTGTTTGTTTTTCATGTTTCTACATTTCTGAAGAAAGCTATTGATGCACACTATATGTGCTCATAATTTCAGATTAAGACCTCATTATTGATCATCTAGACTCTGAAATGAAACATTTCCAGTGCCTAAATTGCTATCTGTGTGAACAGACTTAAATATGACAACACAGTAAATAGTTGCATGTATTTTGAGACCATAAGTGTGCAATTTTCAGCTTCAGGGAAGCTTGAATTGTCAAGATTCCACAGGGAAAAAACATTAAGTGTTAGTTTGATTTCTGGTACACTCTGGGTTGCAATCCTTTGTGGACTTGAACAATCTTCATTTCTGTGCATGAGTTCTGCTTAGTTCCCACTTCCTGTGCCCTGCAGATGCCTGCATTTGAAGGATTTTTTATTCTGCTTCAGTAATTGGAGTGTGGGATTATATGCTACACCTACTGAGCTACTGCTGAGATTGTATTTATTCATGGAATTTTGCTTTCTGACAGGCCCTGTTATTACCTGGCATGCACTCTTTGTGGTGATATGTTGGCCACAGGGTGTCCTTCTACAAAAATCATATGACCATGTGCAGTCTTTCTCCAGAAGAGTGATATGCCCTTGTGAATCCCTTATGTGCATTTATCTAAATGGCTTCCTAGATTGGATTTCCTTCACCAAAGACAGAGAAAGAAAGCAAGAAACATCCTTCCTTTCTAGCATGAAGGAAAAGATGCTGAATACTTCTTAAAACTCTGCCAAAGGAAAACAACTGTTTGTATGCTTCTTCTGCCTACCCTTGGCTTTTCTCATGACAGAAAATGTAGTCTTATGAGAATGATAGTTATTACAACTGAATTTGTCATATTCTTGTACGTACATTTAGTATGTAGTATTCCAAGATACTGCAGGACTTTTGGTAGCAGTAGCAAATTTCCAATAACACTTAACAATCTAAAGATCAAGTTTTCATGAAAAATATGATAGCCATGAATGCTAATACAGTTTTAACTATATTTGTATTTCAAAACAATACTGAAGCATGGAGGAATGAGGAATTAAGACATAACGAGGAAGTTTCACTAAATCAATACCTAAAGAAGAAATTACTCAAGTCCAATTATATTGGAAGTTTAAAACAGAAGGCAGCTAGGAAAGTATTGCTAATTCCTAAAGTTTACAAGTCTACCTTCTATCTTTCACACCAGATACTAGAATAAAATATGAAGAGGAGAAGAGTTCTTTCCTATTAAGATCAGATTATGAAACGTATCAGGAGAACTGTTCAAATACCCCAATTTGTCAGTCATCAAATCTGCAAACATGGGTTAAATAGCTACATGTAGAAATGTGCTGACATTTATATACAAGTATAACTATGGTTTGTTTTAAAACATACTTTATATAATTCTTGTTTGATGTGCCACACAACAGACCCTTCAAGAATCAGCTCCTCCTTAAGTGAGAGAGAAAATTTTTTCATGTGTGCTTCTGTTGCACTTCAGAAATGAAATGCGATCACTTTTTGGATTTTCTAATCTGTGAACAGTGATAAACTTATTCAGAACATCTGAGACTCCAGACATTTGGAGGAGTATAAAATGTCACTTAGGTCTTTATTTACTATCATTAGCTTATGATCCAGTAAACCTTCACCAGAGACACTGCTTTGGGTTTGTTTTTCCCCCTACAGCTACAACACCTGGTCTCTCTTGGCAATAAATTCTATGTGTTATACAGCAATTACCTCTGATATATAAAAAGCTCTCTGAGATCTAGAGTGGAAAGCTAACTCATGGGGTCTTTTCACAGTCACCAGAATTATATATGTATTTCATTGACTATTTTACATAATTTCCAAAATAAAGTTTTGATGAATTCAGCACCTTTAAATTGTAACTTCCAATCTATTTGGAATTCTTGACAGGTTATTGAGGTACACAGCCACACCTAGGAGGAGAATAAGAAAAACTCAAGTCTGGGACTTTATACTTTGCACTGACTATTAGAATTCAATTCACTAAAATAAACTGACAAAATGTTCCTATAGTATATTTTTGTGTTTTATATTTTTGGTTGATTGTTTTGTATTTTAGACTTGCTCTTATAAGAATGGAAAAGAAAGTTCCTGAAAATTCAGAAATATACACTCAACACAAGAACAGAAATTACTCATTTTTCATTAGCGGCTTTCTTTTAGTAGAAATATATATTAAAATATTATTGTGATTCTACGTGCCTTAATGGGACAGTTCCTCCACTACTTTTATGAAAAATCCCTTTCATTTGTGAAGACCTGCAGTTTCAGTGAGCTGTCAGGTTATGAGATGCAGGGCTAGAGGGCAGAACAATATCACAGGGGATCTCAGTGATCTCAGGGACCAGTATAGCAGAGTTAGAAATGGCATAGTGTGCATCAGCCTGAATAGAGAATAGGCAGAAGAATAGAGAATAAGTGTGTAAAAAGCCAAGGGGATATAAAATCAAAGTCAAGTCTAAAGATACCTTGGTCAGGGATGAACCTCAGGGTAGCTTGCACTACTTTTAAGGAAAAAATTCAAACTATTTTGTTGATGTACTATAACCTCATAATTTATTTGCCTCATTTACATCATAATGTTGTTATTTAACCACAGAAGTGGTTATTTAGAAGTGAAGTGAAGAAGTGAAATCTGGCATTATCTCAAAGGAGTGGAACCAACATACCAACAACCGTGTAAGAGCTGGAATTCCAGGACTCTCAGGATTTCTTCCTTCTTTTGCAATAGTGTCTTAGCGTTAAGCAGTTTGTTATTTCTCCCTTTCTGGTCAATGCCTAAATTGTGGAGTCAGACAACCTCTCCTCAACCCTTTACAGATGTAAAGGGCATATGCACTGCCTAGGTGCTGGTAATTTGCTGACCTCCTGTCGTCATACAAGACTGTGGTGATGTAACAGAGCTATCTTCTTGGAATTTAGATGTTGCAAACAGCACTTTAATGTCTTAAATTTGGCAAGGTTTATTCTTTAAATTGATTGACAGTTTTGTCTCTAGGCATAGACAAAATTGGCAATATGACATGCTGTGACGACAGATCAACTATTTATGATTTATTTATGCTAGACTGGTTGTTAACTGCTTGATGGGAAAATTCAAATTGTAGCTTCTCAGCAGTGGTAATTTGTGACACCAAAATAATCTGGAATGGAGGGTGAGAAGGCCCACCTACAGAAGGGTTTAAATTGGCTGGAATCAGGAATTCTATAGCCAGAGGGGCAGACTCAGTTGGAGAGACAAGAACAGGCAGCATTTACTTGTCTTGTAGTCATCCTACAATGTGAGCATGCACGAGCTACATTTGGGCAGCAGAGCAACCTGGAGTTTGGACTAGAGGCTGATGCCCCACATCACCATTCACAGGATTGGTGCTAATACAAGCAGATATAAGGAATCAGTTTATCATAGGACTCAAATGGGTTAGAAATAGTGTAAATTTTTTTGCATGGCAATGACTTGAGTGCATTAGGCCTTGCCAGCTGCTTTCCTAAGAATGCATCAATAATAAAATATTTATTAACAATAGTAAAATGACCTTATAACTGTGAGGCAGAAAGTATATAATTATGCTATAGCTTCAAGTAGAAATATGAGGTCTCTAAAAGCAATGAACATTAAATATTTTTGGAAGTTACATACTGGTATTTGTGACAAGGATAGCTCCAGAGCTGGAGAAGTCCAAAAATAATGTGCCATAAGAGCTTGAATCTTGTCCTCATTTTTCACATACTGATGGCAAAGCAGTTCATAATTTAAAATGGGTCTCAAGAGAGGTACAGGTTCTGGAGTGCAACTTAGTTTATCTTACATCAAAGAAATTGAAATATCATTAGCACACTGAAACCATCTCTCCAAGGTATAATAATATATTCTATATGTCAGCCTGCTGCCCACAATGAATGCATATTGTCCCATTTAACACTTGTTGTATTATTTAGGGTCTTGAAATCAAATGAAAATAGATATACTACTCTTTCCCTGGTTTCTCAGTAAAGTTATTGAAGAATTAAATTTTATGTAAAACAAAGAGATAAAAGCAACCCAGATAATCAGTCACTGGGAGGGTTTATATTAACATCTTGGAAAAAACCACTAAACTATAAATTAATTGTGCATATATTTTATTAAAAAGAATAATTCCGTTTTATCACAATTGCAAGTGGTCATTTTCACCAGTGCAGCCAAATTGTTCTTGGTTTAGGACTATGAAAGACAAGGACAAGGCACTGATACTTTTACCACTATGGCACACAGTTGCCAGTAAACTTGTCTGACTTTCTAAAAGCTTGATCAGTTTGCATCATGGCCATATTGTATCAATTGAACACTATGAAGGCCTGAAAGCAGAAGCTACCTGATTATATCTCCCTCACAAAGAAAAAAGATCTCACAGTGATGTTCAACAGCACTCTATCTGCTTTGAGCTGTTGAGATAGTGAGCTCTAAACTAGCATTATATCTCCAACTGAGAATGCATGGTTTTTATTTTGTGGGACTGTTAGGTGGTCATACTATAGAACCACAGAATTACAGAATGGGTAAGGTGGGAAGTATCCACAGTGGCTCATCTGGTCCATCCTCCCTCCTCAAGCAGGGTAATCCCAGAGCACATGGCACAGGATTATGCCCAGATGGTTCTTGAATATCTCCAGTGAGAGAGACTCCACACCTTTGGACAATCTGTTCCAGTGCATGATCTCTGCACAGTAGGGAAGTTCTTCCTCATGTTCAGGTGGAATTTCGTGTGCATCAGTTCCTGCCCTTTGCCTCTTGTCCTATTGCTTGGCACCACCAAGAAGAGCCTGGATCCACCCTCTGACACCCTCCCTTCAAATACTTACAGACATTGATGGGGTCCCCTCTCAATCAACTCTGGGCTGAACAGGCCCAGGTCCCTCAGCCTGTCCTTGTAAGGGAGAAGCTCCAGTCCCTTCATCATCTTTGTCACCCTCCTCTGTACCCTCTCCAGGATCTCCAGGTTTCTCTTGTACAGAGGAGCCCAGAACTGGGCACAGCACTCCGGATGTGCCTCCCTAGGGCTGAGTGCAGGAGCAGGATCACCTCTGCTGACCTGGTGGCAATGCTTCTCCTAATGCACTCCAGAGCACCACTGGCCTTCTTGGCCACACTGCTGGGCTCGTGGTCAGTTTGTTTTCCACCAGGACCCCCTGGTCCTTCTGCATAGAGCTGCTTCCCAGCAGGTCAGCCCCAGCCTGTGCTGGGGTGTATGTATTGCAACTCCGAAATACTTACGTTACTTCCAACTCTTAGAATGACTATAGACTATTTTTGAATGGGAAAGAGGAGAAATTAAATTATAATTATATCAGAAATTAAAAAGTAATGCATATGTATAAAAGCTGGTTAGAACTGAGATAATAAATTTAGATTTGGATGAAAATTGGTAATTACACTTATTCATATGCAAAGTAGATTTTCATATGCCAATCTGCCAGCTGAATAACTAGCTTTAGTATGTCCACTAATCTGAAATTCAAATAAACCAGTATTTGAATAAGACAAAGTAAGCAAACAGATAATTTTAAAATGTAGTACAAATTTATAGGAAACATTAATCTGATGTCTTGGATCCCTTATTTTTTTTTTAATAAACTGAGTTTCTGACAACCTCAATATAAATACTTGTTCCAGATTCCCAACACTGCTTTATCAAAAATGATGGCGTAATCCCATATATTGCAAAATAAATGCAAAAATATGTTACATAAATGGATTTAAAAATATTATGAATGTGGTATGCAAACCATTCTATGATTCTGTAGTAGATGACAGAAAAAATATGAACATTTCAGAAATTATCAGGAGCATAAATTAGAGATGTCAGACTGGATTTTTCATCCTCTATTGCTTCAAAGGATGCTATAAGTTTTTTAAAATTAACCATATAATGTTAAATAGTGTCAGTTTTCTGGGATGCGTGAAGCAATGAATGTGCCAGACATTTGAGAAACTCTGCAATGTTAAATTGAAGATTGATTCAGTCATCATTGGAGATATATGTGTGCCTTTTTTAATCAGGTGGGGTGGGTATCTTCTAAACTTGCAATCTAATTTTCCAAAAACTAGTGCAATAGTCAGCCCAAGTAAATTTGTCTGTTCTTCATACAGAATAGAGAGGATAGTTAGGGCAACAGAATCTCATTTGGAATTCTTTAAAAATATCAGTCTTATCCATTAACTACAGACAGACTGAACTATCTAAGAAGATTCAGCTGTTTCTAGATATTTATTAAGAATAGTTGTGCCTTTATAGTTAGATAGGAAGATGAGTCACAATTTAAATTACACTTGAAATCCAAAAGGTCATTTTATAGTTGACTTTGCTGCACATGCTTTCTCTGGTGATTTTTGTCATTTCAGTGAGAAACACAAATCTACTTCTGACTGCAGATATTTTAAATGCAGCTGAAATTGTTTTGTAATTTGCAATTTTCTACTCCTAAAATATTTTTGTAACCTTTAATAATTGGATATATTTTTCATACACCTGACTTCTTGTTTTGAAGTTTTTATATTCGTGTCTAAACATTCAAACTAAAATTTTTCATCTGGGATCTGTGCCTGAAAAATTATTAAACTTTCATGTTAAGTAATTCAGTTGCTTCTTCTAGTTCTAGAAAGTTTTACCTTTTTTATGTTTGAATTCCATCAGCATAGGTGCATAGTTGGGATAGATATTTAGAATGCCTTTATCTGAAATACACCTTTTGAGGTCTTCTTGGTACCTGCTATCATCTGATACAACTCACTAGCAGTACAGAAATGTAATTTTTTCCTCAGCAGAATAGCTCAGGGTTTTGCTGCCATTTCTAAGCATTCTTAGAACGGTTCTGGTGCCCAAAGCTCTATAAATATCATTCCTTGTTCCAGCATCACACAGCTCCTTCAAAAGTGTCAGTTCACTAAGAATGTGCCAAGACAGGGACAGTGACCAGATAGGGAACCTGGAAACTCAGCTAAAGGCAGCTGTAGGAGTTCCTGTAACCTCACAAGCGTAAAAAATGAGAAGTGTGACCTAATTGTGGATGTTTTTCTAATCTCTTTCACTAGATACTAAAAAAATTTCACCTCAGTCCTACAGAGATGTAGTCCTAAAAATAAGGTCCTTATGTCCTGGCCTTGAGGGATACAAGTTTTTCTTCCTAGAGAGAAGTAGAGATTTCTCAGGATATACAGTTTGGATGGCTGATGGAGATGAGCAAAGGTGAAGTTAAGGTACTTTAGCATTAAAAAAAAAAAAAATAGGCTTTTCTTTGTTGGTTACCCTTGGCTATTTTAATTTATGGTGGATACCTCAGAGGCATTTGGCCATAAGGGATTCCTCAAACACATGCCCAGGCAATCTGTATATGCCCAGTACTTTTGAAAAAGCCAGTAAATGGTTGTTATAATTTTTAAGGTTGAAATCCTAAGAGTTTTAGCCTACTAGTTCATACCAAATTGTTACAGAAAAAGAAAGAATAATAACACGGTTCAAATTATTATGTAGACCTTTTCTACCCCTTTGCTTTTACTATGTTCACCCTTATCCCTCTCTGGATTCTAAGATTCATGATTTCATTCTGATCACAGTGGTGTTGGGGTATTACACTGAATTTTCAGCTCCTGGACACCTTTACCATTAAATGGTGTGCAAGTTGATAGTTTCTTCTTCCTCACTGTAGGATCCACTTGAAATAATATTTTTTTGTATATTTTCTACCACAGTTTTACACCTACGCTCTTTTTTCATTGGTCTGCATTTCTATATTCTGTTCAAATTTACTAATTATAACGGCTTTTACCTATACTGGATTAATTTTTTTCCTCATTCCTCTTAAGAGAATAACTTTTTTTTCTCATATTTTCCATCTGGCTTCATAGGAATACAATTTGATACTAACAAACAAATGTGCATCCATTTAGGCATTATCCACCTGTGCAATGAGATCGTGCAACTCCGTTTAATTTCTGCCATTCATATTCCAAGTTACTTACAGGCATTTTAGGAGGACCACCCCTGTTTCTTAACACAGCTTTTACCATGCATTAGTATCACATTACCTGTTAGCTTGCTTTTGGCTCACTGGCTGAGGAAATCTGTTTCAATTTTAGCATCAATATTTGAGGACCTGATACTGTGGGGATAACGACTATTTTAAGCCTAATAACAGTAATGTTGAGTGTTATATCCAGCTGAATAAGAATATAAGGATGATATAAAATGCCTGTGTCAGATACTTACTTGTATCCTTTTATTGCATGGAAATGGAGCACTGTTACACCAACCAAAAAAAGCATCTACATTTTTCTCCTCTTTCCTGTGCTCTCCCATGCCTGCAGGATTTTTTATATTTCAATCCTATTTAAAGGTTTAATAATTTTGCAAATTAATTATATCCTCTTTGTTTAAAATAAGCATTTCCCACACAAATAACATTTTAAAAACATCTGTGGAAATTCCAAAGTCTACTAACTAAAATTTGTGTTAGAACCTGACTATAAGTTATGATCCTTTTCTTTTACTTACATATTTTTACAGGCTCATTTTCTTGCAGGAAATACTGGCTCTTTCTTCAAATGATTTATTGCAAATAAAAAAATATTGTAAATATAGGCATTAAGTCTTTCTCTCTTTTGTAAACACTTATTTGCAGAAGCTGGCCTCTCTGAACAGAAAAAAATAATGAGGCAAAACCAAACAAAATTCTAAATATCTAAAAGACAATTGCATATGGGAGCTGGCAACATTTCAAGCAAGCACTCTCTAGGCAATCAATTACGATGGGTCAGGATTAAAAAAAATGTAACATATTTGAAGTGAACTTTTCCTCAGAGATCCATCAGCTCCCTGATGATGGGAAAGTCAGATTTAGAAGAGTATCCACCTGTACAGCTGCTGCGGAAGAGCTCCCCCTGGCAGCCCTGGATACAAAACTCTTCTAACAGAGGTCAGCATCTGAAAATCTGCAAGCATTCACTCTAATCTAAACAAAACTTCTATTTATTTCCACTCTAGCTAATTTTTTTTTTGCTTACTTGTTATTTTAATTAATATACATTTCTGTATCTCTGTGCACGCCCACAAAAAAACTCGAAATGAATGCTGATAAAAATACATTAAATATTCATTTCAATTATTATACTAGGATTTTTTTCCTAATATTCAGGGGTGGCATACTATCATATACAAATAATAATATGCTAAAAAAAACCATCATCAGGAGATAAATAAAAGTAAAGATATGGTGCAAAAAATGGAAACAGGAAATTCCCAGGAGGGGAAAAAAAAAAAAGTAGAGAAAAAGAAAACAGCTGAAGGTACAGAGCAATTTAAAGTATTAAAGTAAATATTGTATTGGAAAACCTCATGCGTTGTTATAGGAATAAATGAAATAACAACAGGGAACTCTATATATTTTCAGTGTGAAAATTCAAGCTTCCTTTTTTTTTCAATGTTGCATTTTACATCTCTCCTTGACATTACCTATTAAAATTCTGAAAGCAAGAAGCTTGATATCAGTACATAGAAGGGTTTCATAGAATTAGAGATTGAAGCACAGCCCATAGACTGAGAAAAGGGATTATCCTCCATTTTTCAGCACTTATTAGACCACATCTAGAATACTCTTTCCAGTTTTGGTCTCCAAATATACAAGAGATATATATAAACTGCAGTGAATTCGTTGTGAGGCCACCAAGCTGGCTCAGACTGGAGCTCCTGTCCTGGGAACAGAATGTAGTGGACTTGATGGGCCTGCAGAAGGATCAGCTTGGGGAGGAGGACTGGTTGAAGATGGGACTTGGTAACAACGGTGCTTGGTGGGTGGATGAGCAATGATCGTAGGTTGAATTTTTTTTGCCCGCTACTGGAAGAGGCTGCTGGGACAGTCTGTGTAGTCCCCAGCCCTGGAGGTTTTCCCAGATCTGATTAAGCCAACTGAATAAACCCCTGAGCAACCTACACTGATTTCACACCTGACCTTGATGAACTGGAGGCCTGATTTCTCTTCCAGCCTAAATGATTCTACCTAAGTGATCTTTAACTGCTGTAGAAGTGAAAAGCAATAGTCTGAAACACCAGCCAGTTTTTTTCTGCTTGTTCCAATATCATCTTCCAGTTGTTAATTTTGCACTCAGCACTTTTCCTTTTAATGTGTATTAACTGGTATGAAATCAGTGTTATCTTTTCCATGACCCAGAAACTCTCTTCTGTGCAGCAAGAACTCTCTGGCTTCCATCAGTCTGCTGCAATGAATGGCCAAGCAAAAAGCAAAAGGATGCAGTAATAAACCATGATTTCTAATTTTTCCACACCATTTTCATTAAAAATACATAAGGGATAGGGCTAAAAGACACACCACTGGAGTGACACATAGTGTTTCATCCTCAGCCTCTACTATGCATCGAGAAAGAGAGGAAGGAAGGGGGGAAGGAAGGGTGGAAGGGAGGGAGGGAGGAAGGAAGGAAGGAAGGCGCGGAAGGAAGGCGCGGAAGGAAGGCGCGGAAGGAAGGCGCGGAAGGAAGGCGCGGAAGGAAGGCGCGGAAGGAAGGAAGGAAGGAAGGAAGGAAGGAAGGAAGGAAGGAAGGAAGGAAGGTTGGTTCTATTTTGGTTGTTATAATGTGATGAAGCTCCTGAAAGCACTAAATTTTGCTAGGATCAGACATGAGTCTCTCTCAGTCTTAGGGTGAAGATTTCTCCATGGCTGCAGGGGCAGGAGAATGTTTGAGCAGTCCTGCCAACAGTTTGAGCATGCATGCTGCTGTGTATTCAGAAGCTTTCACCATGTCTGAGTAAAAGGAAAGTCATTACAGGTTTTCTATAATGTTTCTGATAACAAGTATGAAGACTCAAGTATTTCTAAGAAATTCAAATGTGACCAGTATTTGAGGAGTGCACCCTGATGTTTGAAGCAAAATTTATAACAAGACTGTATATGTAAATTAATTTAGGACAAGACTGTATATGTAAATTAAGCAATACTGTGGGGTGCTTTCTAGGACTACTTCCTTTAGTAGTGCAGAAATAGCCTTAATAGGTTGAATGACAACTTTTCAAAGATTTTCCTCTGACGTAACTCTATGCACCTGACGTGCAACTATATTCTGTTTTAATGAATTCAAACATGGAATATGTGAGGTAAATTAAGATAAGATGATGAAAATACACTGTCATTACATAGGCAGCAGGAGAAAGTGCTTATCAGGGTGTTTATCAGATGAAGAGAAATAAAAGCAGATACTGTTCCTTTTGCATGTGAAACTCAACATCTCTGCTGTCATGTCATCTGAAGGGTAAAAGGAGACATTTTTGAAAAAGAGTATGGGTTTCTTACATGATAAATCAAACTTTCTTCTGCTAATACTTAGTTTTTATATAATTTGAGAGCTTAAGTTCAGCTTTTCTGTCTCCAAGCAGCTTCCTATTCACCTCTTCAAAGGACTTTCTTTTTTAATGGATAGAGTATCTTGGAGAACAATTATGGGAATTATGCACAATTTCTGGAGGTAGTTAATGGGCCCCACTGAACTGCCAAAGCTTTGGAAATAGATCTGTAAAATGCCAATTTTAAAAAATGTAATTAGGCTGATATGAATTACTACATTTTTTGAAATGTAAAGGAGAATAATAAAAAAGTGCAGAGGGCATATTTGTTTCTCTTTATGAGAATCACATAGAAATGAAATAATATGGTGACCTACCTTTATTAGCTATACGTCATCTACCTCAAGGCAAAATAAAGTAGTAAAATCTGTAATAATCTTTTAAACAGATCATATCAGACAAAAGTTTCATATTAGCAACATGGGCTGATTTAATTTGCCCCAAGTATTTGACATATTATGGTATGCAATTTTGGGTTTAACTCTTGGGCACTATTTATCCTAACTACTTCACAAAAGTTTTCCAAAAATATTATTCAATTTCTCTGTATTTTAATGCTTTTGAAAGTATTTTCTACCTTTTTTGTATACATAAAATGTTAATAACTGCAGTTTTTAGGCACAACAATGTTTCAGAAATTACGCTCTGCAATTGCTAGTGATCAGATATGTCCTCAATGATTTTTCATCTTCAGTTTCAACTTGATGAGAGAAGATTACTGTGTAAGTGAAGTATTTGGAAGGGGAGATTAGAGCAGTGCATGAGTGAAGCTGGGGTACATTTCCTATGATTATCCAAAGATTCCAAATGTCTCTTACAATCCTCAGGTAGTCATAGCTCTATTCTCACACTAGTAGTGTATAATGTCAGTGTCATCATATGCTCTTCTACTTCTGAAATGGGAAAGCACACACAGATTGACGCTTACAAACAAAATTCTTTTTATTTTTTCTTTTCTTTTTTTTTTGGTGGTGGTATTTATTTTGTTTTGTTTTGTTTTTTCCTTTCCCCCAGCTTGATACAAATACCAAAATCCATCTGGTGCTAATCTCCACTCTGACTGATAAAATAATGCAGCACCTAGGCAAACCTACTATTAAAATGAATACAAGCAAACCAACATAGATTAACCTGGCATGCCATAATGGACACACAAGTACTCCAAATATAGGTAGTTTGTTTGTTTGTTTGTTTGGTGTTTTTTTTGTATGAAATGAATGAAAGTTATGTGCACTTTGACCTAAAGCGAATTAGGATTTTAATAAAACTTTAGGACCAAACTCCCCTCCTAGAGTCACCAGAATAATCCAGGAGTCGTTGAGCATATTTCAATAGAAACAGTATCATTATTTGGCCTTAATGAAAGGTTTATGATCCTATGGATCAGCAAGATTCTGGACTGGGAAATGAGAATTTATGTCTAATCCTGCTTCTTCAAGTATTATTAAAAGGGTAGAATCAACTGATAGATCCTGCAATTTTGAAGTTAAAATACAGAACCAGTGTTTTATAAATGTGCAATTTCCACCTGTATCTAGTGTTATTTTTTCTCTCAGTCATAGAAAAAACTTTTTCTAAATCTCTTGTATTCATTTGATACGTCAAACTACTTTTGCAGTAATAATGGTAATTTTAAGACAACATTGAAATTGTTATTCTGAAGGATTAAAATTAGTTAATCAGCTCTGCCTCTTAAAATCTTGAGATTTGAAGATAACAAAATATAACATAATTTTTCATTATTTTTAAAGTGTGGGGTTTTGGTTAATTGCTTTTTTGTTTGTGTTTGTCTTTTATCTTTTGATTTCTAAGCTGTCAGGGTAAACAAACAAGGTCATATTTTCAAAACCATACTGCTTCCATATTTTGCAAATATTTTAAAATTATTTCTAACGAATGTTCAAAGATAAAAAATAAACAAGTTATTGAAAAGAGTGCAATCAAGAAAATATAGAGGAGAAAAAAAAATTGACATTGTACTCTATTAAAAAGAATTGCATGAATATCATGAAGGATTAGCTAGTGAGTTCATTTCAGAAATACTAAATATATGTATGCATACAAATATATACTGGTGTTGAAAATCCAGTTTAGTTATCAGCTACACTAAATAGCTAGGCTACTTTTTTGCTTTATTTTGCCTCCCACGGGTATATATTATGGGTTTATTTTTCTGAAACAAAACATGCAACACTTTTACTAAATACACATAAGCTTTTTTGTTTTTTGGGTATTTCATAGATAAGATGCATCTGTTTAATATCATCTATAATGATAATGTTTGAACCCATACAGTCTGAATCAATCTATAGATGCACCTTTATAAATCTAATTTTAACATATGCATAAGTCAAATTTTGTCTGATGAAACAGAAATATACATGTATTATTAAATCATTCACCTTTTTACTTCAATTTGCTCTGTTTGGGCTGGAGGAAATTGTCTATTATCCATCACGGAATATAGACATGTCTTAGAAGTCTTAGAAGACTGTATTATCAGGTGAATTTGATGACTATAAAATTTCAAGTGTTTATATAAATTCAGAGGATATTGGAGTAAGCTTTGCTTTTCTTTTTTTTTTTTTTTTTTCTCTCTACTGTTCCTGGAGTCTAGCCCAGAATTCTTCAAAGGGCATGTATTTGGCCTGGAAAATATTCACAACATCTTGAAAGCTACTGAGGTACAGCACTGGAAGAAAGGCAAAGTACATGGTGCTCAGGCATGTAGCATGTCGTAATCCCAAATCCCTAGAGAGATATGATGGTGTTTGCTGTGAAATAAAGTGGGCTTTGGATCATTCACTGAACTTGAGGGTAGGAGCCTTGTAGCCATTTAGCTAAACTCTCACCCTGCTTCAGCCAGGATGTGTCACTCATCCTGCCTCAGAGGAACGAGCCCTGGAGTACAAAGTCCTCAGACATCACCTGGAAGAGCAGTTATTGATAAAGGCCAAAAAACGTTTCTGGAAGCATTTTGAAGTGGTGTTTAAAACATGCATCCCTGTCTATTAGTTTAAAAATAGACCTTTTATACAGCATAGGCTGAGAGTGGATCCATAAAAGCCAGACAGTAAATTGATCTCTGCTTAATTGCACATTCCTAGTCAAGAGGAAACACCAAGGAAAAGGGTACTGTGGCTAACTGTGGTTAATCAGACTCTGCTATCACAGTGCATGCCTTGCTCTGAAATTAAAAGAAGCATCTTGCTGGAATGAGAAGCAAGAGATTCACAATACTGTGAGTCCATGGACCTTGTTACTGCAAAGACAAAATGCCATGGCATTTATTCAGGAGATCAAGATTCTACTGTCATTTTCTTGTGTGAAAGAAACTAAGCCACAATTGGGTACAACAACTTAAGAAATATACACTAGTGTATATTTATTTTTGTCATACTATGAATATTTAAATAGCTGCAAATTAGTTGTTTCTGTAAAGGGCATTAATAAACACTTGTGGGGCGACTGTAGTGGCCAAGAATTATATATATTTTTATTTTAACAACAAAAATATATGGCTAAAAGTAGCTTTTTTCATAGTATTTAGAGTATAGTATTTAGAAGTATAGTATTTAGAAGTATAGTATTTAGAAGAGGGACAATGAAAAATAAATAATGCATGTCAATAACATTGCACAATCACTTCAAACCTCATTTAATACACATTTGCTCATTAGGAATTTCCAACTACAAAGTAAGATTCAGTTTTTGTGAGGTAGAGGATGAATCAAAAAAAGAAGAAAAATAATAAAGTTCTGATAAAGCTGTGATCTATTCTTTTGGAAGAAATTATTTAATTAGGAATTTGTTTTGTGTGCACACAAAACTTTCACTGAACTCTCAAGTATCAAACCACAGTCTGTTGATGCATTTTAGTAGGCCACCTGAATCTGAAATTTGACAAAGCCAAAGGTCGTGGTCTTTATAAACCTTTGTTTTAACTTTCTACAAGACATCTAGTTTTGCAGTCTTGCACAGCTCTCTACTGTTCTGAAACTTAAAGCCATTTTGTCCTTGAATATCATCTTTTGAGGGTTGATGGCTATCCTCATCCCTACTGTTCTTTAGCCACGCTTCATCTGGGCTATTAGGTGACTCTGTCCACACTCAGTGGGAATCCATTGTGTTACTCTTCTACTCTTCTAACAGTGCTTTTCTCCTGAATATACTGTAAAAGATATTTTGCCACACAGTACTGTCTATTCTGCCCTCTGGTAACAACTCTCCTCCCTCACTATTCACAACAAAGACTCAGCGTGTCTCCATTCTGGTTTTAATCCCTATCCTGTTTTATTCCTCTGGTCCAAATTGTTTCATTTATTTCCCTTTTTATCCTTGTCATCTCTTCTTTTCATCTTTAACTGCTTCACTGAAGTCTCATGTTCACCGTTCATTTCCCTTTGACTCGGTGTGGAATAAAGTTCCACCCTGTCCCAGTAGTGAGCTGGGATTGCACCGTGAGGCTAACACATCTCTCTGGTGTGACATTGAAGTATATGTCCAGATATTTTTATAGTGGACCATAAATTGGATCTTTATAAAACCACTAGCATCTTCCAGCAGGGCCCTGCTTTTGGTTTTGTTTTTTTGGTCGGTTGGATTTTTTTTTTGTATTTTTTATTGTGGTTTTATTGTTTTGTTTTGTTTGGTTTGATTTGGGTTTTTTTGTTTGGTTGATTGGGGTTTTTTTACTTCCTGTGGAAGTCTTCAGTTCTCAGAAGATTTTCTTACTGAGAAACAGTCATCAGGACAACAGTTTTGTAATTGTGTTGTCATAAAGGCTAATCAGAGTTACATGACTTGAGATTTAATTTTGCTTTAAAAATACCACAGAAATATCTACCTCGTTTTGAATGGGCTCTGGTTAATATTTTGTTTAGGTGGCTCTTTTTCTATTTATAAGAGTTGAAGTTGCACACACGGTATTTTTCAAGACACAATTCAAAATGAATGAAAATCCAGACAAGCATTTTTTTCACTTGAATGAAAGTTGTACGTAATAGTCTGTCCTGAAACCTCCACAACTAAGGAACTGCTTTGAGGAATGCTTTGGTCAAGAGAGAGTAGTATCATCAATATGGTCACTGTAAACTTCACATAGATAAAAAAGTAACATTTTTATCTTGGACATTCTGTAAGGGTAGGGGTCTGTAAAGAACAAGAAGATGAACAGAGACATACCAAGAAAATAATTAGAAAATACCACAGACATGACAGGCGTGTTTAACAGCATATCTCAGTTGTCAGGTCAGTTGTTTTCATCACAGTTTATAGACACCTGAAATGGAATTCTCAGAAGGGAATGTAACCTAGACACAGCACCATGCTCAGAAGGCTATTGGGCATTTGGATCAAAGCCAGTTCTATTTGTCAATTTAGAGCTCAGTCAGGCTAAGCTCAGCTGAGGTCCATGAACAAGTAGTTATGACTTTGAGTGATTTAGATGAATCAGCCTTATCAGCCAGACAGTTCATGGGCTAGTTAATTGTATGTTTTGATTGAAATTGCATTTTATCTCAGTAGTTATTATTAAGCTGTAAAAACATTCTAAAATGGCTACATTAATACACAGTAATTTAAAACGTTAATAAATATCACTGTCTTTGGAAACTTGCAGACAATAGTAATGCATTATCTGTATGTCTTCATCCTAGAATTACACTTCCCCATGCTTGGCTTTAATATGAAAAGGGTTATGTGCACTGCATCTTCCCTAGGGCTTAAATATGAACATCGTATTCAGATAAAAGGAAGGGAGAAATGAAGTTGAAATAGATATTTTCTTAACATGTGTGAAAAGGATATGAATTATTTCTTTTTTGTTTTCTCTAAAAATAGTTATTATCACATTTTTTAATCTCCAAAGTAGTTGCATGTCCTCTGTTCTTTAAGTTCTCATTATTTCATAGCTTACTTTTTGTTAAGAAAATGTTGCTAACATATATACCCAAGAAAGATATTCACTGCAAAACCAAAAAGTTTACACAATTTAATCCATTGAATATCACAACATCTGGCAGACCTGTTAAAGATACTATTACAGATTGAGAGATTTACATTTGTAAATCAACACATGAAAGGGGTTGGAAGTTTAGCGGTAAATTCATAGAGAAGAGATTAGGCACTAGTGATTAGAAGTGATTAGGTCACTGTGCACTGGGGTTGTTGTTACCTCAGGCATTTTAAGGTCAGAAGAATCATCCTGGTCTTCTTACTGAGCTGGTATATTAACTCTGTTGTATAGTTGTTTTGATAATTTCAACAATAAGATGAAATGTGGATTGCACTAAAGGTTTTTGGCCTGTTTGGGAGGTGGGAATGTAATTTTTGATTTAGCTATTCATGATTAACACAGTGTTAAAAATATGAAGTTTATATTATCCGAATTCTCTAATTCGTAGTAATTGGGAATTGTTTAGCTTTTGTCTACTAAATGAAGTCACTCAATGATTCAATAGTATGTCATAGGATTGGGATGAAGTTGCTTCTGTCTTAATTGCAACAAATTATACAGTGATTTCCTTACGTTTCTTAAGTGCACTAATCAGACCAAAAAATACTCTAGAAACAGTTTTCAGATACTTATTAAACATTTTCTTATTCCTTTTGTAATGTTGCTTTTGATTTCTCCTGCTCCCTCTCTCCAGTGCTTTACTGTGTCAAAAGTAGAAAAGGTCTTAGCATTATGATAAAGGACTAAAGAGCATTTTATATTTCACATTGTGTAAAAGTAGTTTAAGTGTGATATTCTGTCTTCTCTAAATTTCAGTTACACAGCAAATTGAATTACAAAAACCTTGCCTCAGTGACCCTGGTTGTTCACTGTTTTTGAATGCCTAACTCTATCCACTTTTCAAGTACTTGTCAATGCCATGTAGGTAGATATTACCCATCTTCATCACTGAGTACTGTCCTACTTTTTGATTTTTTAAAAGTCTCACCTTAATATAGAAAGGTGTAGTTCTACAGTCAAGTATACAACGATGCCTCTTCTCACAAAAATGTTGAGCTTATAACTTTTGCTCCACTATCATGGCAACTTATCATTTCTTTCCCAGTTATGTGTAGAATGGTAGCTGAAAGGTCAGCAGAAATAAAAGCAAAGGATTTTGGAAAGTGTCCTTTGATTTCTGATCCTCTGAAATTTCTTTCTAAGCATTATTTTCATGTGTTTTGGCCAACTGACAGAGAAATAATAACAAGACTTTTCTCAGCTGGATGCAAAGGCAAGTCTGAATTCAAAGGATTTCAATAAATGAAATAAAATACTGTGACATAACTCAGATGATCTATCCAAAAATGCCTCTGATAAAAATAAGCCTTTTCCCAGGCTTTAATGTCTTGCAATCAAGCTTTAGTCTGGGAATATCCTCAAATGGGAAGAAATTAAAAGAATATTTAATGCTCCCTTCTCAGATATGCTAAACTTTCTTATTTCCTTGCTGGATTCACCCAACTAGACAGCTTTGTTTTTCCTTTCTTCCCTTCCCCATAGCTAAAAAGTTCATCAGGTATACTGCAGTCTGTGCACATCTTATCTTATTCTGTATTTAACTCTCTGAATCTAGAAGAAAAATAATGCAACCTTTCCCCACATACACACAGAAAAAACCAAAACAGATATGGAGTATAGGTTGAATAATTTGTCTTCCTCTAAAATATTGAACAGATTTGAGTATGCCTTGTAACTCTTCTATGTATTTAATTTTCACTTAATGTGAGTAATGTAATCATATTTTGACAGTGAAATACATTAAAACCGACTGTTATGTTCAAATTCTGATCTTTTTTTATTAAAAGTTTTCTCATCCAGAAAATATTATTACTCAAAATCTAGGATTGATTTATTTGTATGTGGAGTTATCAGAATTATTTATTGTGAATGAAAATAGTTTCCTTTATCTAGCATGCATGTTTAGCTAAAAACTCAATCTGTTAACTGGTGACAGCTTTGATAGGAGATCACTCTTCCGTGTAAACCAGTGATGAGGAAAACATCATATTCTGGTAGGCCATTTACTCCCTCACTCACCAATGAAGAATTGTTGGATGCTTTATATTGTCAAGCATTTTGACCAGTCCAATTTTAAATTGGCTGAGGGATTGGCTACCCAATATTGACACATAGTAAAGCAGTATTTCCAGGCATGGCTTCATTTCTGTCTTTTTATTTCTGTCATTATTCCTTGTTTCACCTCTCTGAAACAATCATTAGGTTCTTCTGCTCTGTTTCAACCTACTTTATATTTGCCTGATTTTTTTGCATGAGGTACTCATCCTTCTGCCTTGCATTCTTCAGGTAAACAGAATAAAACAATGCAAAGCAGTCATTTCAGCTCAGCAAAAGCAGAGAGAAATTTGACTTTCATACCTCCAGTGTGATGAAAAGTACCAACTATCCTGTGTATATGGCTGTGGTGAGTTTTCATGGTTGATTTTTGGCAACTGGACTGATACAGGAGTGGCTTCAGGGAGAAGCTGCTGTAAGCTTTCCCTGTCTGGCAGAGCCAATGCCAGCTGATAGAGATGGACCCACTGCAGCCAAGGATGAGCCCATCAGAGAGGATGGCTCAACCTCTGGCATGATTTTATTTAGGAAGTGGAAAAGAACCTGTGGAAAGCAAACTCAGCTGAAGAGAGGAGTTAGACTATGTGATAGAAGCAGCTCTGCAGATTCCAAGGTGAGTGGGAATGAAGGGGTAGAAGGTGCTAGAGGTACCAGAGAAGAGATCCCTTTGCAGCCATGGTGAAGCAGCTGTGCCCCTCCAGCCCATGGAGGTTCACGGGTGTTCAGACATCCACCTGCAGCTCCTGGAGAAGCCCCCGCTGGAACAGGTGGGTGCACCAAAAGAGGTCTGTGAAAACAAGGGAAGCCTGTGCTGGAACAGAGTGCTGATAGGAGTTGTGGAGCCATGGAAGAGCCCTACATTGGAGCACTCTGCTGCTGGAGAGCTTCATGTCTGCACTCTGTGATGAACTGCAGCACGCATGAAGAAGTTGATGGAGAACTCTTTTATGGGATGAACCCCACAATGGAACAGGGAAAGAGTGGGAGGAGTCTTCCCCCTCAGAAGGGTGGACCAGCAGGAACAAAATGAGACCACAACCCAAATTTCCTGTTCCCATCTGCCACTATGGGGGAGGAGATGTAGAAAATTGAGTGTGAAGTGGATCCGAGAAAGAAGGGAGGGCTGGGGCAAAATTTTTGTATGATTTCTTTTATTTCTCATTACATTACTTTGATTTCATTGTCAGTAGATTAAATTAATTTCCTTGAGTCTGTTTTGTCTGTGATGGTAATTGGTGAGGGAGATGTCCCTGTCCTGTCTTGATCCATAAGCCCTTCATTGTATTTTTCTTCCCCTGTCCAGCTGAGAAGAAGTGATAGAGCATTTGTGGGTACCTGGTGTCCAGGCAGGGTCAAGGCCACCACAATGAAGAAAGATTTAAAAATCAGATGCTTCAGATCTCCATAAGTGTTAGCAGTTGACTTCTCCACCCAGATCACCTTCATGGCATTCACATTTCTTGATAACCAAACTACCACAACTTAATTCCAATACTATATCAATATATACTATTTAATCTGAAAATTATCATTATCCTGCTAGGAGCAGGGACTTGAACTCAACGATCCTTAAGAGTACTTGAGATGTCTTCTGTTCACATGATACTTTTATATAAGTATACTATTATATTTATATATATTTGGTTTTGCTAAAAAGAAAACAAACTACTTTTAGTTTAATTTCATTTAATAAAATTAAAAACAAACATAAATATGAATAAAAATTTATCTGTAAGTGCTATAAAGAGCTAGAATAAAAATTGGAAAAGAGATCACAAGTAGTTTACATAAATAACATGTGTAGCTACAAAATAATCAACACGTCATGTTCACAAGAAAGCCCTAAACTCTTGAGAAAACATTGTCATAAGATAAGCAAATATGGTACTTAATTTTACTAAAATAGAAAACCAAATTTGAGGTGTCGGGAACTCATGAAAACTCGATGAACCGCACATCATTCTGTATGTTCTGGCTCTAGTAAAACAGAATATTGAAAGGAGAAAGAAGACTTGAATGTTTTTTCCCCTAAGTTTTGAAAAAACACCTTTTAGCTAATATGTTTAAATTTTAATAATATTTGTGATAACACTGGAAGATATGGGAGAAAAAGAATTCCTCTGAATACTGCAAATGATTGTTTATTTGGTCTGGTAAAGAAACAGACACTAAGAAAGAGAAATAACAGTCAAGAATTTTATGGTTAATGCTGACCATATTGCACAACTACTGTCCTTCCCAGAATAATGATCTGGAAGGAGGGAGTAGACAGCCTGTAAGTGAAAATCACAGATTATCTCAGAAGAGAAGAAAAAGCCAACAGAAAAAAAAATACATCAAGAATGTTAAAAATTGAATAGGAAGAAAAGTAATATGTCCCTTTGTGTGTGTATGTATAAGGGTATACAGAAACATCTGCAGTTTCTCTCATCATTTCACTGGCTTTGATTTTCCATAATATGAAATGGAATATTGAAATTTCAGTCTCAACTTAGAGAGATGAAACAAACTATGTTTCAAAATATATGTTCTCCTGGCCTTGAACTTGCTGACAGTTCCACTTGTTCTCACCAACTGTTTTTCAATCCATCAGGAATTGAAAGTTTTTCTAGAACTTCAAGACTTGAGAGGAAATAGAAAATAGAGTACTAGAGAGAGAACAATGGAAGTACACATAGTGGGGCACTTTTATGCCTGATAAATGCTTTTGAAATCACATCACAAGGTATCCTTTGGCTCTTGGGTTAGAGAAGATACAATACCAAGAGAGTAAAGCAGTGGAAATGAGTGTCAGATGGTGAGCTGGCAATATCAAATAAAATAAAATTGTTAAACTGTTGTTTGGCTAAAACAGGTCTAAGTGGTTTTGAAGCAGTAGCACAGACACTGGCCTGAAGCTGCACAGTGGTACTGTATGGAACAATGGGGTAAGACTGAAAATTAGATTACTTTGACAGAAGTTTGTCTTTCTCTCAGCACCACATCCTTTTGCTTTCTGTAAAAAATGATCTGATAAATGTCCTACATCATCAAGAACAGAACATTCCTTATCATCATAAGGGAAAGACTGTTCCCGGAGGACTTTCCTTCCTCTGACATATTGGAAAGGTGACATACTGCATATTCCATGGTGGGCTCTACTGGCCTCCCTTTCCCTTTCTTCTATTCATTTTTTGTCTCACTGATAGAACTCATTGGTTAATTGAGATACTTTACCAAAGTGTTTTTCCCTGAAACACTATAAGCATAACACTCAATTACAACATAATGAGTCTCAGTTTGAAAATATTGGAAGAAAATATCAGAATTAAACATGGACAAGAACTGTCCTTCACCATGGCTGATTAGGATATAACAATAATTTACTGTGTTTGGCAGTAGGATTTATATGCCAAGCTGCCATTAACATCTTATGATGTGAGATCTCAGGAGTCAGCACATTAGTCTTACTAATGTTATAACTCTGATAAGCATCAAATGAAAGCAAGGTTTTGAAGTTCAAGTAAAAGTCTTTTCCAAGGTATTTAAAATTAAAACTTAATAATAATTTTTAAAAATGACACAAACTGATATTTCCTGAAAGTTTTCTGTATAATTGGAAAAATTATCTGATTATCTTAACATATATAACCTTTTGGCCTTAACCCGGTTTTATGGACTACAGATTACTACAAACTAATCTAAAAATACTTTTATATTCCTGGATAATTCAATGTTAAACATTTATTTGAGGATTCTTCTACATTTCTATAATGGTTATCCTTTGGTTCTCACTGTAATCCTTGGAAGACAATCAAAACTATTCAGTAAGCAGAAAAATAGACATTAAAAAACAGGAGAAGAATTATCAAAGCATTTTTAATGCATTTTGTATATGCAGGAGATACAGGTGAGGGGAAAAGGAAACAAGATAGAAAAAGAATAAGAACCAGAATGAAAGCAAACCCCATTGACAGTACAGATAGAGTCCACAAATAAAATACTTGTCTATCTTCCTTATGACCAAAAAAACAAAAAAAGAAAACATTTATTGCTGCTAGAGACAAAGCCAATTGACAAAACTGAGACAATTTTGAAACAATAAAGTTCAGAATCCAATGACTTCAGTGGGACTCAGGGAGTATAGCAAGAGCACAGAAACAAAAGCTAATTGTGGCCTGGCTCCTTGACTTAGCCTGAAGGATTTTTTGCCTGGATTAATTTTTCACTTGTTTAAAAACTCCCCATAGGTTTTAAAAGTCTAGGCACAACTCTGAAAGAAGTCTCATGTGTACATTTTAAATGGAAATATTCACCCAGCTAGTGAATTATAGCTTATAAATAGTTTCAAGTATTTGCTCACATTTGGTTGTATTTGGTTCACATGAAATAATAGAAAGGCAGGCAGAGAAAAAGAAATATCTTTGAAAAGGTCATGAGACCTCAAGGAAAAGGGATACTAAGGTCTGTCCTGAAAAATATTAAATTATTAAAAGATCAAGTGGTCTATAAAGCTTCCAAGAAAATTCCAGGTTTTGGTAAATGTATGACCAATACTGAACATTGAAAATGAAGATTTAACATGCAAAGGAGATTCAAAGTATAAAATATTGTAGTCAAAATGTTTTTCAAACACCAACTGTACTGAGTTATTGGAGGAAAAACATAATCTCATAGATATATTTAACACAGATTCAGTGTGAGTAACGTTTCTTCATTTAAACAGTGCAATGTCATCATTAGCCATAAACAATCGTACAGTGCCTTATAAATTCAATCGCAAATTTGAAATGCCCTTTATGTCATAATCAATAATCAGCATCAGGCTATTTAACCATAACATGGCTGGAACAATAAAATTTCAGGAGGCAGAACAAATCTGAGCACAGACCAGTTTATGGATTTTCAAAAAGCTCAGTAAATCATCTTTAATAGGGTCAAGACACCCTTCTTCAAATGTGTAAACAATCTTTCTCCTGATGATATTTATAATTAATTTCTCTGCTGCCTGGCAATTGTGTGTCATAATGACAACAGCAGCAAGAGCTGTAGCCTATAGGATAGATTTTCAAATCAAAAGGGTTCCTGCAAACACTATTGCTGTTCTTTTTCATAATTAATGCATTATCTACCCTGGCACACTTTTGTGCATAGTACATTTAACCTAAGAATCATGAATAGTTTTAACTTTTTTGTTTAAATAATAGTAATTAAAATTATTTTCTCAGGTGTTATTTTGCCATATTTATGCCAAATAATTTTAGTTCTCATTTACTGTTTTCCAAAGGAATCTAATATTTGGTAGAACCTGTATTTGGCCACCAAAACAAGAGACTTAGTCATACACCCCAAAAATTTCAGTTACTATTTCTCTGCTTTAAAGTACAAAGTAGAATCCTTTTCTCTCCCAGGTTTGGTGCATTATTTTCGCTCTGACTAAGAATCTACAGATAATCATCACAGAATTAAATGAGGCATTAAAACATATCTGAAAGAACACTTGATTTCTTTCTACACAGAAAATAATCAGGCCTGTAAGGCACCCCAAGGATGTGCATGTGCTTCAATGAGAAATGAGAGGATGGGCATCTTTGGCAAAGTGTAAAGATGTCACATGTTATTTAAATTGTATGATGAGCAAAGACACATTATGACCCAGGAGGTGCTCAGATGTAATATAGTATTCATAGGCTTTAGCCATGTAACTTTATTGTCACATTGCATTATTTATAAATACATGTTCTGCTTTGGGTTGGTTTCTTGGTTTGTGTGGTGTGTGGTTTTTTATGTTGAAGAGTCAGAAAATAAACAAACTTTGTTTGAGGAAAAAAAAACTTTGACAAAGCATCCCTATGAAATAAAGAATTGTATAAAAATACTTTCACGTGTATGATACTTCTGTACTTCCATACATTAGTGTATGTCCTATGTTTCAGCATTGCATGATGCGGGGTTTTTTTCTATCTCATACTTTTCATAAAAGCCAGATATAACACACAGTTGTGACACTGTCTCTGAGCAGAAGAAATAATCCTTTTGCTCTGAGTTTCAGTTACATGTTTCTCACTGCCTCTTAGAAATACTGCACTGGATTCTTAAATTTAAAATTATCTATATTTCAAGACAGCCTGTACAACAGTGAAGAGAACCCTAACAAAACAAGCCCAACTTTTTCTAGGTGGTCAGCAAAGTATAAAGCATATTCCTCCAGGCTGTTATTTTTGGAAACATGCAGAACAATAAAAAAAAAATTGACTGAAAGAAAAGCATTGTAGAATCACTGCTTTCTGAAAACTGGCTTCTTACACAGCTGTGTAACCTAGCACCCATTAGCCTGGTGCTCATAGATAGCCTGCTGTCTTTTGCTGTTATTAGTAAACATATTTTTTCTATTTTTTATTTTAAATAAAATTTAAAAAATGTTTCTATTACTTTGTTTAACTCTGTGTATCTGTCTTCAAACAGTGCTATATTTTTTCTCTTGTGTGTCTTGAAAAAAACAAAGGACAACAATAAAGACCGAATTTATATTTTATTTTCAGGTTTTCTTAAGTGTAAATAATAAAATCAGAATATTCAGAATTTTTTATCAGGAATTTTCTTGTCCTTTATGTTTATATAATTCCACATAATCCTTCCCAACATAGTTAACCAATACATTATAATGAATTAGATTTTCAAAAGTACATCAGGTGAATTTTTACATTCTTATTCTGAGAAACATGCTCTTAATTTCTGACACAACAGATATACATGAATTGATTTTTTGGAAACAGGACTAATGGGGTCAGAACAGTTGCAGGAGCAGGGCAGGCTCCTGAGGCAGCCCCAGCCAAGGCATAAGGCACCTGCCTGGGGGCAAGGCAGGTTGGGTCAATGCTGGGGTACTGATCAGGTCCAGTGAGAGAGGAATTGGGGTCAGACACAAACCTGGGACCACGGGGCAGCTGAGGGGATGGGCTGAGAGGCTGAACCCACACAGGCCAGGCTGGCAGTGTGCTGAGGATGAGGATCAGACAGTCTGGGCTGTCCACCATGGCTGCGTGGGGTCGGACTGCGGCATGGCAGGAGCTGTATTTCAGTTCCATGCCCCTGGAATCATGGCCAGGACTGGCAGGACATGTCCTGTGGAAGGCAAAGCCCTCCACCTACTGCAACCAGGCTAGTGACAAGTGTCTTCCACTTTCTCAAGCTTTGCTAAACAAGTACTAAAGGTTTCCTCTGATGCCTGAGGCATGGCACACACCCGGTCGTGCTGTGACCTGGATTAGACTGACCTAGCAGAAAAAGCTGAGGAAAACAGATGCCAAAATCAGGACACATAATTATCTTCTAATCAGTTAGCTGTAGCAGCATGGGGGGATGCTGCATGAACCCTCTGAATGACTGCATTTGCCATCTGCTGTTCCCTTGCAAGACATTGGGCTTCTGCTCAGCGCTGCTCGATGCACGCAAGCAGCATCCAGCTACCTTCAACCACACACAGGAGTGGTGTGGGATATCCCTCTAATAAAAGCAGCACTCTTTGGAAACATGGCATGAGATAGTCATGAGCAGTTTTTATGAAAATTGGTAAAAAGCCATCTATTCTGACTATAGTTTTCAGTGTACAGAAATCACTGGCACTTTGTGAACAGGATTTCCTTGTTTGTACATTTAAACTGATGAGGGAAATGACATTCATCAATTATCATAATTCTAGCCCTTTTTTGGAATATTATTTGTTGTACTTTTCAAATAGGTGTTAGTCTGCTTAAGGTTTCTGATCTGTCAGCCTTTATAAATGAAGAAACCTAAAGTTTGAAGACTCTGTGTTGATCTGAAGACTGAAAAAAGAAAAAGAAGCCTCTCTACTCCCATGACAAGACATACACTTGGATGGGATTGGTTTATTGAAGCACAGATCAACATTCTGACTTTTCAGAATGTGTTAAAAAGGAATCGAACCTCAGGGCAATTATAAGCATGCAACAGTAGCTCCCTGCTGCCTTTCAAGCTCTAATTTTTCCCTGTCAAGAAAAAAAGAAAAACAGAAATAACCTACATAGAAAATATTTTTGGTACTTTTAAAGATGTTTTGTATTACAGAGAATTTTTAAAACAAAAATTATTCAATAGCTTGCTACCATTCTTCTTATACACTACCCAGGCTTCTTGTAATATATATCATAATGTATGATTTCAATATTAAGTTTATGTTTGAAAACATATTAAAAATGTTTTTATGTATTTTTTTCCCCTAGGGCTGACTTGTTAATCTGTTTTTTCTCCTCCCAGAAATGTTGCTTGCATATTCAGATGTTAAAAATAACTTCATAGCGACTGACTTGTCTTCACATCCTGTGCAGGACCACTCTGGAAAACATTACTGTCAGCATTCCAGCAGTCTTGTCAACAACCAACTGCTCTCAGTTGCTGATGGAGCCATCTAGAGCAGTTCAGTAATTAGAGCATGCATGTAATAATGTTAACATTGTGGATTTTTATAAATTGAAATAGAAATCTACAAGGTCAAAGACAAATAATATTTTCAAGATATGGCTACATTTAATGTAGAAGAGAAACTGGCAAGCTCTAAAATACTGCTTTGAAAAAATATGTTTTCCAGAGTAGAAGGATACCACAATTTATCATTTAATTATGAAGCACAAGAAATAAACTTTTGGAGTAGATTAAGCAAAATTTTCCTGACAGATTTCAAGTCAAACAGCAAAAATATATAAGCTTCCAAATGTTCTGTAACAGAGCTACTCTGTGAGCATAAATATATTGGCACTACTTTACTGTTAATAATAACAACAATAAGAAGAAAAGTAAGCATATCTTGGGATATAATTTTGCAATAAATTACATTTTTAATGGAAGATGACATTTGAGGTATGACTAACAGGTTTTCTCTAAAGTTCAGAATCCCCACTTTACGAAATTTAAATATACAAAACTCATTTTAAGGCAAATTGCTTTAATGCTTCTATCCTGTAGCAACATTCTTCACTTTGTCTGATTTACTGCTAGATTTTAACAGAAGAGTCTAGACGTCAATGTGGAATTTAATAGCATTAAATTATTACTAAATAAATGGAGAAAATATACTCTTAATTAAAACAGAATCAAATTAACAATGTTCTCTCAACTGTTGATGACGTCATTTTTATGTAATTTTTTGGGGGGTTGCATATTTATGTTATTAAACCAAAAAGTTATCTTCTATCATATAGGCTGTAAATCACCTTGAGTTGAGTTCTTGTTTCACTTGTTTTTCTGAGGTCTGCATTGGGAATACTAGGAGAAATAAGATTTGTGGATATAGTGTATTTGTTACAAACTACAACTGCCTTCAAAACCAGATGTGCACTTTTATAGGAAATGTGGATTCATTAAAAGGAACAAGGATCTTTAAAATTCTGGTAGTTCGGCCAGGTCAAAATTCACTAATTACTTTTTCATGTTCTAGAAGTTAATTGTAAACTCATTCTGCCCCTCCCATTGCAAAATATTCGCACTACTTCCACATTTTTTCACATTAAAAAAAAAAAGCACAACTTTTTTTTTTCTTGCAAATTAGATTTTAAGATTATGTAGATGTGCATAACTTTTTCACTTTCACCTTTCCTAGGACAGAATTCCCTAGAAATTATGAAAAACTTAAGCTCTGAGTCTGCTGACTAACTGAGTGTATAGTCAGCAAAAAAAAGTAAGTTTTGTGACTTTGGTTATGGAGACTATGCAGCTTTCAATGGAAGGTGAAATGTGATTCAAAGTAATCTTTCCACCTTGCACCTTTTCACTTTAAAAGTGACTGCTGAAAATTTCTACTTGCATAATGGAATGGGAAATTTAATTTTCCTACTAATTCTTGATACTGAAATTAGCGCTTAACAAAGGTTTTCTTGAGTGACCAATTCAGTGGCTAGAGGACAGGCTTTATTATTAAAAATATATCTTTACAATTAAACACATGGTTCTGAATATTTTTGTATCATCTTGGTTTCTTAGAGTTATTATTTTAATCTGGCATAGATTCAAGTAATTTTTAATATACCTGCCGGTAATATACAGATGAAAATGAAACTAATATCTGATCTAATGATGCCTGTGGTTAATTTGTGATGGATAAACTAGCAGAGTTGCACAGCTATTATATAATCAGGGAAAAAAAATGCTTAGGATAGGATGTGGCCCATCCTCAGCAATACTGAGTTACCAAAATGGGATATGAAAATGATTCTGCTGTATTTTTTCCAGTGGGAGATAACTAACCAAAGCATAAGTATAATGATGCCTTAGGATTGAGCACAGGATCAGCCTGATTTAAAATGAATGTATGTTTGAAATGTAGGTGTATATTAATAATTCCATGTGGTAAATCTGAACTAATAAACCTAATTCCTCAGTCAGAGGAGGATTTTATGCAAGAAGACAAGTCTAGCAATTAATCTCCTGGCCTCCACCAGTTGTGGCAGTTGGGTCAGTTTTGAGAAGAAGATACAAGGAGTCTATAAATAGACTCAGTTGATTCAGTATTTTACTTTGCAGTTATACTGAGTTTTCAACATGCTAGTGGGTCTATTCCTGATATAATTTTGGAGTACTTTCCTACACATGAATAATGTATGGCATTACAGTCCTTTTCCTAAAAGAATCCAGGTTATCATGTCTATTTAGAGTCCATAACAAACATGGTAAACCTTGTATGTGTTAGTTTGGCCAAATTATCATAAAGAATATCCAAAGTGTCGATTTATTTCTAAATAAAAGGAATGACAGCTTATCGGTGGAGATAATAATGTATTATAGGTCTACTTAAAGTGTAGAGAGTTTAATCAAAATAAGAAAAGCTAATAGCAAGAAAGATACAGGTGATTTCCAGTTACAGCACTCAGTTTGAATGAATTTAAGAAAAATCTATTCAATAAGAGCTAAAACTGTAAAACAAATAGAAAAAAAGCCCTAAAACACAAATCCAAACAGATTTTAAAAAATCTATTTTAGTTTAATCCCCTTATTTCTTGTGTTACTTTCAGTTATCCAGTGTCCTTCTGAATCCCCATGTGAACACGTTTTAAAAAAAAAAAAAAAAATCTCAGGACAAGACAAATCCAGAGAGCTCCTGCAACCCAGTATGGGCAGGTTAGTACAATGTCTGGGGCATTTTCTTAAGGGTGGGTCAATATATCACATTTAGTGGCTATGTTGGGAAAGATCTGTAGAGTCTTTTCTTCTCAATGTAATAAACTAAACTGATGGTAAAGTGAGATTTCAGATGAGATTCAAAGAGGGGATCAAGGAAGTGTATTAGTGTCACAATAATCAGCAGATGGGACTCAGTTTGTTCATGCAGAAAAGCCCAAACTTTATTGCATAGTTCATATTTCTATAGTATCATCAGAAGGCACCATGTTAGATTTAATTGGCTAACAATACACTGACACTCAGTTCACTGGTCAGTAAATGGCATTTTGCATATCCATTAATGTTACAGATTTCTGGTTTTTGCGGGTGTGGACAGTTCTCTTACCAGAGTAGATTGTTGTGCTAACTGACTTTCATTCTAATGATTTTTTCACCTGGGAAGTTACAAGCTAATTCTAGCTGCATTCAGCCAAAATAACAGGCTTAAGTCTTGATTTTATAAGGCTTTTCTTTTGTGAGGTATTAGCTATATGCAACATATTAGTCTTTGAGTAGGAATTTGGCATACCAGTAGTTATTGCACAATTCAGTTAAAATGTAAATTTAGTCTTGATGAAGGCTTCCTTTGACTCTTTCATACAATTTTAGTCAGGACTGGCCAAATTTACACCCTTCCCCAAGCTCCAAGTCATTCATTTGTGCATGTTATCTCAATAACTTGACTCTCAAGATCTACATCTTTCTCAAAAAATGTAAAAGTGCTTCTGGAAACTATAATATATTTTTATGAGTTTGAACTGGTATCATACATGCCATGTAAATGTCTATGTGAGTGCCTATGTTCTTGTTCTTGACATAGGAACTGGCATTGATATCAGTGTTTGTCAGTTGCAAACCTAAGATGACTGCAATCTTCAGCTGAATGTGTTTTGACATCATGACTGTTCTTAATGGGTTTTCCAGGTGTCCAGCAGAATATATTCTGCCTCACTGACAGCTGCATGCATATGTAAAATCTATTTTTTTTGCATTTTATCTATTCAAGTAATTTTTTTTTTGGCTTATGCAAATCAACTATTGACCAGAAGTGATGTACCTGAAATAATGAGGCAATGAAGTTTCAAAGGTGAGAGCTTCCTCAGAAAAGGGGGAAGGTTTTCAAATAATTTGCACACTAACCATCTACATGCACATTCTCTTGGCAGATACCTTACACTGAAATGAAAATAAAATCTGTTACAGGCACAGTGCCTCTGGAAAGAGGGACAGAAATGTAAATAGACAAAAGATGAACTATGAGTGTACTGTAGGTTTACTCAAGGTAGGACAATCTTGCCAGACCTTCACCAGACCTATCCTTGCCAGACCTATCCTTGAGGATATTGCTTTTATGAAGGACAAAATGCTATGTCTAATCAAGCTTCTGAATACACTATTTATTATTGCCAAATAAAAATCACCACCAGTGTTACACACAGTACTTCTGGCTCTGTCAAGACGTGTTTGTTTCTGAGTCATGGTTATAGGCTGTGGTGCAAGGCTGTCATTTAAGAGATTTTACCTTAATATGATATAAATAGCCATGGAGTTCTTTGAGATTAATAACTCCTTCTCATATATATTACAGTGCAGATTATAAAATAATTATTATAAAATTATAAAACATGAGAAACTTTTTCTATCTGTGATTTCCTTCTCCACCTTGAGGAGTTAAAACACTAAGCAAATGAAAAAATCAACTAACAACAATCTCTCTTGCAAAACAGCTTATTGTCAAAGTGTAGTTAACACGGATAGTTGCACAATTTGCAGGAACAACATATCAGTGTGAGCAGAGAAAGACCATGTGGTAAATGGCATGCTCACAGTTCAGCTTTGGGAGAACAGAGAAGTTTCCCCAGGATGTGATTGGAAAAGGCACCGAAAGCTGAAGAAAAAAGAATGAAGGAAAATGCATTTTTTGACTAAGAAGCAAAATGGTTGTATTTGTTTCAGTGTGTTTAGAAGCCTCTCTTTAATGAGTTGCTATGCTCCATTTTAATTTTTTTGCATTATATTAAGCATGGTGCTAAACAGATGACTGGAAACTTTATTAAGCTTTTTTCATTAGATGTGTGTGTCTGAGATGTTAGGGGTAGGAGACGTGAAGCTTTCATGTCAAAATCTAAAGGTCATGTCATGAGGCCTTCATCATTTAGGATTGTAGAGGAACATAATATATTAATTTTATATAAATTTCATTTTTTTGCAATATGCCTCTGATCAAAATTAGGTACAATTCACTACAAAACATTTTTGTGGGCAAGACATTTCCTAGTAGCCACTTACTAAAACTGACCTTATTGTGAATATTTTTTGCTGCTAGAAGCATTTGGGGATCTGAAGATAATGCTGATTTCATTTAGCTTTTTAGAAAGTTCTAACATGGATGGTTAATTCTGTGAATTTAAACCAAGTTTGATCTGAAGTGAGAGGCTTAGTAAATTTGGCAGTGGTAGATCCAGATGGGTTTTCCTCAGAGATTTAGAGTTGAGCTGAGATCCAAACAGAACATGAATTCTCAGGGCTTTCAGATGCCAAACATCAAAGGAAAGAGCTTAGGTTACAGATATCCAGGCTTACAAACAGTGAGTGGCATAGATGTTTAAGAAAGTTGTTGCAACATTTTGAAATACAAAAAAAAGATGCATTGCACTAAATGCCAGAGGAATATACCCTTTAAATATAAAAAACTGTTTTTGTTGAGATAATAGAACATTCTGACTACAGACAGTCCTTTTCTTGGCTCTAGATCTAAAGTTGCTAAAAGTCTTGATAATAAAGCAGATCTGTAAAATGCTATTGGATATAGTTCTTATCACAGACCTAACATGGGAATCACCATTTTATCACACTTCAGATTTTGAAAAAACTGTCCTTTGCTTTAGGACAGATCCAAAATGTGTCACAAAGAAACTAATTGATGTAACATGTTAGGTTTCAAAGTAGTTATTTTCTTATCAAAGTGTTTGAGATTTAGATCTAATTTGTTGTCTTAGAAGTTGAACTAGAAAGAACAGTAAATTAAGTTTTTGCTTGCCTCAGAAGCAAAATGCCCACTGATGTCTTTCTTATTTAATCTGAAGGTTTTTTAAGAACTTGAAAGTCTGCAGAAAAATAAATACATAGCACTTGATGTGTTGTATTATGACCAGAACATACTTCTAGATATGTCTAATCACTTTTCTCTTATTTCTGAGATGTGGCTAATCCACAAAGCATATTCAAAGCAAACCTGAAATGAGTTAGACCTCTTTCAATTTGTCTCCAAATACTTACTCTGTGCAATTATTTTATGATAAACTTCTGAAACAATGCTGGAACCATGACCACCAAAAACTCCCCTGTGCTGTTCAGTGTCATACACCCTGCTGCTAAGGCACCCACTCACAGGAGATGTGTAAGGACAGCCCAAGTACTCACTGCAGCAGCACTTGCATCAAGCCTGATCACAATGGTACAGAGCAGTGGAGTTTGCACGTGCCCTTCTTGTGCACAGCCCTTGGCCAGTGCTTGGTAGCTTATCAAGGCTTAGGACAGTAGAGAGCTGTGGGACCACAGGCTACTGGGATGAATGGTGGTTTAGCCTTGGCGGCATCAACCTGAGACCATGGGAAACAGGATATTGAAAAAGGGATATTTAGTCAGGTCATGGCAAGAAGAGTCAATATGTTAATAGAACCATTCTGTATTAAGTCATGGTTTCTGGTTCTTGTCCTTGGTTGGTTTGGAACCTGTTACAAGTAAGGTCATGTTCCGTGTTCGTGCTGGTGATCGGAGCCCTGCCCTCAGAACCCCCCTTTATCTTGTAATGTTTGCCCCCCCCCCCCCCCCCCAATATCTTTGCATCTTGTCCCTCACACGCCGCAGTTTCTGTTCTTGTTAGTTTGCTATTGAAGATATTTATTTTTGGGCAAATTCATCACACCTGTTCCTCTATTTTATGCTGTGCTCCCCCCGGCCGAGCTGGACTAGGGATCCAATCTAATTCTAGCTGCATTCAGCCAAAGTAACAGGCTTAAGTCCTGATTTTATAAAGCTTTTCTTTTGCGAGGTTATTACCTATATGCAACATGTTAGTCTTTGAGTAGGAATTTGGCATAGCCCGACTGCGATAAAAAGCTGTGACACATCAGGGCGTGTTAGATAGCAGGGGTTATAGCAGGTGAGAGTTTCTGAGAAGGGATGGATTACACAGAGAATGGTGGTAATCACCCAAATTCATTTTCAGGGTTGGTTTGGAGATTGTCTGGGGGTTTTGTTTTGTTGTTGGTTTGGGGGATTTGGGGTGGGTTGGGTTTTGTTGTGTGGCTTTTTGCATTCTCCCTCACTTTAAATGACTATGTGGAATTTTTTTAATATTTCAAACTTCATAGAATCTTCTAGCAGAGCTCCATTTTAAAAACTGTGGAAAATTATTTCCTTTTTCTGTCATGTGAAAATTCACTATATTAAGCACACATAATCTTTATATACATAATAATAATAATTTACTTTTAAAAACCCCAAACCTATAACTGAGAAAATATAATTACCTTTTTTCTCTATAGGTGAAATATACTAGATGACGCAGAAAAAAGAAATCCAGACAAAATTCCCAGTTGAATCTGAATTTAATTTACAGTAACACACAAGCGATGTCCTTTGAAGGGAGAAGGAGAGGAAAATTTACTTCCACCTAATTAGCCCATTTAAAAGTAAATTGTCAAAATTAATCCCTTTCAAATTACTTTCAAGCTTTTATGGAAGCATTTCACATTAAAGTGCATCAACAGACAAGATGAATTAAATACCCAGGACCACAGACAAGGTAAATCTTGCTATCTTTATGCTCATAAACAATAGAATCTTGGTAAATCAGTCCAAGTTCTCGTGGGTTCCATCATGTACCATTTCATTTAAATTTGCTATACTTCAGTAGGCCCTCTACTATCTGCAGCTCCCCCTTCATTTATCAAACATGGCATATATCCAGCACACTAAATTAAGAATTAAAGTAAATTATCTGTATTCTAGAGACTTTTCTTTGTCAAGACACTAAATTATTTGTAGGGAATAAAACATGTTTAGCAAATAACAAATTATTTGAAGATTCTAAAAATGTTATTAATGACATTATTGTAGATAAACAATATAAATGCTGTTTTATAGACTCCTATAATTTTTATTGGCTCTGTTTCTGAGTGATTCAGAAAAGTGAGGAGAAAAATAATTCTAAATTACCTTTGTGGACTTCTTTTTCTGGGATCATGCAGCACATTGATCAACATATAAAGAATTTTTAAACACTTTCTCAATTATTTTAACAATTGTATTTCAGGAAAGAGTTCATTAAGGTGATTCCTGAAGCTGTATTCTGAAGATCTTGTTCCATCATATGGTACAGGATGTGATTGTGTCTTGAATCCTCTTTTTGCCTGAAAATTCACTATCACTCTCAACAGATTTTAATTTTGTTTTGTTTTGTTTCCTTTAAGAAATTTTTCATTCTCAAAGACTGTGCAAGGTTTTTATTGAAAATAAAAATACAGATTTTTTTCATGTCAAAGACAGGTAATAATATTTTAGAATTTATTTTAAACATTTTCATAGTGGCAAAACTCCAAATGTGAAAATTTTATGGAGTGCAGAGACAGTGATAAAATTCTTACTGTAGAAAACTTCATGATCAAAGTATGGATGGAAATGTTCTTTGACATATCTGCCAATGGCATTTCAGTTGGTTATCTTCAGAGAAAGCCGCATCCATATTTGAAAAATCTTTTGTAGGTCATTGGCATTTAAGCACAACAGTGCAGGGCACTTCTACATCTGAAATAAAGATAAACTTTATTCACTGAAGTTCATTTCACATTGAAAAAAGGTCTATCTTTATTTCTTCTGTAAGATATTCCAGTAAGAAGTTTTTTAAAAAGTGCTAGTCTTAGTTTTACTTCACTTTCATTATTGAAAGCAAAGCATCTACAACATCAAAAATACTTTTTTTTTAAAAGTCTCTTTTCCCAAAAGTGAAGTGGAATTGGAGATAGATTTTGCTAATACCTATGTTGAACATTATAACAGAAAAAGCTGAATAATCAATGTTACATTTATGTTTGCATGGGTCATTGGATTTTTCATGCATGATTGATGATAGTGGTGGATGAAAAAGCAGTGGTGCAACATATTCTTGGGCAACTGAAAAGAATAGACAGTTTAGTGATCTGAAAACTTTTAAAGAAAAGTTCTTCTTGCCTTGTTTTCCTTGCAAAAATTGCAAGGAAATGTGGAAACCACTCTTCTTACCCGTGAGTTTTGCCAATTTCATTAATTATGGTATCACATTGTGCAAAAATACATAACATCGTGTGTTATAGTCTATATGAAAAATGAATAGAAAAAACAGTCTTCTTGTGACTACTGTTCAGTGATCCCAGCTAAGACACAAATGTGATAGTTGTTTATGTTATTAAAACTTTTTTAAGAATTTGAAATAACCAGAAATTTAAAACGCCTCCAGACACATTTCATCAGCATTAGGTATTTCTAAGTTATTTAAATTATCTACTTAAAAGAGATGAACAATTTAATTATGGGGTCTTATATATCCATACGTAAGGATGATATGCAGGATGCTGAAATTTTTACAGTATACTTTATATAACAGTATCTTATCCATCTGTTAAAGTAAATCCCTGTAAGCTTAGTTTCATAATATGACTAATGGGTGGGGTCTTGTTTTCCTCTTCTTTTTTGTCAGTGAAACAGACCGTGAATAAATAAAAAGCAAGTTATGGTATTAGAATTTCCTTTGGTGATACAGGACCCTACTGGGAATTTCTGTGGCATTTTCCATGCTTGTCTGTCTTTCACAAGTCATGATTTATTTTCAGTCCCTGAGTGAAAGTGCCTCAGTATCTGACTTAAAGCCTGATTATTTTATTTATTTATTTTAATACATGAACCAAAATAGCAAAGGGAAAATACAGTGGAAGATTATTATTGCAAATACATTTCAAACCCAGACTGCAACTCTCTACTACTGCTAGGATAAAAGAGTTTTCTTAAGTGCATGATACTGAGTCATTTAACACTTTGTGTTTGTTGGCAGTAAACGGAGAAAAGTGTGATTAAGTTCATGGTTTTATTTTCAAATCTGGTAAACAGCTCTACTCTGGGAACTGGATTAAGATGAGTCAAATCATTGTGTGTGGGTCAAGAGATAGCTATCAGTCATAATTGTAGGGTTTAGTTAAAAGGAAAATGCTGTCAATTTTTACAAGTCCAACTCCACTCACCACACAAATGGGTCCAGTTTGAGACAGAGGGCATCTATGCATGTCTAGCCTCCTGTGGAATTTCTGGTCTTGTGCAACAGATGTAAATTCTGGCAAGAGGTATGGCCAATTCCCTGTCTTGCTACACCAGTTCTATTTGATGCTGGTTTTCATAATTCTGTGCTTCATTTCTTATTTTTATTCTCTTAGAAACAACCTTGAATTTATCCACTGTCAGTTTGTATTATTTTGTTGTCTTCATTCTCCTTTAGCTCTTTCTATTTACATCCCTAGTTTAATTATAGAAAGAAACCTACATTTCTTCTCAACTTTACATAAGGAATAGGTTTTTGACTTATTTTTCTTTTTCAATAAAACCCTTTTATTTACCCTGCCCTTTTTTACAAGCTTTTTCTGCATTTGTTTTAGCTCAAATATATGTTTCTTAAATATTGGGTAAACAAAGTCCATACTACATAGATGAATTGCAATTAATGCTTGTACATTGACTGTAATATACCTCATATCTATATTGTGTTTACTATATACAGACATTACATTTGTTTACTTTCATAGCTTCATCAGGCTGGTGGTTTACAACCACCTTATTATCAGTTCATAAATCCTGGTCCTATTTCTCCTCTGCTTCAATCCAAAAAGTCCCCTGTTCTTATTAGCATCAATAAAAGAACTAGGCATTGTTCCACTGAATTTCATTCTTCTTTTTCCATCCCTAAAGATTATCCATCCCTTCATGAATAATATTCCAATTCTCTCATATCTTGTTCATTCCTTTTAATTATATGTTATAAATTAAGTGCATTATCATTCTTCTTCTATCAAGAATGCTAACAAAAATTTTATATTAATATGAGTAGTCTCAAGACAGATTATTTAGGAATTCACCACATTGGTAATTCCCCAGGGTTATAACACCATGACGAAATAAATAGATTTAGTATGATCTCCTTTTAAAAGTCTCAGTAGCTTTGTAATACATTTATTTTCGTGTTATGGGAGGGAGGTTATGCTATTCTCTCTCTGAAACACAGTCCAACATAGCACAGTTCCATAAGTATGCTTCCATTTCCATTAGCTTTTCTACTTTTGCTCTGTGTTTGAAATTATTTTCTTTTCTGATACCTGAATGGAGAATTTATGTAATTTTTAGGCAATACCTAGACTATCTGCAATCTCAGTGCTGTCTCTGTGACACAATGGCATGCCTCTCTCATTGCATTTAAGCTTTGATAAATCATATTCCTCTTGCTTTAATTAAACTTTGTAAGATGTATTTTGAAAGACCTTACAAAACTCTTAAATGACAATCTCATTTTCTACATTGTTTAATAAAATGTGAAGTCAATAATTTTTGTAAGTAAAGAAACTTGTCCAGATTTAAACCCCACAGTCAAATTCTATATCTGACTCTGCTATGTCTGTTTTCTTGATCCTTGTTTGTTACTTACATATTGGATGACCCAATTCTATGTTCTGTAGAACACAAAAGTGTTATGCCCTCTGTGTGGTACTTTGACACTTGAAGTGGGATATGTTAAATTATATTATAAACACATTAATTTCCTCAATTCAAGGAATTAGAAATAATGTTCCAAGATTTTAACAGATCATAAACAGTTTTTCTATTCATTCTAATATAGGAACAACCAAAATGCAGTGTTAAGCATCCAAATTAAGCACAATTCTTAATGTCCTTTAATTAGCTGATGCCTGACTATACTTGAAGAAATTAGTCTAAACCCATAAGAAATAAGTAAAGTGAAATAAACCTTTTTTGGAAAACAAACAGACAAAACTCAAACCTCCAACATTTCATTAGTTATACAAAAATAAAAAAAATGCCTATGCATGTTATTATTATACACCAGACAGTAAATTAATTGTCATTGTAATACATAAAGTTATCAGATATTACTATTTTTTCCCCTCTGTATTCTAATATTTCATTTTGAGGTTATCTGGGTCAGAAAACTATCAACAAAGTGGTTCTTATTGTCTCCATGTGTGATTGATGGCTCATTTTAAATAAGACAGCAGTGACACAAGATATATCAGAATACTTTAATAATATACACGCTGGAATTTTTGCTGCTTTGAAAGAAAAAAAAAAACAAATTATGTTAATTTGATTTTTAGCACGGAGCTGAACAGAATAAGGACTTCTTAATTAGGCTATGCCATTCGTATCTTTAATTTAACTAAAATATTAGTAAATAGCAATGAATATAAACAAACAACTGAACTCCATACATAAAGTATGTGATATAAACTTGAGATGAGAAAATCTCTTCCTGTAGGTTAAATAAATACAGATGATTTAACTGACCAAAGTTAAATTCGTCAGGAAAAAAAGAGAAGATCTGGGACTATTTATTTAATCTTGCTATATTATTACAGATTATATATTAATTAATACTTTAAGAACTTACTATATTATGAGTCTTTAAAAGTCTCAAACATTTAAAACCCATGAAACATATAGATATTAGATAAGAAAAAAAATTCTGACCTTTTAGTCCATCTTAATGAAATTTCTATATCATCTAGTTAATTAATGCAGCTGAGCTTTGTAATCTAGCTACTGCTTTTTGAAACCCTCTCAGATACTTGAAGCAAAAGGGCTTTTTTATGTATGTTTGTGTTGGGGTTTTTTGCTAGAACTTTAGTATAACTTTAAAATATTAGTTATGGAGCATGGTGTAGCATTCAGTTAGAAATTCCAAGGAAGGGATTTCACCCATTTCTTTCAGTTACCCAGGAAGGTAGTCAAAGATACAGAACCTGAAGCCTTGTTGGCTGCCTATGAACACTTTTGAAGTAGTTTTAATGTTTCAAGTGGCAATAAACATCCCTTCATAAAGATTTAAACTTCCTTGTCCTCTTCAGCTAGCTTCAGTACAAGACTGCTTCTTCTCTTTTGCTTGTAATTGCCTCCTTCCTACATATTTCACTGTATATTTCACCTAGCCAGGAGAAGTCCTGGAGATAATGCTTTTCTTAGAAACACAGCTGTGATGTGTTCAAAGTCAGGAGTCCTGAATCATGAAGAGTATGACATTTATGTTGTGGCTTTCTTCCTCACCAGACCTGGGCCACTTGAATCCATTTTTATCCTTGCTGAATGTAATCTGTTTGAGTCATCTCTCTTTTCTTTGTTTCCTAAATATTGAATTTTTCTATTCTGTTTGTTATCAAATAAACTGTTTTTATCTGATTCACAAAATTGCACTGCTGCAGTGACCAGAAACTGAGCATGGTATGTTGGACTGTCTAAGACCTGCGGTATCATCTCATTTCTCTGCTTTTTTGTTCCAGGGTCACAGCTAGTTCATCTACAGAGAATAACTACTCTTCCTATAAACTCAATCAAATTAAAAGCAATTAAGGCAGAGATTTCTTATTTGCAACACAGTTTTCAACACAGATAAATCTAGATTGGCTTAAGTTCGCAAAAACCTCATGCCCTGTATTGTCAATATAAAATCTGTGGCCCTGAACTAGCAAAAAACAATGGGCTGCAACTGATGAGCTTTTGAGTCAATTTGAAAAGTAGAGTCCTACTGGCTATATAATATTCATTTCTCAATGACCTTTTCAGGAGCAATTTTGAAATATTTTGGTACACTAGCCATCTGCCACTTCGTTTAATGCAGTAAATGAGATAGAATTTTCCTCTTTAAGCTGGAATATACCAAAAAGTTTATTTTGTCTGTCTGTTTCACAACTGCTGTCTGAAAATGGAATAACACTGAGGCTCAAGTTTTTTGGGTGTCATTAAAAATTTTAGTCTTTGGGTATTGTAGGTTGATCATTCTTTTCATCACCAACATAACAATTTATGTCCTTATCTTCCTCATGACCACTGTTCAACATCCTTTATCAATACCTGTTTAGATCATCTTGTCTTGCTTTCCTTTTGATTTAATCCTATGAGTTAGTCATGCAAAATGTCAACCCTGCTAAGACAGAGGGAAAACCCATAAATATTACTACAGTGACTGGTAATGTCTGACTTTTGCCCAAGGGTTTTTATTCCTTGGCCACAGGTAATTCTTCATCTGTATATCCAGAGCTTCATACTTTCACTTTTGATGGTCAAGGTACCTATATGCTTATTTTAAACTTTTTTATAACCTAAAGATTCACTGTCTAGTGTTTGATTTACCAGATTACTTCTTTTATGCGTGAGTTGCATTGTGAGTTGCATCCTGTAATGTGTCCATATTTGGCAGCAATGTGTAAGGTATTCCATTAAGAAAGGGATTGAGAAGATGAAAGACTTAAGTATAAACCTGAAAATATTGAAATCCTAATCTGTGCTGTTCTGGGTCAATAATTTCTTATAAAAGTTGAAGAAAGTCTTTAAAACTCCTTGTCATTTGGCTGGAAATTTCAACTAATGAAAATCTTACTGTGGAAAGGTAGCAGGAGAAGGCTTGGACTTGGAGACATACTGAGCTGTGTAAGCTGCCTTTTTATATGACTTTTCGATAAAAACCCATAAAAGTAGTAACAAATACCCCTCAACAGAACACCAAATATCTCAATCTGCAGCTAGATGAAAGCATGAAAAACTAGCCTGGAGATTTCTGGGCAATTAGATTTTTTTACTTTTATAGAAACATTAATTTAGGAAATTCCTGTGCTTCTACTGCCTGTGTTATTATTTCTCACCTCTGCAACACAGATTGACACTGTCCTACTTTGCCAATACTGTTTTTGCATGTTGAAACAAAAAAGAGAAACCATAACCTCCTGAAAAACAGAAACTCCTTTTTTTCACCAGGTTTTGGTGTGTTTGTACATATACATGCATGTCATTCATTAATATATCTTATGACTGTAAGGAGATCTTAATGTCAGAGTCCTCATAACAAAAAATGTCTCTCCTTTACACATACTTTGTATTGTTGCTGTCATCATAGTTATTTATGTTATAATAATTCACAACAGTTGTACACATCATAAGTGTATAGAAGAATTATAATTCAGACTATACAAAGAAAGATAAAACCATGTACAGAAGTATGCTAGCAAGAACACCAGTAATATAAAGCATTAATAATTGTCTTTATGGTTTTTGGTTCAAATTTATGATTGCTTCTTGAACAATTTAATCAGACTGTATCCTTTTTCTGGAATTTTAGGAGATATAAGTCTTTCTTTCTTTAAATGATTGAAGTAAAGAAAGATCCTTTATACTGACTTCAGATGAACAGAAACTAGGATCCTTAATAAAGGTATTTCTGATATTAAGAGCTAATAGTCCGGTCCTTACTCATAGGTTATTAATGAGATACCTTAGTGTCATTCTCTTAACTTAGAGAAAACATAATTTTCTCAATGTTCAAAGGGACCTAAGATTTTTCAGGCATTTGTATTAAATATTCTAACCTAGTAATTTGATGGGGATATTGAGGAAAAAAATTACCTGGAAGGCAAATGAACTGCAGTAGAATTAACCATGTAAGAAAGCAAGCTGGATTTGGGCCACTATGTTTTCTTTTTCATTACCAAGACCAGATATATTTGCCTGGACACTGTTCCTTCAGCATTCATTTGGTTACATTCTTTCTGCTGTGCTAGTGATTAGGAATTCATCTTCGGTTCTGTCAGGCAATGTTTATGATTTGGGTTTTTCATCAAAATTGCCCTTGCTACTTTCACTCAATTCTAAATTTTGATGTACTGCCACTTGTCTGATCTTGAAGTAATTAAATAGATAATAGTATTTTCCCATGATAGATATCCGCAATATAAAATTAATAGAATATTTAGAATGAAATATGTACAACAACCAATAATTTTCCCTTGATTCATCATATCCTAAACACTATTTCTGCCTTTTAAATAATCTTGAAGAATATCGTCACCTTGGTAGTAACTTCTATTTGTACTAGATTATAATATCTGTCAAAAATTCTACTTCTCCTCAGACTTTTACTGGAATATTGTCTAATGTTTTATTAGCTAAAAACCAAGTTACAAGATTTTTACTAACACTTAATGGAAAACTCAGAACTAATAATTTATCCATAGCATCCAGGTCTTTAACACTGATTAAGCACAAGCAAAATCTTTGGTATTTTTCAGTTTAATCATCTTAACCAGTTTTTCAGTAACTCTTCAACTTGTATGAGTTTTAGCAAATGGACTGCTGAATAAGTGTTTTTGATGGCTCTAACATGAGAACTGAAATTTCACATCATTTAATTGGAACTGTAGTATTAGTAACTTTACCTACAGGATATTATTTTTTTTTGCCCTGCATAATCCTTATGGAAAATACTATGAAAACACTCCTTGTTATCAGAGACAAAATTTTTATTTCAAGACACCTATAATGTGAGATAAAACAGCTGGACTATTCAAGATGGGCATTTTGCAATGAGAGTGCACTATTTTGCTTTAATTTTGCTTTATTCAATCATGACATAAAATTTTAGTTTCTGGATGCCTTTCAGGAAATTACAGATATTAGAGGAAAAGAAAACTCTCACTGGAAAGACTTGTTCAGACTTCATTCTTGTTAATACACATTCTTCACATTTTAATTTCCTGACATAAATAATATTTTTTTAATTTGTTGTATTTTTTCGGTACTCATGATTTATGCTGTTGAAATCTGCATTTCTGGTATTTATCTGAAGTTTAGTAGTGTAATCCTGCCTATGAAGGGTTGATTTAAATGTGTAAGACAGAAAAAAAAAATAAAAGAAAACATTGAAAGAAATGTCAAAGAAAGAGATTGAAAGATGGAATTTCCAACAGTGCTGAGGAATCAGGGACAGGACTAGATGATATGGTGTCTTCTTTTATGAAAAACAAAGAAACTAACATGGAGTTAACAGTGATGCTTAACACGCTATGGGCTGAATTCACTAAGGGGAATATAGACAATTTAGTCTATTTTGTGTAGCACTATATATTTTATTGTGATTCCTCATGCCACAGCTGGGAAACATGGAAAATAGGACTGGTTTCTCTTTCCTTCCACCCATCTGCTGCTGACAGCAGGTACCACTGGTCAAAAAGCATCTGCAGTTAGTCTGCAAGACTCTTCAAGCAGCCCTTTCTATAGAAGCAATTAAATGAGGCTATTTGGATATTAGCCTGTGGCTAATATCACCCACAGGCTTCAGTGGGAGTTTTTCAATATTTCTAAAATTCCAATGTGCCATGTAGTAAACAAACAAACAAATGCATAAGTAAAGAAAACTCTCAGAAGATAGAAATGCTGGCTAAAGAAATCACCTGAAGAAAATATATCAGCATCTTAAAAGACTGAAATGAAGGATTTAAACAATCAAAATCTCTGGGTATTGCAAAGAAACTGCAGAAACTTAGGAGAAAAATATGTAACAGCCACAAATCTACCCAAGATTGCCCCAGGAGTATCACATCTTGTGTAGCATACTGAAAAGCCCAAAAGGTCCACATACTTATGCAATGTTAATTTTGCCTGAGGTTACAGATACATGCAGAGATCAGTTAGGACTTTCTTTCTCAAAAAAAATCCCAAACTCTTCGCATGATACTATAAGCAATGGAATCACTAAAATATCAGGAGACATAAAACATAATTGAATGAATGGAGTGAAAAATTTCTTAATATATTTGCTATATATTGAAATGAAAATACTGCAGATTGTTACTCTGGTACAGGAAGGATACTTTTGCTGTGATTATACATGAAATATGGTATCAATTAACCAAACCTAAGAAGATATTATTTCATTCTTATAAATGAGAGCAGGCCAAGATCTGCCTCTTGTGACTATTCATCACAAATACTTGAGGGTATTTCTTTTACCATTCTTGTTTAATATTTCAGTACTTTGGCCTCATCTCATTAACATTGTCCCTTTTTCATGCAGTTAGTAATTTGCTATTCCAAAACACATGTAGCGCTGTGTATCCTCAGTAAAACCTCAAATCTCCTACACTATTTGTCCAAATGATAAAAATTTTAAGTATAAGCTCAACATTTCAGAGACAGTAACATTGCTACAGATCTATACCAAGTCAATTTTGCTACCAGCAGGATCAAGAGTACAGTGTGCTTTGGGGATTTTACAATATTGGTATAGTTCTTAATGTGCAATTAGGAAACTGTCTGTCCATAAACATCCCTTAGACCTGAGGAGTAAGGATTTTGACTGCAAGGACAGACAACCTTTTATTAAAATGTATACATTTTATTTAGAAAATACCAAAACATATGGCCTGACAGGAAAAGATCAAATCTGAATCTGTTGTAAATAAACCTAACAGACTGAACATGCTAAGTGTGACTTTTTGACACAAACCTTAATGAGTGTGGCATGAATGAAAACCAAAGAAAATTCCTCCCCATATCAGATGTAAGACCCCACTGGCTGACCTGACCAAAAAGGTTTCCTGTTTGCCAGGGCTCAGACTAAGGACAAGGGCTCAGACTAAGGATAATCCTTACCCATACCTCAGACCATCACACTCTGCTCATCCTCCATGTAGGTGCTGACACTGCCATGGGAAAACCCGGAGAGTATCAAGCTTGCTTGCATGTCTCTAGAGGTGACAGCAAAGGCATAGAGGGATCAGGTGTTTTTCTTCTCAATCCTGTTGACAAAGGGAAATACCTTGAGATGTGGCAGGGTTCTGCAGGTCAACAGCTGCTTGTACCCTTGGTGTTGACGGGAGTGTAAGGATATAAGAAATATCAAAATATCTGGTTCTCTCAGTTATCTGCTTAAGGACTACTCAGTACAATACAAAAGCAAATGAAAAGGAAGCTACTTAATTAGGGTCACAGGCCCACAAACTCAGAATGCCAAAAACATTAAGTATTGTGTGGCAACAGGGACATCGAAGATTAGAACCTATCAGCCACTGAGGGGATAAGCTCAGGCACTGTCTTGAGGAGGGTTGGCCTAAATTCATCACTCATACAAAGGGGAAAACAAGAGTTGCACGAGTATTTTGGTATATTTGCTGTTACTTTCTGGAATGCATAAAACTGACTGTTGGATATTTGAGGGAATTTGTGGAATATTCAGGTGAAGAACAGGTATGGTAAAAGGGGGCAAGGGCTCTAAAAGGGTTAATATTTTGTAAGCCTTGGCAGTCAGCCAATCAAGCTGTCTGACAGACCCCTACTGAAAATAGGGCAGCAGTCTGTCCTATCTTATGAACTAATACTATTTCTTAATTTTTTTCTTTGTAATCCCATTCTACCCTACATGTAAGAGCTGCATGCAAAATTTGTGAATGGTAGGAACTGGAAGAGAGGCCTCAAGTTAGATGTGTTGTTGATCTGTCCAGTATTCAGCTTAGAAGACAGCAGTCCAAAGTGATCCAAACAATGGCTAATCCAGGGTCAAATATCTGTGTGATGGTAGCATCTGACCACTACCTAATCAAGGTATATTCAATCAATTTTATAAGTAACTTTTGTATGCATAATCACTACATAATTTGTCAGTGTATATACAATGTGCATTTAACATAACTGTATGCATAGGGTATTGCATTTTCCTCTTGAAATATTGTAAGAATTTGTTCATGACCTAATATTTTACAAGAACATTCAAGTGTATTGTCCAAGGGAATGTTCAATATTGTGCCCACATTCCAGATTTGACTGATGTCTGTGACTGATGGGTCTGTTTTGTGAGCAAGAACTCATCAGAATACTAGTGAGTTTAATGAACAAACCATGTGGTTTGTTTATAAACCAGTTCCCCAGTGAGGGGACTGGGGATCACAGATAGAATCTGTGCAGGATGCTGTGTGCTGACCAGAGGTACGCTCAAGATTTTGTCATCTTAGGATTCCAAGCATCAGAATCTACACTCAAAGCTTTATCATCCATGTTCCCAGCATCAGAAGTGATGTAAGATTTTATACCTACCTGTCACCCTTTCTGGGCTACTGATAAATACCAGTATTTATATATATATACATGTCTATATTTACTATCTGTAAATAGTATCTGTAAATATTTTTCTCTTAAATAGTTATTTGCTTTGCAAGATTTTTTGCCTTTCTTATCGACATCCAAAAAGAATCAGCACTTCCCCAGGGTGAAACAGCCTTGGTGTTAACAAATGCAGGGACTGGGGTGTCAACTTAAAGCAAATAGAGGATTGTTCTTCCCTGTATTTCTTGAGAAGTATACTTCTCGGGCTAAGTCTGAGCAATCCTTAAATTGTTTATTAGAACAGGAGTAAATATTTGATGTATACTATTTTTATGCTTAATAGAGCTATCAACACCAGGGGCACACAAGTGTTATCAGGCTGCACATACAACAGCAAGTAGGCCAGCTATTTTAAAATCAGACACTTTTTTAACTGTATTAACTAAACTATTGCTTAAATATAAAGTTACTATTCTACATATTCTAATTTAATAGGTACTTGTAGCAGTTTGATGTATTTATGTTTATGTTTTTATAACTGGGTTTCAAAAGAAATATCTTCTACTAATCTCAGACAATAAAAAATAGATGTGTTGACGTCTCATGTTCTTCACAGTATCTGCTATGGGCTATGGGCTATGGTTTGGATTTGGGCTGCAGACAGTATTGATAATTATTACTGAGTGGTGCTTGCACATCACCAAGGCCTTTTCTGCTTCTCACCCCACCCCACCAGTGAGGGGATTGGGGATGCACAGGAAGCTGCGAGGGGACACAGCCAGGAGAGCTGACCCCAGCTGGCCACAGGGATACCCCACAGCATACAGTGTCATGCTCAGTGTATACATCTGGGGGAAGAAGGCAAAAAAGAGGGACGTTTGGAGTGGTGGCATTTGTCTTACCAAGTAACTGTTCTGTGTGATGAGAACTTTCCTGGAAATGGCTGAACACCTGCCTTTCCCATGGGAAGCAGTGAATTAATTTCTTGCTTTGTTTTGTTTATGTGCACACCTTTTACATTACGTATTTAACTGTCTTCATCTCAGTCCATGGTTTTCTCACCTCTATCCTTCTGATTTCCTCTCCACCAGAAATTTCCATAGTTCTCAAAATATTAAATGTCAGAAAATTCCTGTAGTCATACAGATGCTCAGAAACAGAGCAATATTGCCTCTGGTGAATAACAGCTTTCTAAAGCTGTTTTTACTATTGTTCATACTTAATGTAAACTGAAAGAGCTTGTATGGAGACTTGAATATACAATGTGTACTTATTTCTAGTGATTCTACACTAATTTATATGTTGATAATATCACCTGTTAAACATTTTAGTTATGAGCTGTAATCTCTCTCAATCATCAGAGATTTTTGAAAAGAATCATTCATCTTAAGTCCTTTCATATTCACAAGAACAACTATTGAGTTGTTCTTGACATTATAATGAAAATCATATCCAGATCATCTTCTCAATAGTACTGTCTTTTATCCTGACAATAATTATCTGTAATATCAAGTTCCAAAGCCACTGATTTAAAACTTAGTTTTTAAAAAATTAAACCACTTGTTCCTTCTCTTTCCTTTGGCTATATTTAAGACACACTGTAATTCATCAGTCTTTACTGTAATTTCTTCAGAGTTAAGTAGTACTAACTGCAAAGAATACAGAAGGTAAAAAAAAAATTCTGAGATCAGAAACTGAATATGTAATTCTGTCTGCATAAAATAAAACACAAGGTATTATTGCATAATAAAATTTTACAATTTATTTTTAGTCTACATAGTATCTCAACAGTTTAATCAAAACTCTAACCAGTTATGATGGTGTTAACACTCATAGTCTAATTATTTAATTACTATGAAATGCTTCACTGTTGCAGTGAAAAGTTTACTGTCTCAGTATCTCTTATGTTTCCTTTCTGTTGCATTCACCTTTGGACTGCTCCTCTGCACTGATAAAAGATTGTGGAGCATGGCTATGATAAGTTGTGAGCCTCCTGATCTCTTTCCCAGGAATGCAATCATTGTCATGGTGGGAATTTCTTCTTTCCCTTTGTCTGGATGGCCATGATGTCAATGAATATAATTTGTTCTTCTCTTCCCACTTAAATCCATTGTTAGCCTCTCTTCATAAATATCCAGTTTTCTTCAGTAGTTTGCAGCTCTCTGTTATTTTCAACTTTACAGTATACATGGCTTTTAATGAGTTAGATACTTATTTTTTATGCCCATAAAAATGAGGTTTTCCTGCCTTCTGAGTTTACATTGTTACCAGGAACTTACCATGCCTGAGCTCTTGATAATTCCAGAGCTTTTTTCTCTGGAATCTCTGATATCATCTGGCCCATAGCTTTAAGGTCTCTGTTGTCAATCCAGTCTTGTATTCCTTCACATACATCATAACCTGTGCAGAGGATAGTGGAAAGGTCATGGATGCTGTTTGCCTGAACTTTAGTTAAGCCTTTGACACTGCTTCCCACAACATTATCCTGAGAAAACTGGCTTCTTGTGGTTTGCACAGGTGTATTATTTGCTGGGTAAACAACTGGCTGAATAGCCAAACCCAGACCAGACCAGTGGTAGAGAATGAGCTTAAATTCAGTTGGCTGGTCAAAACTCATGAGGATGAGTTCTTAAGGTCTCTTTACTGTGGCCAATCCTCTTTAATACCTTTATCAATGATGTACATGAGGGAAGTGAGCACACCCTCAGTATATTCAAAGATCAAAGGAAGTTGTGTGGGAGTGGTGATGCACTGGAGGGTAGGAGAGCTCTACAGAAGAATGTGAAGAGGCAGGATTGATAGCTGGAGGCCAACTGTAAGATGCTTAACAAGACCAAGATGAGATCCTGCACTTGGGCCACAGCAAACCCATGCAGTGCTACAGGCTGGGGGCAGAGTAGCTGGAAAGTGGCCCAGCAGGAAAAGACCTGGGAGTGTTGAACAGCTGGCTGAACATGAGTCAGCCTGTGCCTAGTGGCCAAGAAGGTCAATGACATCCTGGCCTGTGTCACAAAAAGTGTGGCCAGCAGGACCAGAGTATGACTGTTCTCCTGTACTCACCACTGGTGAGGCAGCACCTCAAATTCTGTGTTCAATTTTGGTTTATGGTTCTTGAAGGGCCCTTCCCTTCTGGAGCAGGTGCTGGAGCAGGTCCAGAGAAGAGGAAAGAAGCTGGCTGAATGGTCTGAAACACAAGTCTTAAGAGGAGCAGCAGAGGGAACTGGGGTTGTTTAGCCTGTAAAAAAGGAAGCTCAGGAGAGATCTTCCTGCTATCTATAACTACCTGAAAGAAGGCTGTAGTGAGGTGGGTGTTTGTCTCTTCCCCAAATTAACATGTGATAGGACGAGAGGAAATATCCTAAAGTTGCACCAGGGGAGGTTTCGATTCAATATTAGGAAAAAATTCTTTACAGAAAGAGTTATCAAGCTCATTAGAATGAGCTGCTCAGGAAGGTAGTGAGTCTCCATCTTTGGACATATTTAAAGGAAATGTAGATGTGGCACATGGAATGGGGTTTAGGGGTGGACTTGGAAGTGTTAGGTTACCAGCTGTACTCTGATGTTAAGAGTCCTTTCACACCTTAGTGTTTCATGACCCTATAATTCTGTTACACTAGGACCTTAGACAGTTCTTTCAACATAGTATAGCCAATTATTATATCATAGATATAATTGTACATCACAGATAAAAATAAGACATAAAATACACAATTACACAAAGATTTAAAAACCATTGTTTTCATCAAAAGAATGCAGACTTGAGCCCCTGTTGAAATTCTTGACCTTTTGTAATTATCTTCTATTTTTCTCTTTTCCCATCAACCACAATACTAAAGCATTTTTCACCAAATGCATTGGCAAAATTAACTTGTCAGTACAGCCATCTGAAAGAAATGAAGGCTCATTAATACCCTGTTTGACCTCAAGGATTTGCAGCAGAATACATTACAGGACAATTTGACTCTCTCTGGTTGATTTTGTCTGACACTGCGTAAATAAGAATTTAAAATAACAAAAAAACCCACACAAAAGAAAACACCCTACAGTCCAATTCTTTTACTTCTTTGTAAATCGTGCATGTCTGGTTAAGTCAAGACCTTTTTGTCTGTAATGCAAGTTAACAGCAAGTTTTTTAAAACTGACCTAGGAAACTTTTAACACAGGAGTTGAATCCTACAGAGACAAGCCCTCAAAAATATCTGAACATGGTTTAGATTCAAAGAGAAAAAATTATATCATTTTACTGTAAATGGGAAAGTAGAAGATAGATATAAATAAGTACAGGAAACTGTCTTGAAATACACTGTGCAGGACATCTGCAGAAAGAAAGCAGGCAAGATATCTTGTGAATAATAATCCTAGAGGCATCATTCCTTTATTTCTTTCTATTATGTGTATTTTTATTTTCTCTGCATTGACACCAAACATGTCCATCATAGCTTAGAATCACCAACTTTTATTCCCAATTTTCTGTATGAAGAAAGGATCTCCTAATATTACGTTCACAATATCATAGTTCTTACACCTACAGAGTTTAATTAGATCATTCATTGTTTTCATTCTGCCTCAAAAAATATGTTTCTATTTTTCTTAAGTCCTCCGTCACAGTCCTTGAATTCTGCTAAATTATTTTCCTGCTGCATATCCAATCTTTCCTTAAAAAAAAAAAAAAAAGGAAAGAAAATGGAAAAAGAAATAGGCATGCTTTCCCGCCTCTTTTCTGTAGATATAATGTAAAAACACTTAAGGTCATAATCAGCTTTATGCCAGGCTGAGTTGCAGAGAAACTGCTACTTGTATATGTTCCTAAAATATTTCAGGACTTAAGTGGTTATCCATGACACTTTTCATGAAATTAAGCTATTAATTTTCTTTAATATCTAATTTTTTCAGCTATTCTGTGGTAAGGACATTTATTATAAAATCTGTTAATGACAAAGAAGACGTGTATTGGGTTTGCATGGCCTGTTTTTTGGTAGCCTGGGGGGGCTACAGGGGTGGTTCTTGTTAGAATCTGCTAGAAGCTTTTTTAGTGTCCAGGAGAGACAATCCCCAGTGGCTCCAGAGATGGACGTGCTGCTGGCCAAGGCTGGGCCAATTTGAAATGATGGCAATACCTCCATGACAACAGATTTGAGAAGAAATCAAAACAAAAAGTGGTGTCACAGTTTTAATTTCAGCCAACGAGCAGAGTGAGATGATGTGAGAAGAACAACTCTGCAGACACCAAGGTCACTGCAGAAGGAGGGGGAGCAGGTGCTCCATGCCCTGGAGCTGAGATTTCCCTGCAGCCTGGGGTACAGACCATGGTGAGGCAGCTGTGCCCTTGCAGCCCATGGAGGATCACAGAGATCCACCTGCACCCTGTGGAAGAGCCCCACATCAGAGCAGGTGGAGCAAATGTGCAGGGTAATGTAACTCTGATGATGGAAAAAAAGAAAGGAAGAACTGGAAAATAAAAAATTAAGTGCTAATAAAGTAATGGATGGGAGAATAGTTAATGGATAAAATAATAGACAGAACAGTTAAAAAGTCATGGTTAGAGTATTAATAAGAAGTAAATTAGCAGGAATGTATAAAGAGAATGAGCTACTGGTCAAAACAAATCACCTTCTTAATAGAAAAACCTGAGGATAAAATGTTGAGGAGTGGAATGGGAGAATATGATTAAGAATCACACAATAAAATAAGGACAAGGAAAAAGAGGGACATTTGTGACATGAATATGAATGTGAAAGTCACCATCAATGAGGATGGAAGATTAGATTCTTCACTCTTGTGCTTCCACTTGAAGTCCTGCCATATCCCAGCTTGCTTGGATGAACCAAGTTCTTGTAAAACTTTGGCAGCATAAGCATACAACTTTGTATGTCTAGGATTTTGCAGGTGACTAAGAGGTAAATGTACACTCAGAGTCCAAAAATTAAGCCGATTTAGGACAATTAGTTCAAAATGTGCCTGCATTTAAGATCTCTAAGTTCAAGGGTTGTAAACAAGAAACTTAAGGTCCAACTACTCAATAAAATACACATATGCAGATAACCATATTCATGAACTCAGAGACATGTTTGACAAAGACCAAATTCAGGAACATGGATATACAGGAATATGTATTTTGTTATGGAGTTTTTTTTAAGTATTGCTGGTAAACTGGTGTTTCAGCTGAGAACAAAAAAACCCCCATGTATTTTGTTAGTCCTTTGTAAACCTGGCAGGTTTAATTTCATCAGAGAGGAATTAACCCCAAAATTTCACTGTCAAACGAGCCTCCAAGAATCTGGAAGTTTATCCAATTACAATTTAAAGAAATTTATAACAAAGATAATAATCTTTGCTATAAAGACTAGAGACTAGAAGTCTCTGAAATTATTAGGAAAAGCGAAAGAGCACTTCACTTTCTGATGTGAGTAAAATGAGAAGAATTGTATCTGTCCTTCAGTGTTATGTTGAGTGGGAAAAGTTCCCTTTCTCTCTCTCTCTCTCCCTCTCCCTCTCTCTCTCTCTCTCTCTCTCTCTCCCCTCCTTGACTTCTTCCCTTCCCTACTCTTCAAATGTCAATCCCGTACTTATATTAAAAACTTTATATTTACGCAGTAAACAAAATGTGCTCTTAATGTAGACACCCTATTTTGAGTGATATCAACAGAAAATTAATAATCAGTTTTAATCCTGGCCTGAGTCAAGGGAATGGCAAACAGTTTATTTTCCTGGGAACAAAGAAGAATTTCCAGAGAATGACTACTTTGAAAATCTCATCCATACCAGGATTAACAGAAGCTAGCAGCTCCTTATGAGCTAACAACTGTTCCTAACTCTGTCTAGGTATGGGCAGGTGTCCACATAAGGAAGCTGTGTTATCATGCTGAACAGAAAACTGCTTGATCATGCATTCCCTTCCTATGTCCATCAAAGCTATTGTGAGCTCTGAACTAGCTGAGGAGACTGTCCAATTGATTCAGAAGGATTAGAGATTTACTGCTGATTAAACCCATTTCTTTTTTGTTAGTAATAGTTCCCATGCAACTCATCAGCATGGATGGAATAACCTTGCTTTTTAACTCTTACAGCTTCAGACCCAAACTTCTATTTCAGACACTGTCTCTGCAAGTCAGTGGATTTCGTGGGCACAAGCAGGGCACTAACCTTAACAAACTCAGTCATGATTCCATTGCTGAAAGTAAAAATTGTTTCCATTCAAAAATGTATAAAATCAGTGTAAGAAAAGACATACTAGTGGCCTTTGAAAGCAAGATCCATGTTTTACATAACTTCCCTATACCAGATTTTCTAGAGCTAATAGAAAGTGTTGATCTCTCCAGTACCTGACATACTGCCCATACCTGGCTTGAACCTTGAGCAGTCATGAAGCTTAGTACACTGCTCACACAAATGTTAAGATTATTTAGAATGGAGAAATAGGAACTGTTTTGAAACACTGCCATCTTGAGATACGGAAAAGAAGAAAACCCAAGATTTTGCTGTTTGACATACGCAAAAAAAAAAAAATAGTAAATGTTTTATAATCCTCTTCCTAATGTATGCTTTTTGATTCTTGTTACACCCAAGGTTCCTTTTTACCTTTTTGATTCTTGAATCACCTTTTTGATTCTTGATACATCCAAGATTCTTGTTAAGTTTCTGAATACTGCTCTCAGTAAAATGAACATCATTTTCTTTCAAAGTAATTTACTATCATACTTAATGGCTGAAATATATTTTGGCATTTCTTGAGAAAAAGAGGAACCCAGAAACTTTTAGAAGGTTACTCATTTTTCTTTAAGATTATGTTTGTTGAAGTTGTATTTAGTTTTGACACAATCTGATTTTATTCCTTAGGAAAATATTTTTTCTTTTTACTTTTCTTCTAATCATTTGGAGAGAAAGGCAGGCAGAAATTTTTATAGTTTTACTTGTTGCTTTTTTCATCAATAAAACCAAAAGAAAATCGTTCCTTGCCATGAAATGCAGCACGTTTCACAGTAAATGACAAAATGAAGTATCTCACTCTGGTGGTTTTAAGATACTGAGGATATTTAGACCCCTTGGATTGGTAGCCTGCACCAGCACTTGGAAGTGCAAAGTATGGTCTGCCACTCTACTCAAAATAGTGAAAATGCCAGTAATTTCCATCATAATGGAAACACTGTTTCATTCTCTTTCAATAATTCAAATAATTGAAAAAATAGTCAATTTCCCATTAATAATGCTAACATTCATCTGGCATTTGCAGTTTAAGCTGCTTACCAGTTTTCTACTAGATATGTTTCAATGACTTATTTACTACCTTGTTCAAATCATAATGTACAGATGTACAAGGATTATTCTTTTCACAAGCTGAGATATAACAACTTTGGCTTGGAATTTAGTTTCTATTCTAAGAATTCTGTCAAGAAAGTAGATTAGTTCAGGGACATGAAGACATTTAATTTATTATAAGGAAGTACAGAAAAAAATGTCATGTCATCTGTAAAGTTTAAATAAAAGGTATACGGGGATATTTCTTTTGTCAGGGTCTGCTCAGAAGAAGTAACTAGAATGTAATATGAAACCTTCATCAGTAAACTTGAAACAGACATCCCAAGAGGGAACAACAATTATGACAAATCTTCCCTTATGTGGCATATTTTAGGTGTCAGTACCAGATGAAACTGCACAAATTTAGTCCTACAGACAAGACCTCACTGTCATTAGCAGCACAGGGAGAAATGCAGAAGCTCACTTTAATTTCTCACTGTCAAATAGGTTTTGCTACTTCCATGTTCTTTTGCAGTCTTTCAAGTTAATAATCTTGATTACTTCTACTCTAGCAATTCCAAAAGGTCTGCACTGACTCTTCCTATCACAGAAAATAATCACAAACATGAATATTATTCTAGAGGAGTCTTTTAAATGTCTGAAGTGATTATATCTATCCAAACAAACACATTTCCTTTTAAAAAGATGAATAGCTGTAAAAAAGAATGCAGAACAAATAGTCAGCTATTGGCACACTGTTAACTTTATTTCCCACTCTAATAAAATGTATTTCAATATACTTCAAAAATATTAATTAAGAGATTCTTTCTTTCCCCCAGGCAGTTGACAATTCTTACCTGCACTTTCTTTTCCGGAAAATTTGCTTCATGTTGAAGGGGAAACTGTGGTCGTAGTAGTCTGAGTAAACATGAAGACAAAATTATCTTTTAGACTTTGTCAGCAGTACCTATAAACAGATAGGACGTACACATATTTTATATACATTTAATCACTTGGGTACTCACATTTATATAAAAAATTAAGTGGAAGAAAAGGGGAAAACTGGCCTTTAATTTTCACATAATTAAATTGCAAAGGGAGTTTAATATAGGAATATAATACCTACATCTTTTCACTGGAGAAATCAATGTGTAAGCATTTTCTCACTGACTTCAGAATCTCATGTGTCAATATAGCCAGAAAATCTTTCATTTCTGAATTACTATACTTCCAAAAAGCCTCTGATCTAGAGAAAAGCCATCTGAATCAGCACAAACCTTAAACCCCTGTGGAATATCACTCTCTAAAGTGGATAAATAAAAATTTAATGTATTTCAGAATCAATATTGTGGGAAGCTATAAGCTACCTAGAAGATGTGTTTAGGAAAAGTTTTTTTCTTTTCAGTCCTTTGCAATAGAAGCTCCCAAGACACTGCAAGCAGTTCAATTCCCAGTCTCCTAGCAGGTCCCATGTGAAACACATGCTGCACTCCAGCTCAAAGTCAGATTTTCCACAAGACTGCTGCCCTTTTCATTTATCACAGTAGAAAAAGTCAAAACTTCAAAGATGGCAGGAGCAGCATGTAGTTAGAGTGCTTTCCTGTACTTTCATGACTGAGCTGGCTAAAATAAGTTGCTTCCAAATATTTCTTAACAAATGTAACATTGCCTGGTGTTTGAAGAAAAAAAGCTTTGCTTCAGTTTATGACATAGGACTATTAAATAAACCATTAATAAGGGTAAATTTAAATATTTTCTTTTTGAAATTATTAGCGAGGTTGAGTATTCTTCTTTGTACCAACAGACAGTTATAGCTTACTTCAGAGCATTTAGCAGTTATAGCAAAGCTGAAGCTTTTTATGTCTCTTACTTTCACCCCCAATAAGTTTTAAATCAATCTTTTTTCTTCTTTTAGGATAACAAGGGAATTTCAATAAATTCCTTTTTATTATGTCACCCTGATAGGGCTGTGTTTATGCATTAGATACAGTACATATGTGTAGATCCAGACTCTGACCTGGAGTTTCCTTTCTTTTCTTTGTTTTGAGTCAGTATTAAGGGCTTCAAGTGCCGTGTTACGTTTGAAAATCAGTACATTTCTAAACAAGCAATTCAAGTCATAAAACCAAAACCTGACACACCTTTCTTATTGCTTAATTTTTAATGTATTATAGCTGCAATGCCAGGGAATCACATACATATAAGAATATGGAATATATAATGTCCTAGCTTTTAGGAAGTTTTGAAGGAAATTTTGATAAATTCAACAGGTACCAGAAATACCTTAGGTATTGTTTGTGTAGCTATGGTTATAGTTACACTGACTACAGTTGCATGTAGGGATGATCCACTTGTATAATTTAAATTCAGCTGTAATTAAAGGTTATACAGGTGTGGGAAACTGATAAATAATGATGTTTCTGGTGGTGCTCATTGAAATTCTGACTGGAGGAAATCATAAGGTAAATTAAGGACAGATGGTGCTATATAATGAACCTTGCAGAGAAATATTTGTGAAAGAAAATTAATTTCCATTTTTTCTTCATTGATTTTTCATTATAAGAAAATGATTTTTTCCCCCAAAAATATTAAGAAGATGAAAAACCTTAAGGAACCCCATAAGAATATGAGCAAATGCAGAGAAACTTGATTACTGATTATTTGGTGAGCCACATGTGAGTGTAGCAAGGTATTTGTTTTCCTTGTAGGCTTGGGAAAGTTTCAATATCTATCCAACTATAAAAATAGTAGAACTATTCAAAACTAAGACAAGGAACATCAGAGGAGTCAAAGGCAATGTCAAGATGATGGACAACTCATGAAATAAGGGCACTTTAATTTAGAAAATGAACTCCCAATCTGATTCTGAAAAATGAGGGCTTCCAGTGAATGTATTTCTTAGATTTAAAAGCAACAGTTCTAAAGACAGAAAGAATATATTATTTTCTTAGAAGATTTTAAATACAAGTTTTAGAAAATTTTAAGTATTTCTTATAAATTGTTTTAAAGGGCTAATGTTTAAGTTGTAAATATATATATATATGATTGCTATTGAAAATATAGACCACTACACTAGCATTGTTTGCTGTTGAACAGAAAGTCTGTAGCTGGAAATGTTAGTTTGACTTTATTTTTGCAAAATCAAATACTATCATATTTGTAGCTTTTTTCATCCTTAGAACTTTTTTCTTTTAAATTAATTTGGAAATATAAGTTCAATTATATCTTTCTTTTGAAAGAACTATAGAAAAATAGAGAACAAAACTGTAACTATGCTGAGTATATGAGACAACAGAAAATTTTGAAAAGCACAGAATGTGCAATCAGTATCCCACTCAAAATGCCTGGCTGACTTGAGATCAAATGAACAAAAAATAGAAAGGAAAATAGAAGCTCCTTGTGTTCAACGTGGCAAACATATGGCTGAAATTAAATAAACACGTGTCACAGGACTATACATTCCAGTAATGAACTTGAACTAGATTTCAGAATTTAAAAAAAGAGGATGCTCGATTCATCTGCCAGGAGCGACTTGACAGATGAAGAACAGTCAAAAGCAAAACAAAGAGAAAAGAAAATGCAGCGGAGTCAGGAAATGAATAACACATGCCAGCAGGGAAAATTCACAAGAATTGTAAATAGACCTGAGATGGCACTTGAGGGCTATGAGACTACAACTGACTGCAAGAAGATCGCTACTCTGTTAATAAAATGGCATCAACAAAACTGTTTAAATTGTCAAAAAGTCTGAAAAAAATGTCATGTGTGTAAAATAACTTGTGCTTTGTGTTTACTGTCTTTAAAACCAGACCTGTATTATGGAAAAAAAAATGAACATCCCTCGTCCCCAAATCATAAACAAACACCTCCCTCCTGTGTTTTTATGGAAGACAAAAATTATATGCAGCAGCATAAATTCTTATGAATCCTTTCATGCTTTAATGATGGACTTGCATCAAAACAGATTGTCTAAAAAACACAATTCTTTTTCATGTGCTGAAGAAGAATGAATCCTGGAGAAATATTAAGCAGAACTGTGATAAAACAAGCAACGTTAATTGGCAAAAAAGAAAATGGAGAGGAATCAAATAAAAATTAAATAAATAAATAAAACTTAAAAGCTCCAACTTTTCTACTGTCACAGATCACTTATCATTTAAAGAATTTAAAAAGATGGGAGAAGTTTTGAATGATATAATAGCATGAAAAGAGAAAGTCAGACAGAGGCTAATAAAGTCATCACCACTAGAGCCAGAAAAATTGAGGTCATAAGTACTACTGTTAAAAACAGTTACAGCCATATGTGATGACAACAGTAGAAATTGCTGATCCTTCTACCTAAAAACAACCGATCCTTTTTTTCTAACCATTCATCTGAGCTTTCAGTGCTATAGTCTCCACTTCTATCCTTAGAACTTTGAATTCTGTCAGTCTGTCATGTTAACATATCTATCATTTTCACACAAAGCTAGAGTTCTCATCAGAGGGCTAATTATTGTAAAACATCTGGTCAAAAACAACACGTCATCTTACACCTGCCTGAAGTCCAATGGGGCTTAATCCCAAGGCCATCTTGGTATTTCTTAGAATTGTAGATATTAGGGATATTGCATCCTACCCAGACAGATCCTGCATATCCTCACCTTTCTCTTAGTTAGTTCAGATGCTGCAGTGACTGACTCTCAGTGACAAACCCTTAAAACCCAAAATGAGATGTCTCAGTTCACCTTCTGCTGTGTGATAAGAAATAAGAATATTGGGACAGAACTAAGCACAGCTAGTTCAGTGAACAGTTAGGTGGTGACACCAAGCAAATATGAAATTATTCTGCAAAAGGTTTTACTGAAATTTTCCCAGAGATAGAAAAGGAAGCACGCATACAGAAAAGCAGGAAGGAAAAAATATGCAGGCAAGGACATAACTCATTGTTCTGAAGTGAAATATCACATAGCCAAACTTCAGATTATGAAGAAAGAGAAAATCGACCTGTAAAGGTATTAATTGTGACAGTAATCCCACACTCCTAAAAGAAAAGTCAAAATGACTGAATCACTCAGTGAAAATCTTGACAGAAGTTCTGAAATGTTCCTTGTAGTGCTGGGAAAAAATATTTCTAAGTATTTAGAACATCTGCATAAAATAAAGAGAGAATATTATGGCTTCAAAAATGAAATATTAATTACTCCAGGAAAAAAAAAACATTCTGGGAAACCCAAAATAGTATGGAAAACTTATGCTTTCTTTTGCCTCCTCTTCACAACAGATTAAAAAACTTCTGGTGTACAAAAGCAAAAAAGAGAAAGCAGTTTAGAAAAAATTATTGGGTCTTGAGACCCATTTTGTGCTTTTGGTAAAGTTGATTCCATGGTGTCCTAATTAGAATTGGTGTCCTGATTAGAATTGCTGTGATTTTAATTCATCTCCTTACAACCTTGAAATAAATCATACTTATATATAAGATTCTACTTCTTACACAGAGGATGTCATTTTACACTTTACATCTGATACAGATAAAACACAAAATGGTTGTAATTGTGTGTAACATTTAGCTCTTTGGTAGAAAGTAATTTGCATTGAAATGTATGTCTTTTGTAAGCATCTAGAAATAGTCATGTTCTTAATTTATATGATTGATACTAATAAAAAGATAACTTGGTACTTAAAATGTCAATAATCTTTTTCACAGGGTAATAATAATTCCTGCAGTTATCTTGTTAGTGAAGTCTAATAGATCCATAGAGGTAGATAATGCAAAATTTTCTCTGACTGCAAATTCCATTCCATCCTTCCATTATACATTATTCTTAATTAAGAAAAGTAATTTGATAAGACAAATCGTGTGTGTTTTTATATTCCCACATACGTATAATAACCTGCTTGAATATATGAGCAAACTGGCAGTGCAACTCTTAAACATTATATATGACATCAGATTGTCTCACAATCTGTTCCAAATCAACTAAATATATTTAACAAGTTTTACATATTCAAACACACACACAGAATTCAGTGGGGTTTATGTGCTGTAGTATTTTTTAAACTGGTTATCTCACAGAACCACAGAAGGGTTAAGTGACCTTAAAGATCCTGTAGTTCTTACCCTCCTGCCATGGGCAGGGATCCTTTCACTGTGTGCATCCCATCAGGGACCATGGACTAAGTGTATACTCATTTTGCATAAGTGTTGCCTGATCTGGGGCTCTTCACCCAGTGTGTATCTTTGCTCCAGCCTTTTCCCTTTCTCTGGGATCTTGGTTTCTTGAAGGACAGCCTTGCTAGCAAAGGCTTAGGCAAAGCAGATTTTTATATCACAGCCTTTTCCAGGTCCCACCATTGTTGAGCACTGGGCTCACATTTCCCCTAGTCTCTCTTTCCTGTGTGCTTATACAAATTCTTGTTTACTTTGACATCTCTGGCCAGACACAATTCCATTTGGCATTTAGATTTCCTGATTTCATCTGTGGGTGCTCTCACAATGTTTCTGCATTCCTCCTATGTAATCACACCCTGCTTGCTTCCTATCCCTGTATGACTCCCTTTACCTGCTTGAGTTTGATGTTGCTCACCCACACATGCCACCTGCTATTCTTGTCTAACTTCGTATTTATTACAATTGTTGGATGCCATTAGGTATCATTTAGTATAAGCATGCAAGCTGCATGTGTGTTTTTTCTTTTATTATTCTGGACAACATTTTGTTCATCTGGAACATTTAGAAACCTCTTTTCCAAGATTCAAATTTGGGAAGGTGAGTGGCTATTTTAAATTTTTTTTTAAAATAAGATTTTTCTGGCACAATACTACTGTTCTCAGTAGTTTATTCATACTTCCTTCAGGTGTGATTCATCTCTTTTTTTGTGAGATGTTACAGAATTTAATGCAGTTTGTGCTAGGTGTACAATGACTCAGAACCCTGCATAAATTAGTCTGTTGTGCTGTGTGTTGTCATAGGGAGGAAAAGCAGCAGTGAACTTTCAGGTGCTTTTAAACACTGTTTGTTCAGCATGAATGAACTGATCTAAAATGTGGTGGTTACAGAGTTGCTTGTATGTTTTTGTCTTTTGGAAAAGATAACTGTGTCCAATTATAACCTTGCCATGATCTTCATCTTCACACGGGCATGAGAACATGTAATCACAGCAGTATCAGTGACAGGATGAGTAGTTTAACCTTGGAATGCATCTCCTACGCCCACATCTCAGAGCAGCCCGCTGGACACAAGACACCTTAATCACCTGCAGTCACACTAGAAATACAACACAGAAGAGCTTGCAGCAACAGCATCTTCAGTGGAAAAACTCTCAGGACTTGTGGCATCTCTACATTTAAGGCATAGTGTTACAAGGAGATTTGGAAGAGACAGCCTCCTTTTTTGCCTCTCATGTATTAATAAGGCTTATGAAAACAAGTATTTCCAATTCAGGAGATGTTTTTCCCCTTTTTCTTTTCTGCTATCCACATTGTGCTTACGTCTCTTATAGAGAGAATAGAAACATTAAACTATTAAAAGTATTTAAAATTTTCGAGATATTGTTCTTCCTTTTGCTAGAATCCTCCATATAATTTGCTTTAACAGGACAAAAATGAGCATTTTGAATCAGATTTTTAGATTACTAGACAAAATAATTTTAAAATTTTAGTTTTAATTATGTATGCATGGCAGTAGTTTTGGTCAGAATCCAAATCTGAAGTAAAAGTTCCACCTTCCCTTTTGAAAATATATGTCCTAATGACATCAGCTATGAGATATTACATAAAGTCAGCATTCTTCAGAACAGGTGCTTTTGTCTGGGCTGTAACACAGAGTCAACATGGGCAATAAAAGATGACATCACCTTGACTAATTTTTATACAAATATCTTGAATAATGAGATCCTGTCCTGGGAATTAGAAGACAATCATCAGCACCAGGTTGATAGGATCAGCCCCTTTTCTCTCCTTAGAAGTTTTTAAGAGACACAACTCCTGTTTTAATGGAAGGGACACTCCTAAAGTTTGTGCTAGAGAGAACCTAAACATATGATTCAATGCCTGTGGCTATTCACCAGCACGGGGAAAGCACTCTGGGGGAAGGAGCTGCAAATCCAGCCAGCTGTAGACACATTTCCCTTCTAGCCCTTGCAGAAGTGGGCTGATCACTAATACAGAGCCAGTGGCATTTGAATTGCGGTTTCCTCAGATGTGTTTTTCATGTGTATTTTACAGTTCAAAGCACTTAACATAATGAAAGAGTGATGCCTTTAATGAGCAGGCAATAGCACCATGTGTTGCCCTAGGGCACAGGGTGAGGGTAATGGTGATGTAGAGGACCATGGCAGGTGGCAGAAGTCATGTATGACACATTCATTGTAGGCGTTTGAGACAGAACGTGGAAGTTATTCTGCCAGTTCTGTCATGATTTTGTTTTGGGAGGAAATTTTTGGCTCAGTCCAGGGGGGAACCGAGGGCAAACAAGCATGTACTCCCAGGGGTAAGTAAGGAATCAGGGCCCTAAAGAGAAAAGGGGAGCAAGGCAAGCAGACAGTGAGAAAATACAGACCATATCTATACCATAGAGTTAAACATACCAGCTCTATGTACCATTACTTCATATTATCAAGTTCTCTGAGAACAAATGCTCTGCTTAAGTAGATTGTACTATGAAGGAAACTAACTCCACCCAGGCCAAAACCAGCCCTGACAGAATGTGAGACAAGTTTATTTTATATAAATAAGGAAAAAAAGAAAAAGCAAACAAAATGAAAACAACTGAGAACCCCCTCCCCAAATCCTACAATGTTCTCAAATATGAGTGAAAAATAAGTTAAATAGTTGGCTCATTTTTCAACCACAGTGATAAAATGTACTTCAAAGAGGGATCTCCCCTAACTACATTTGAATTGAAAATTTTCTGCTCTATAGGCAAGAAATTATGGTTTCTCTGTTGTCATTGTGCATCTTAAGCAAATGTAAGACTCCATTCTGTGTTTTCTAACAAGCCTTGCAAAACTTTTCCTACATGAACACATACACCAGTAATATTTATGTTTTCTAAAAGAGATAGAAAGATAAAGGTTACTAACTGATTAAAGATTTTATAGTAATTTAAAAACAATGACTGTCTGAGACAGTGTGTAATATATCTGAAATTTTCAGTGTTTTTGGGTTGTTTAAAAGTAAGCTCAGTTAAAAACTGATGTTTTAGTCTAAATTTTCACCTAAGCACAGGGTCACAAAGTTGTAGTCCAAGAAATGAAAAATTCCTCAGTCTTTTTTCCAGTGTAATTGCAAGTAAAATATTTTGTAAAATAATTTTGCTCCTTTCATAGGAGCAAATTACTGACTTTTCCCCAGGTTTTAGTAGACAAGTATTAATAAAGAATAAAATGTTGGTTCTTTTGTTGCTACTGGTCACTTTACCAATGGTGTGAAGGTTCACAGCATATTTAGAAATACAAAAACAAAACAAAAGTACAAGAAACCAACCAAGCAAATACAAGCAAACAAAAAACCCTAAATTCATCTTATTTGAACAATTTACCTACAGGCATGTAAAATTTAATTCACCATAATTCAGAAAATGACCAAACAGGGAAACAGAAAACCAAGACAATAAAATGTTGACATTTCAAAAGTCATTGCAGGTCATCTGCAAGCCTCCTAAATGTAGGCCAGTGTCACTCTGAACTTGGCTGAACCTTGATGAAGTTTGTTTGTGGAGCTGCCAGTAAGCAATTTGACATAAAGATATACCTGATAAAATTTACCAGTTTAGGAATAATTAGGTTAAAGTCCCATCTGAGAAGTGCTTTGTTAATTAGAAATAGATTAATAAATTTAGTTTTAAGACTAACAGAACAGACATCTTCAGAACTGATTCTTTTCATTATAAAGAAGGGCAGATAGTGTTGCCATATGTGGTACTGATTTTCAAGAAAAACTATTGCATACTTCAGACTTCAGGATTTAGATTGTTCCTTTAGTCCTACATTCCTTTTATAAATATATGTTTGTTACCAAGAACTTTTAATAATGTCTTTTTTTACATATTTTCTTGAAATCATGTTCTCAAATATAAACTTTTTATGTGAAAAACTTTAATATTTTAAATTTCATTTGCAAATACTTTAATTCCTCTGAAACTTGCATTAAGCACTAAGCGTTGGCATGGAATGCCCTCCCTCCTTTCTTTTGTTGTTAGATATTTTTACACTGTGTGGATTTCCTACTGTCTATGGAAAATTATACATCAGCAAAAATGTATAAACTACAGTAAAACAAACAGTATCAGAAAAAGGATGAGAAGACCATAGTTCAAGTCTAGAAAACAAAAAATAACCATTTATGATAACAGGATTGTCATAGCCTTTTCTTTCTACATAGAGAAGGTGATGGCTAAATCTTGCATCCCTCAGTTTGTGATGGTCCAAAAAAGTCACACTAAATGCAAAATACTGTTAAACAACCACTACCATAGTTTAAAAAAATCATAAAAATATCCATAAAATTTAAACTAAAATAAACAGGTCAAAATTTATTTCCTTCCTCCTTCTTGCATTTATTTTATCTGTGATTATGTCAGAAGACAGGATGACCAACAGTTGCATTTTCAAAATATACTGTCACGACTTTCTTGTACTTTAAAATTATTTCTTTAATTTTCCTTCTTAAAATTATAGAATAGCTTGGGTTGGATAGAACCTTTGAACATCATTTAGCTCAAACCCCTCCAGTGAACAGGGACATCTCCAGCTAAATCAGGAGACTGGAAGAAAGACCAAAAATTCTCTCACTGCAGAAAGGACAGCTTAGACTTCATTATGGTAGTTTCATATAACCTCAATTAGTTGTCTTAACTAGCACACTGATTCAGCAGCTGTACAAACAGAATACTTATAAGAATACTTGTTCTTTTTAAACTTTTCCTAATTTTCTTAAGGGACAATTTTCATTGCCTTTCCATCCCTGTTTCAACAGACCATTCATTCCATCTACTTCTTTGTTGACTGCTTTCTGAAATGTTTCCATTGCTTGGGATATTGGATACAGGTCCAATATTTTAATGGTCATGATTTGGTGGAATAGCATGAGAGCTCCTTTTACCTTTCTAAATTATGTCTGGCAATTATGTACACCTTGTATCTTGAAGTCCCCTGCTTGTTCCTACTATTGCTGAGCACAAATTGCAAAGAAAATCTTCAGGTACTTCTGCAGTCCTAAATACACAATTTTGTTTCAGTCTCATAATTGCTACTGTTACTAGTAATAATAGTAAATCAGCATATTCTCTGTGATTTACATTCATACTATGAACTCCAGACTCTTTTAAACACCATCCACTCTCTGTCAGATGACGTGGGACAAAAGGTAAAGATAATTAAAATAATTAGAAAAGTTCAAGTATGAGATTTGTGTTAAATATCACAGAAAATCCCAGTCTGCAGTAGGATATTGATATGTTAATTAGCTTCTACTTTCACTAAAAGAAAATGTTAATAAGGTCTCCACACACTTCATAAGCAGAACAGCTTGAACAATGCTCATCCTTAATCTAAGAAATACTTTCATGAAATAATTCTTTGGGTTTATTACCTCATTTTTATAGCAATATAGTCTTACATTTGACAAAGGTAAGTAAAATTATTATTAAATTTAATATTTGAAGTGAAATATTTCCTTTTAGTTTTACAGAGTGTTCTCTTTTGAAAGAGTGATGTTTCTCTTGGGAACAAAACCCAGCAGGCCTGCAGAAACCCAGAAACCATCAAGACGACAGATTCCCTTTATTATTAATTGCCTCTGTAGCAGGTTGCCTCATATGTGAAACATCAGATATGTTTTTACAATTAGTTAAATAAAAGGATACTTAATTATCCCACACCTACACCAGCTATTAACTATTAGAAACTGTGCTCTGCATCTTAGATTGCACAGGGCCGTGTGAATGGAGCCTAACAGCCTTGGGAAGCAGTAGGCATTTGGCTGGGAGAAGAGGTTCCCATCACCACTGCAGCAGCTACCACGTGTACAGCAACCAGCACTCTCATATCCCTGAACATACACTTGTATGCCTTTACTCTGTGACTATGCCATTTTCCTCTAGGAAAACACATAATCTGTGTCTGAATATCTCCTGTGTGTGCACTCAGTTTGGCAGGGGGGGTGACAAAGCTAAACAAATTCCAACAGCTTTGATTTAGTTTCTATTTTTTATTTATAAATAATCCACTGAGAACTGCAGTATCTGTGGACTCATCTAGCTCTGAAGCAAAGCAGCAGCTGCTCTTGATTCTAGGAATAAATATGTTTTGAAATATTTCAATATTATAATACTTCAATAGCCCAATAATTTTGTGCGAAGCTGCCCCCACTGTCCACTACCCCCAGCCTTTTCAGCAAGTCTGGGACAGGTTTTGCCTTATTTGATGAATTTGTGAGAATCCTGACAGTTTGGTTTTTTACTCTTTCAAGTCACTCAAAATAGTAACTGAAATGTGTGATTCAATTCAAGATCGATTGGCAGTTTTTCTGACATGTTGCAGAGTGCTAGATTGTGAAATAGAAACACCTAAAAGAAAAGCACAACATGACAGCAACTTTTTTGAAAGTACTATGAGAAAATAACAGAGAGTCCAAGGTGAAAAATACTTATGGTCAATTACAACCACTAAAAGAAAACAAGCCCGGGAGATGGACATACCTGTTCTCAGGGATAGCAGCAAGGAGCAAAACTTTAATGTATATAAAACATTCTCTGGGTAATAAAGGTCAGACACAGACTGAGAAATTTGAAAGTAATGAGACAGTGAAACAAACACACAACAAAAAACCCTCTATAAACAATGTAATAGATATCCTGTTTTTGACTATCTTTGGCTTAAACTAAGAAAATCTTAGTCTAGTCATAAATTATTTTTGCTTAAATAAGGACCCTACTAGCTGCACATCAATATTCTTTGGTGAATAAAATGCTTCAGAAATGTTCAGAGACATATGACCTCTCAGCTTGGTGTTTTTTAAAGAAATTCAGTAACTTCCCAGATAATTTGCTGTCCCAGACAATTTCCCAGAAATTTTGCATGGTTTGTCACAGCATCAGCATGGCTGAACTTGCTTTTATAAGTCTATGTGAGTTGCCAAACTAAAAACCACTGGTTTGGAGGAATCATGTCTGTTGTCTGATGCTCATGGTTGAAACAAATGACAAAATTCAGAAGGCCCAAAAAACAATCAGAAAGCTTTATTAGTAAATTATACACTTGGCATGTAAATTGTGTTATTGGTGTGTTAGTCCCTGACCTATTATATCAGCGCATGGCAGAAGGTTTTGGATAAAGCACTAGGGTGAAAGGGAAGAGAGAAGGGAATAAATGAATTCAAAGTGTGGGAAGGAAGAAGGGGAAGGAGACACACACACCCACCCCCCCACACACAGACAGAGTAGGAAAAAAGAGTGAAAATAGAAAAGAGAAAAGAGAAAAGAGAAGAGAAGAGAAGAGAAGAGAAGAGAAGAGAAGAGAAGAGAAGAGAAGAGAAGAGAAGAGAAGAGAAGAGGAGAAGAGAAGAGAAGAGAAGAGAAGAGAAGAGAAGAGAAGAGAAGAGAAGAGAAGAGAAGAGAAGAGAAGAGAAGAGAAGAGAAGAGAAGAAAAAAAAGAAGAAAAAGAAGAAAAAAAGAAGAAGAAAGTAGAAAAGAAAGGGAAAAAAAGAAAGAAGAGAAAAAAAGAAAAAAAAAGAAAAAATAAAAAAGAAAGAAAAAAAAAGAAAAAAGAAAAAAGAAAAAAGAAAAAAGAAAAAAGAAAAAAGAAAAAAGAAAAAAAAATAGCTGTTTCTCAGGTTTTATGCAAATTTGCTGTCATGGGCAGTTTGTTTCTCAGGCCACTTCGGAAATGGTAGGAGGGTCCTTGGTAGTCTTTATCCACCCCTACAGTCCATGCCCACTTCTTGGCCTACTCCTTGTGCTTTCACTGTACTCTGCATTGTGCTGGTCTCCAGGATCAATAACAAGGATGTTTTTCCCAGAAAAGTGCTGCTTGGCCTCTCTGTTCACTTGGACCCCCTTTTCCAGCCAAATCTTGTTCTTTTTTATGATGTGTAATAACAGTCCTTGGTTGGCTCCACAGCCATTCAGCTATCAGTATTTGAGACATACACTTTAGCCCATAATATTCTGGGAATTGAGAGCTCAGAGGGTCTCACTTTGGACCACTATTTATAACATCCCAAGAGTGGGCTGAGTCTCAGTAATTTTCAATCCTAGCCTCAATTTGACTCAGTAACTTTCTTGGAAGCTTCAATAACAAAAATATTATTCCATCTGGGTTTTTATTGAGGCAAGAAATGTAAGTTTTCAAGGCTGTTCTTTAAAAAGCAGGTGTTCATTAAGGCAACTGTTCTGGGCCCCACACAGTGTTTCAGATAAGTTCAAGAGGGGTTTAGCCCACAGGCCTGGCAGGGGGAATACACCACCATAATCCACCCCATGAATAAAGTCAGCTTCTCTGGACCTCTGCATGAATTGATGCTTTGAGAGAAGGGGCTGAGATATAGAAGAACAGACTATTTTATTGCATTTTATAGAACATGACTGGAATTCGTTCTTATATGGAAGAGATCCTCTTGGCTTCCAGATGCTCACAGGTTAGAATGGAAATTTGTGATTATCTAAGCAGAGCACTGTGAATAAGTTATAGCAGCACTTCATGACACTAAACCATTTTTCACAATTTTTGTACAGTCAAAAAAAGCTGCAAAATAAGTTTCATGCAGATCAAAGGTCTGAAAATAAGGGAGTTCACAGGCAGAAGAGAAGAGTATCCTTCATAAGATCTTAATGTCTGTTGTAGTTTCTGGGTACACAAGTAATTACCAGATAAATTTGGCCTCTATGGCCTCTGCTGACTGATTTTCTTTTACAGCAGGGGGTTCAGATTAGCTATCCATCAGTGCCCTGCAGTTCAGTCAGATCACATAATGTATCCCCACCAGAAGCTGACTTCTTAGTCTTTGCAGTCGTCTTTTTAGCAGGTTTTGTCACGTGTGATGAAACAAAATGGAAATAAATCCAGTTTAAACCAGCCTTACAAATGTATGAGAATTTGAAAGAGCTAGGTTTTTATAATTCTCTCTTCTCATCTCCCTCCAACAACTGTAATTATGACCTGATCTGACTGCTTTGTTTCCTATTTATACTTTTATTAATCTACCCATGCTTTTATTAAGATTTGCAGGCAAGTACCTAAGTAATATTTTTATATACCATAATTTTCCACTATCATGATTACTAATGCTTCTTTTACAATTAACTTAGTGCTCAAGCTGCAAGCCAGAGAAACAATAGTACATGAAAGCTCTATTCTAGGAAAGAGCTGCAATATAAATGATGCCTCTGAAACATTCCCCATGGCACATATGCCCAGTGTCAGAAACATGAACACTTCATACCATGACTTTTATGAAGTGAAGACTGTAAAGGCTTTGCCTGCTTGTTTTGGCAGGGTGACATAAATATTTAAATCTCTATTTCTAATCAGTCCTCATCTAGTTGGAAGAGCTTGTCTGGATTTATTTTTCGTCCTTTTCTCCAATGCTTACACTTAGCATTGCTATATATGACAAACATTGGTAAATTAAAAGCCTTATTCCACAAAAGTCTGAAAATTTTCTAAGCTCAGTAACAATATCTGTCACCATAAATTCTCACTGCTAAAAGTGTGGAATTATCAACAATTTATGTCTTGATTTTCTGACTTGAACAAATGATCAGGGAATGCCAATTTTGAGTATTTATGTTGCATTTTGGCTGAAGTCCAGTTGAAATGGAAATATTAACAGGACATCTCAAGATCTGCGTGAATTGCAGATCTCAAGATCTGCATAAGATTTTATCTCTTTCTGCTATTAAATCCTACCTTTCTCCTTTAGCCTGACAACATGTACTAATCATATAGAATCATCAAATCATCAGGGTTGGAAGAGACCTTTATGATCAGCAGTTCCAACCATCAACTCAGCACTACCAGAGCAATCCCTAAACCACTAAACCACAACACCCAGCATCAGGTCCAGACATCTCTCAAACACTTCCAGGCAGGGTGACTCCAGAGAGGTGACAACCTCCCAGAGCAACCTATTCCAATGCCTGACCACCCTGACAATGAAAAAACTTTTCCCCAATATCTAAACTGAATTTCCCCTTTCTCACCTTAAGGCCATTTTTCCTGGTCCTCTCACTGCAGGTGCAGCAGAAGAAGCCAGCTACAAACCTTGCTACAAACTCGTTTCAGGTCCTTGTAGAGAGCAGTGAGATCCCTCCCGAGCCTCCCTTTCTCGAGACCAAAGAAACCAAATTCCCTCAGCCATTCCTCATATGATGTGTTTCCAAGACCCTTCATGAGGGTCCAGGAATGCTCCAGCACCTCAATGTCCTTTTCAAAGTGAGTGGCCCAGAAGTGAATGCAGCACTCCAGGTGTGGCCTCACCACTGCTGAGTACTAAATAACTGCTGTAATAGTGCAGATTATTTGCAGATTAGTGTATAAAAGTGCTTTCAATTTTATGCAAATCGACACAGCAATAGTGTTCAAAGAGTTTTGCATCTGTGAACATCTCAGATCAGTCCCAGAAGCATCGGGCAAGACATAATATTGGAACAATTTTGACTTGTTTATTATTCTAATGAAAGTAAAAAAAAATCCATGCTCAATCCAATAAGATTCAAAAGAGATCATGAAAACTTCATAAAACACCCACTGTATATGTGGCATCGTAACTTGTATTTCTTTCATGTGACACTTTTTGATCTGAGTGACAGTTTTGCAATTACATTTGCTTTTGCTTATTATAAACCAAGTCCTGCAAAGAGGTGTCTTCAACTTACACTGACCTCAAGGAAATAATTCCTTACAGGTTTCTATGGTTTCTTAGAAACACAAAGATGATTACTATTTTTTGCACTGTTTTCCAAACATGCTTATGGCTTTAGGACCTAGAATCTTCTGGTAGAATTTTGTGTCTAGGACTTAATGACTCTGATCCTCTTTCCATTTTTTTTTTTTTAAACTTTTCCACGATTTCAAAAGTGAGGCTGAGATATATCTGAGGGAGGAGAGACCAATATTTATTGATGCATGCAAGTGGATGTCTTGAGGAATTATGTTTACGATCAAACAAGACAATGTTTTCTGTGTTACCATGGTTAAATAAATTCTGTGGGCATGCAAGGCTGGCATTACATTAGAAGAAGGACAATGGTAAACAGGGATAAATTTAGATTAGGTGGAAAAGATAACTATTGAAAAGATTTCTATAGAAGCACAAGTGAAGACAGATTGTTCAGTGCCGTACAGGAAAAGTTACAAAGTTTTCTGTGAAAGAATAGAATGGAAAAACATCAGTTTTAGGCTAAACATTAAGCTTTTCATAACAGTCTTTAAAGAATGGAGGCTTTAAATTCAGTTGCTTTAGTGGAACTCATTAAAAACAGCTCAGAATCTGTTGTAAATGTATGCCTTCTGCCTAATATATCTATCAGTTGAGTGGATTCTATATTGAGAGTTTTATTATCATTTTGTGATTATATATTTAGGAAAAAAAACCTTTAAAGTACCTTTTAATGTATTTCTGGGACAAAAATAAAATTAATAGGTTAATGTTGTCCAGAATTATGAGTGAAAAGGAAAATTTAGATGAAAACTTTATGAAAATATAATTGTGCTAAAATCTAAACATGTAGAACAGGTGACATAATTTTAGAGTGATATTTTAATAACAAAGACAGAAAACAATCTTTCCCGAAATGCAGAAATCTGACTTGACTTCTTGATCACATCATAATTAGGTCACTTAACGTTTTTTGCTTTCACTTAACTTTTTTTTGTTTTCACTCGACCTATAACTTCACATGGGTGAGTCTACTGTCTGCAAATCATTACTTTAAATCTTTAGATGCCAAGGGGATGTTGCTTAGTTTCCTTTAAGGCAGAACTTTTTAAGTCCAAAAAGCTCTCAGGGGTGTTAGGGCTTCTAATTACAGGACGTAAATAAATTAAAATTTTCTCTTTGATCATGCTAGCTATCTGCAATATTCAGGTTTGGTGGAGTATTGTTTATTTCTAGACATGCAGTAATCTGGATTACAGTCTGGAATGAGAGCACTGAGAGTGTACTGGGGATCTGTTTGTGGACCCCATAGAGGGAGAACAGATTGGGAACTCTGTAGGCCTATCAGAGGTGTGAAACAAACCAGACTTCTCTGCAGACTCTGACACCATTTTATCAGCATGGCATATTGATCTGTAGAACATAGAACTGGTTCAAATAAAGAGGAATACTGTGCTGTGACCAAGGGTATGTGAGAAGGACTAAATAATTTGCATGTTTCAAATTCCATCAATTCATTGACACTGATAAATTGTGTCATATTTTTTCTTAAAGAGAATAAAAAAAAGTTCCATACTTTCTGCTGCAATAGCTCTGATAAAGCCATTCTTATTAGTCATAGTAATATTTTAGCAAATGGCAGGGGCATTTATGGGGGATTCATGTCATATTATCCCCTCTGTGTGTATGTGATCCCTAAAATTAAAACAACATGAAACAAAGCAAAATTGGGGAAAAAATTAACTAAAGTGAAAAGAATAAAACACATATAAAATTGAAAATAAAAGGGGATATTCATATGTCTTGGACATGCTGTGTAAAGAGTTTTTGATTACTGAGGGTCCTGTTCTGTCATAGTCTCTAAATATACCACTTATGTACCGTGCATTGGTAAGTCTACAGACAGGTCTCATTTAGAGAAGGATAAAAAATTTAAAATATAAAAACATTTTGAGTTGTTCCATAACTTTTATATCTAGCCTTGCACCCTGTTTCCAGCAATGGAAATTTAGTATAACTCACTTCCCATGGAAATATATGACTTTAGAATAGTAGACCAACTGGAAGGGACACCTTCCACAGGACCAGATTGGTCAGAGCCCCATCCAACCTGACCTTGAATACTTCCAGGGATGCAAGCCACTTCTGGATGTGTTTCAGTGTCTCACCACCTCTAAAGGGTTTCCTCCTAATATCTAATCTTAACCTACTCCCTTTCAGTTTAAAGCCATTCCCTCTTGTCCTATCACTGTACTCCGTGAAAAAGGGCCCCTTTACTCTAACCCCTTTTAGGTATTGGAGCTGCTCTAAGGTCTCCTGGACTCTTCTCCATGCTGACCAGCTCCATCTCTCTCAGCCTTCTTCAGAGATCTGCTGGCTCCAGCCTCTGATGATATCATGGCCCTCCTCTGGACATACTTCAACAGGTCCACATTTCTTATGTTGGGAGCTCTAGAGCTGGATGTAGAACTCCAGGTGGGGGTGTCATGAGAGGAGAAGAGGGGGCGAAATCCCCCCAGCCTGTTGGCCAAGCTGCTTTTCATGCCCAGGATGTGGCTGGCTTTCTGGGCTGGGAGTGCACATTGCAGGCTCATGTTCAGTTTTTCATTCACCAATATCCTCAAGTTCTTCTGCTCAAGGTTGCTCTCCATTTACTTTTTGCCCAGTGTGAATCCACATTCGGGATTGTCCAAAGTCCTTCTTGCCTTCAGAAATTTTCTGAGGTTCCCACAGGCCCACCTCTCAAGCCTGTCAAAGTTGCTCAGGATGGCATCCCTGCCCTGCAGAGTATAACCACAGCACACAGCTTGGTGTCATCCCTTTTTCCAGTCAGTGGAAGCCTCACCATATCCAAACATGCAGGACAACGGCTTGGCATTTGCCTGTTTCCTTGGGACCCCTGGATACATCTTACCTGATCCCATGCACTTGTGCTGTTTCCAGGTCCTTAGGCATTCTCTACAGCAGGTCTTCTACAGCAGGCAGAACTTTATTTCTCTGTCCCTGCCTTTTAATTGTGTGAATTGGGTAGTGTGGCTTGAGCACTTGCTGGTGAAGACTGAGGCAAAAGAGTTATGGAATATTAAAACTCAATAAACATTTGAACTAAAATATGCAATCTTACTGCTAAATATTGATTTCTTTTTTGTCATGTTGAGTGCCTTTTTAAATTACTTCAAGCTTTTAGAAAAGACAATGTCAATAATGTGATCATCAAAACTCAGAAGAATACCAGTTATAATTTTTTCCTGTACCTTAAAGACAAACTGTTTCTTTATAAGAAATTTGTGCCTATTTTATAGCAGCTACACAAGTCAAAATATTGAAAATAAGTGAAATAAAGAGTTTTTTCATTGTTATGCCCTCCAAATGCAACCATTAGAGATCCTTCAAACTCAACAGCTATTTTACATGTCATGACTGTGAACTGCTGTTACTAGGTAAGTGCAACACTCTTATGGAAAAGTTGAACTGTTTAATGATTTATCTGACTTTTTTTCCTGGTTATCTTATTTGAACTCAGTGAGCTAAAATGGCAGCTATGACCCTCGTGTGATACAGAACCTGCATGGCATTAAATCTCACCATAAAATGAAAAACAGGCAAATTTGTAACAAAAGACTTGATGCTAAGGAATATATATTGGACATTCAGAATCTAAAGAAATGCAAACATTCATGTGTGTAGTCTGCCGAAAAATATGACAGTATGAAACACTGTCCAGCAAATATTCTTCATGAGTACTGACTATATGCAATTCTCAGAAATATATAAGAAAGACTAACAAAGAAAAATGAAGTTCCAAAAGAAAGCCCTTCAGAATAATTATTTAATATTAGTTAACTGACCAGTTCTTTCAAACTCTTAAAAACCAATTGTTGGTAATAGAATTTCAAACAGAGGTAAAAATACAACATGTATTTGTAAAAGGAAGATATAAAGTGAAAGATGCATCAAAAAATAGCAGCAACACCAGAGTAATTCATGAAGTGAGTGGTGTTGCCAAGTTTGCAGCTAAAGATAATTACACTTAGACTGTGCATTCAGCTATGAAGTCATTAAAATTGACTCAACTCCCACCCTGCTGCAGCAGTTATCACCTTGGCCACACTGCCATAAGATGACATTAATCCCTCTGAGGAGCTCTGAACTCTCAGCAGGTACCACGCTTCCCCTGAAAATAGGACACTGGATGCAAACCGTGTTTCTTCTCTCCCATGAGAGCTACTTTGACCTCAGGTCATAGCAGAGACTGGGCTGGAAACTCTAAAACCATCTTGTTTACCTTCTGACACTGTTTGGAAATAAATATCTATTCATGGATTCAAGATGTGATAGACAATGGTTTTATTGACTTTGTAAAGAAATTTTTTTGAGAAGGTCAATGGCTTGACCCTGGCCTTAAAGACATTTCTGACTCTTATCTATTAACTCTTGCAGAAAAAGGGTCATCACAATGTTCATAAATTCAAAATTTAGATGCCAAGATGCACTGTGGAAAGAGCTGATCCTGTACATGATTTAGGGTAGAAAATTTAGTGATACATTACTGAATTTTGGTTCTGAGGGCTCTTAAGTACCATTGTGTCAATCTTCTGGAGCCTAATAAATGAGATAGAAGTCAGATATCAAGCTCCTGAGAATGTGCCAGTGGTTGAAAATGTAGAGATAAAACTATTGAGGATTTCTAAGTTAAACTGGAAGATGTCATTTAGGCTTTGGACTATTATGACTAGATGTCAGGCATTTTTTTACTTTATTGATGCATTAATGCAGCTTTTGAAATCGTGATTCTTCTATGAAAAATACACAATGTAAAGAGATTGAGTTGGATGCAACAAAAAGTAGAAATAATGAACAAATATACAAATGTATATATTCTCTAGAATCAAATGAAATATGCAGGTTCTGAACATTAACTGTGTGTTTTAACAGAAATGTGTTACAGGGAAACAACAACAACTGAACAATAATGATAAATACTATGGTTAAATTAATGCAGTTAATCTCATAAAGTATGTTATGTATGTACATGTATATATGTGTATGAAGCAGATGCAGCTATAATGGATGGATCCTCACAGCCTTGTTGTTCCTGTGGTAAACCATTGCATGTAAACCACAAGACAGAAGTAAGCCAGAAAATGAAGGGTATAAATAATTGCTCTGCAAAGAAATCAAGATGTGGAAAGAAGATGTCTAGAAATTAATATGAATAAAACCACAGTTTCATTTCAGGGTAGGACAAAGATTTACTATACTCTTTTTTCTTTGAGTATGTTCATTTGTAATTACAGAACACAAGCATTTGAAAAGGGATGTTATAAAAATGTCTAAATATTGATTTTAAAGGAAACATTAAATTAGACTTGCTTTATATTTTGATAGTTTTGGTTCAGCTGTCTTGGGAGTATGTGGCAGTGCACTTTTGTGTATTTCCTTGTGTTATTTATATAATCATTCCTTTTCTTTATAAACTATTTGGGTTGTTCCTATTTACCCCCATGTTTATCCTCATTTGGTTTATCCCGAGTTTATCCCTTCCCCTAAGTGATCCCTAATAGGCATTTCTCCTCCCACCATTCCAGTCCCTTCTGCGTCATTCCTCAAATCCCCACCTACCTACCTTGCCAATTTATGTTAACCCCACCTCTTACTCCAGAAGTTTCTATGTCTATTATGTTCTTCCTTATACTTAGTTAGCTGTTAAGATAAGTTCCCCTTCTATTATATCCCTATTGGTTGTATGATTATGTTTCCCCGCCTTTCGCTCCTCCCTGAGCTTGTTCCCATTGGTTGTCGATGTATCTATCCTTAGTTGCCGCCCCTCTTTATAAGTTGCTGCACTGTATAGTTTTTACTTTTTGTCCCTGGACCCTTCAAGAAAGAATAAACTATCTTGGAACCTATACAAAGAGACGCTTTGCTGTCTGTGGACATTTCATTTACTTTAACACCTAGCACAACGGAGGTTGCGGGACTCGGGACCGCGCTATCCGTCCTTGCCCGGGGAGGCGTTCTCGGGAAGGCGGTGGCCAGGACCCCTGCGCCGCCGCAGGAGTAGAAGATGAAAAGAGGATATAATTGTTTCACAATGCAGCTTGATTTCAAAGCATTTAGGGACAAATTTTTTCTTCCTAATTCGTCACTAACTTCAGTTAATTGTTTTTGTTTGTTTTGTTTCATTTCCCCCTCTTTTTATCTCAATGGTCTTTAATTATACAGAAAGTTGTGATCAGGGTTTACAGAAAGATAACAGACAATCACAATGCAATCAACATCAACTCCTGCTTCATGATGGAAGCTTCCCTACCTTTGATGAGGATTCTCTACTATTTCCAGAATATAATTTTAAAAAGAGATTTCTTAACTCCCTTCCTTACTTTCATTATGTGAACACTGCATAATAACAGTAGGATACTGATATCAAAATTATTAAAATTAGCCATTATTTCACACTTTTAGTATTAGCGAACAGGCAGAGCACTTGGTGTGATAAAGACACAGTCTCTATGGTTTCAACTATTATATTATTTTGTCTACTGGAGAAAAATCAGCAACTTAAAATTACATCCTATTAGAAGAATTTGGTGCTGCAGTAACTTGATTGTACAATTACCACTTTCACATAAATGTTGGGGAAAAAAATCTACTGGAGTGGAATTCATATGGTAAATTGGTATATAACCATACCCTCCAGGCATTACATTTGTTTTCTTTTAGCAATCTTTAATTTCACTTTCAGTGAAGCTATTTGAAAGAACATATGATATACCATGGTGATCAACTTTTCATAAATGGAAGGTCTGTTATACCTATTACCTTGCTATCTAAGCATATATAATATTAAGGAAATATTTTTGCCAACATTTTATAGCTTACTTTAAAAACACATCCTTAGCTAAATAAAGTAATATGGCACTTCTCAAATTTACTTCAGCTGTTCCATAGTAGTCATGGGTAGATGGTTTTGCTGTGTAGAATGTGTTACACAGAAGGCATGTCTTAAAAATAAAAAATAAAAGTTTTGGAATTATGACCGGACATTGGATGGGGAAAAGTCACAGTGAGCTACAAAGGTTAGGATTAGAACTGCTTCAAAGTATTAAAAATGGGAGTTTAAACTGTCACTAGGAATTTATCTTGGAAAAGATGATTAAACAACCCAAAATATTGTCTTGAAAGTCAGAAACTCACCTTATAGATCTTTAGCTTACAAATATGATATAAATTCTGACAAAGTTTTCTTTACTACATTTACCTACCCAGCCAAAAATTACTTGATTTTTATCTAAATATTACTAGTTGGTTTTTTTTTTCTTTCTTCAAAAATTCTAGAGGGTGTACAGCCTGATATATGACTAGTTTCTAACCACGCTGTGCAGAACACTGGAGAAAATTTCAACCATTACTTGTGCTTTTTCTGTTAAACTGATTGTATAGTCAGACAGGTCTTCAGAAAAAAAATTCTCATCATTTCTACTGACAATCTTTTAAAACTATTTTATATGTTCTGCGTTTGCAAGTTACCCAGATCAAGAAGATGGAGTGAAACCTCTTGGAAGAGGTACAAGCAGGCTACACCATCACTGGTTTGTGGTGTACGAGGTAATAACCATCAGATCGTATGGTTTGTTAGGGCACTTGAGTTCCTTTACATTTTACAAGCAGTAATTGAGGTGAACTACTGAATGGAGTTTAACTGCACACTGTAAATAAATAAGAAATGCTTCCTTTCCAGGGGGTTTTAAAGTCTGCTGTACATGCTCATGGGCACATTTTAGAACATGTGGTTCATCAACTGATCAAACCAGGACCAAGAAAGTGGAAATTGTAATTCTGAAATAGCTGACTTGAGCTGCTTTCTGTGTTTAGTCAGGTTGGTATTTTGGTCATTTTCAGTAACAAATACATCTTTTTGCTTCTGATGATAAACTCTTCTTTGAACCAGGATGTTCTTTACAACCTTAACAGGAATCAGAAAAATAAAACAGTCAATCCTTTCTGAATGAAGCCTACTGACAGATGAAGTTGGCAACCCTCAGTGCTTAAATGAGTGTTTCACCAGTATTCTAAATGGAAGCAGATGGCAACTTCCCGGAGAATGTGCACATTCCCTGGGGGAGAGGAGAAATGTTGCAGCACTCCACCACTGCACTGAAGCAGATAATTAGGCAATTAGATCTATTAAAAGCTGACAAAAAGAAAAGTATAGATGAACCTTCTCCTTAGGCTTCAGTATGGCAGCACTTGTAACAGCCTGGAAAAACTCACAGTGAACATGATTTATGAATTTTAGAACAAATTTATTGCAAATTACATATGTATAATCCCATGCACACTTAACATATACTAGGTGTATTTTAGATATATCCATATATGTTTACACATATAATACATATGTGATTACGAATAATTGTCTTTTTCAGACTATGGTGAATTTGTTAAAAGTCTGAGGCAAATGTAGTTTATGCTCTAATTTCCCCCAGTGGACTTGATTCCACATAGATCTGTTTCAGGATGCCAAAATGTGAAGACTGGGAAGTATTCTGCTCCTTGTGAAAGCTAGTTGTCTTTTCCAGTGCATCTGGGAGAGACAAATGTTTGCAGTATAAAGAGTGGAGAGAGAGCTTCTCCACTTCTTAAACAATAATTTTTCTAAGAAATGAACACATCCTCAGCATGGATTCAGTGTGTGTCTGCACACATCCTTCAGCAATACTCAGATAAACCCAGCTTAAACACTCATGTCACAGAAAGGAAGATTGTGGAAGCAAAGATATAGTAAGAATTATTAGTTTTGGGATAAAGCTACTTAAAAACCTGTGAAAATAATTAGACTTCAGGAAACGGGATCCTTGTCAGTGTAATGTCAGAAAAATTTCAGAAATAAGATCTGATCTACAAGACAGTTATGTCAGCAATTTCCTATTCATATGATTTTTGGTGGAACTGAAACTAATTTAACTCTCATATTTGTTGGGTTAAATGCTAATACCATAAGAGGTGCAAAATAATTGTGTCAGTTAGACCTGCTTATTTTTGATGTATGAGTACAAGTAATAGATTTCACAATTTGTTTCTTGAGTGTTCCTTCTGGTACAAGGAAAAAGAGAGATCTAAAGGGCCTTCCCAGTATGCTGTTTTATTAGCCAAAAAATGAAGATGCAACTATACATTTCTCTGTCTCTTTCCACATATTCAGGTATATATAGGCATTTTATTAAAAATATATTGTTAATTAGATAATAATATACTCTCTACACTTTAATTTTATTATTATTTAATTTACTGATATTATAATTTATATGTCATGTTATGCCATGACTCAGGAGTCAGTCATTGTGACAGGTACTATACAAACACAGGAGAAAATAAAAGTGGATTAATGAACACTTCAAAAACTCTATATTATACAATATTTTAAGACATACATATAGCGATAGGAACATGAATAATAAATTAATTACAGATAATATAATTAAATAAATTCACATCAAATAAATTAGAAAGGTCTTGATCATAAGGAAATTGAAAGAACCCAAAGTTAAAGACATCAGGCAGAATATACCTTGTGAATCTGATGCAATGTGGCGCAGAATGAAGAAATAAAAATACAAGAAAGAACACAAAGCCTTAGAAGAATAAAAGAAAAAAAAGAAAAAGACCAAGCAATGCTAGAGGAAGAGAGAGCAAACAGTTGCTACGAGGCAAAGCCATGGATAGGCAATATCATCAGCTTCTTAAGACATTTCAAACTTAGATTAATTTTAAAAAACTTTTCTTCCTAATAGGCCAGTAGCTTTTATGTTGCTTGAGTACTTGGTTTATTCTACATCAATATTCTCCCTCTTGAGTTGTTCCTTTGCAAGAAAAGTGAAAAATTCCTTAAGTTATTTCTCAGCAAACAAGGAGATCTTATTTTCCTGAATTACGTCACAGTTTTACTTACTTTTAAAAATATGGCATCCTTGAACTATTCCTACCTTGTTCTGTACATCTGTGGCAGTTCTGCATTCTCCTCCAGTAATTTCTGGATAGTTTCCAATTTCTATGACTTATTTGTGAGGCCAAGAATATAAATGTTCTCTCACCACTGCATTGTAATTCTAATGCCCAGCCTTTTGCAGGTTTCAGAGAGATAGTTCACATGCATGAGCACACAGCTGGGTTTTATGTATATATGGTTGTCATTGAGGAAAGAAACTAGGAAGGTCTCATTGTCCTCCTTGTCCCTCTCCCTTCTTCAATGAAAACTGTTTGTTGCATTGGCAAATGTCATTTTAATGTAGGAAATCTAATGTCTCTGTGCTCCCTCAGAGCATCCTTTGAGAGTTTGATTTCCTGTCAAGTAAGGAGACTAAATTGACCTTCATCAGATCAAGCTAGCATCTGAAGTTTCCTTATACGACTTCTTATTGGAAAAAACAAAAGTGATGAAAACTCTGAGACTTTACAACTAGTTGGGCTTTATACAGGTTAACAAGGAAAAAAATTAAAAACTAGTTCAGGCCACACAACCCAATGATTCCTTCTGGTATTTAATTCAATGTACCTATGACATTCTTTTACTATTTCTCCTTTCTGCTTAAGCGTTATGAATATATTACTGAACAATTGAAAAGGCACAAATGGACTGAAAAGTTTGTGTAAAAAGCAACTAGTTTAGATCTTGCTTTAGTATAATTAACACATAGTTCTCTGAACTTGTACCAAGATTATAAAAGTTGTTTGTCTATTATATGGAGGGAAATCGATGAAATCTTTGATAAAATGGTGCTGTATTTGAGATCCTGTAAGAGACACAATGGATTTTAAAGCCAAGAAATCAAGATAAAGAGGCTTTCAAGCAGGTTGAAATTAAATAATGTGGTAACTATTGTAAAGCATAAAGTTAAAATTGTGATTATTATAGAATATCATGCAGTTTAAAGTTAGAGAGTAACATGAGTAGCTTAAAATACTGTAAGCAATTAAAGGAAGACTTCTATCACATTTGAATTTAATGTTTTTGAATTAGAAGATTTCATGTCATTTTCATCAGCTGCTACTCAGTTTAAAAAGTTACATAAAATAAATAAACTCATTTTTAAATGGACACTACTTCTATGATCATATAGAAACTTGGTTCTGAACAGTTCTTTAATGCTACTAGACTATTCCTTTGTCTATTTTTTTTTATTCAGTTCATAGCATGTTGGGATTGGAACAGAAATAATGACGGTATCTCCTGAAGGTATCTGACTCAGTTTCTACTTAAGTATAAGTCATTTTTGACAGATGTTCTTTCCATTCAGTTTTAAACAGTGGTGGTGCAGGCTCCAAAGCCTCACCAGGAGTTCAGAACTCCATATCCATACCACCAGATGTCTCATCTGTTTAATTTCTTGGCTATGATTATTATTGATGCTTCACATGCATACACAGAAAGAAGGAAAACTGGAAAACACAGTTGGTTTGATTACTTGTTCCAAATAGTTTTCAAGGAACATTTATTAGCCAGGTGTATCTATATGTAGTAATTCCTCTATTCTGATTCTATAAAAAATAGGGACCAGAGAGCTTTACCCAGTCTTTCAAAATCTCAACAAGTATCCTTGAATTCTAAAGAGATAAATTACTTAAACTCTGAGACTTCATTACCCAAAGTCTAAGTGCTAAAAGGAAAATGTGTGAATTAACCTGAGCACTTTTAAAGTTTTCTTGCTTATTCCTGACTAAAATTTTATCTTTCTCATTGTAATTGCCATCTGTTCTGTGTTCATCAAGTTAGTATAATGTGATTTACTTCTTTTTTGCGACATTAGAATAAATTTCAGTTTCCATATTGCTGTTAACCTGCTTGCAGAATAACTCCCTGTGTAACTTTGTACCTTAATATAATTTGTGAAGTGGCTTTCCTGGTTTTGTTCAGGTCAGCTTATGCTTAGTACCTTGTCCTAGACTTCAATTTTTCTACATAATATCTTCTGTATTTGAGGTTCATGAAGAAATATCCATATTTAGCCAACCTGATTTTTTAAAAAATATGCCCAAGCTTTCTTGAAGTAGGACTGTTTATATGAGTATTTTCAATCCAATAATTAAAAAAGCAATATTGTAAAACTTCTTCAGCACTTTCTGACCTATTTCTTAGGATGTTTTACAGGCTTTCAGAGTTTATGAGTTCAACTAGTAAAATGATGTAACATTAAAATACAAAACATTTCTATTTCCATAGTTCTAATAAAATAATGCAATGGAAACAAAAATATTTAAGGCCTTCATACACTACATTTTTATATTTTGTTTTGCTTCTTAACACAAGAATTATGAATATATTCTCAGTATTCCAAGTTTTTGAATGATATGTAGGACAACCTGTCCTGCAGGTGTTGTGTACAACAATATATTCAAAGAATTTTGCTGCGATTCAGTTTAGAAAGCATTGCCTCTGTCAATAGCTGCTACAGCTTCACCAGTCATCTAAGTTATACCTATGGTCTGTAAAGAAATGAAAAAGACTATTTCAGTGTTGTGAGTGATGTGATTGAATCTGGGATTTTTTCCCCAGGGCCACTTCAGCTGATAAGCACCAACCACTCCTCCTGCACTCAGAACTGGTAAGGCAAAATCGTCCCCTACATGTCATGCTGTCCTACCTCCCACAGTGCCATGCCAGGTAGCTAAAGTATCCCAGCACCTATAATACAAACCCTTGACATGATTCGGACTGTTTATCAAAAAATGCTGCACCTCCCCACCCTTCTAGAATCACCAGTGAAATCTTGCTATACAGCAATTTATTAATTTTCTTCTCAAATAACTATTGTTCTATATTTTACATTCCACATTATGTGTATTTGGCCTCCACATACAAGGCAAACATTAGTTATTTATGAAGTCATCAAGGTCCATGCATGGCCCAGTAATGAACCTCTTCATCTCCACTATTTCTGGTGAAATTTTTTTGGTACTTCCTTAGGCTTTTGTTAACACTATTTTGTTACTTACATATAAGAAAAAGTATAATTGTACTCTGTCCTTCCATCATTCTTTCATAGGAATGCTGATTTTCTGCCTCCTTCTCCTCTCATATGAGTGATTATGTCTGTCATCTCCACCATAACTTCATTTCTCCTTTATTGTATTTCGTCATTCTAAAGTCCTTTTCATCTCACTTTCATGATGACAGCTTTCTTCTTCTAGCTTTCTTAGCTTTTGTAAAGCCAAAAGGTTTAAAAATCTAATGGGTGAATGTATTAGCACCTGCAAGAGACTGTATCTCTTGCTTTTTGTTTAATATATATGCATAAACATGTAAAGCTTAAAGTATTTTATCATTTCATATATATCTAATTATTTTATAGGGGTTTTTCATGCATGTATATGTATTTATATAATTTACACACGCATACATCCACAGATGCTTTTGGCCTTACCTGGATATTTTTTCTTGTCCTTCAAAAATTTAATGTCTTATTCATTGATCCTTTCACTTAAAATTTGGATTTCATGAACAAGGTATTCTATCCCTCTTTTAGACAGTGAAAAAACTAAGAATTAATTAGAAATTCACATCACTTTTCCCATAAACCTGTTTGTTATCTCAGATGAAAAGCTAGTTTATTAATTAAATATTTTCATACACCTTTGAAATAAAATGTAGTGTGATTTCAAGAAACTAATGCACAATAATTCAGAAATAAGCCTTCATCCTGAGACAATGATTCACTTAATGGTAAAAGCTGAAGTTGTTTTGTTTGATCCCACTTATAACATTAAAGTATGTTCTTGTTCAGAAGTTTTCAGAGGTGTTAATTTAAATAGAAAAGTCAGACATGAGAATTTTTCTTCACAAATTACTCACTGAAAAACCCAAGACAAAGTACTGTCTTTTACAAATACTGATTCATCTATAACAATATTTTTTAAACAAACATAGGCTACTTTCCTGAAAAATGGGAACTATACCAGTTTTTAGGGCATCCATTATTTTTATTATTTTTTTCTGCTAATTGGTTTATGTAACTGTTCTTTTCCTAGAGAAAAAATGTATTCTCTCAGTTAAGTGTGTGTCCTAATTCCTCATCACAGGTGCCTTAACAAACTGCTATAGAAAAAGACAAGGTTAAACAGAATGCAAAGGAGATTCTAATGTCTCATGCACTGGCTTCAAAACATGAATGAGGAACATGATAAAAGCTTCATATTAGCATGTTCTACAAATGTTTATGTTAGCAGCTTTACAAGAGGTAGCACTTTCATTGATAAAACATGAAAATGCTTCATTTCCCCAACTTTTCACAGTACGTTAATTGACTCAATTATCATTTGCTGGCCTTATTTGTTAGTTCCTGGCATTTAAACTGAGAATTTTTAGCAGAGAATACTATATTTAAGTAGAACCTTTTTACTGTATACCTTGATATTTGGATTTAATGATGTAAGTGAATTGTTTATCTAAGTATATACATAATTTCCCTTGATCAAAATATATTACTCACTTAAATCTGAAAATGTAACATCAGCCAATATGTCTACAAGCATATACATGTATATGCACATATAACTATGATGACTTAAACATCAAAATTCTATTCTTTACATTCTTAACTTTACATATTAAGCCTAAAAACTTAGAACATGAGAAAGGAGTTATTATTTTCATTTTTTCACTTATTTAATTCTTTAATTTGCTTATATATTCTTTGCAGTGCCATTTTAATGAGACCATAAATGTCCTATTTTCTACAAGATCTGTGTCTTTTTGCCTGCAAAAATAGAATTGTTCAGTATGTGAATCTTGATAGTACTTATTATTTGGAAGCATACAGTGTCCTTTTGTCACTGAATCTTAAATTAAGTGGTTAGAGCCAGGACATTATGGTACTATAAGCCAAATTTTATAGTTAGTTGAATATTATTTTTTACTATAATCTATGTTAAACTTGAATTTGAGACACATTTAGTGCATAATACTGGACAAAGCAGCCATAAAAAGCTTTAGATTTGTGTTTGGAATTTTGTGAATAAGATTTTGAAAACTCTCTGTGCCCTGGATTTGTTGGGATCCAGGGCACAGAGAATATCTCTGCCTGTTTTAAGAAATTCTGACCCTCAGCAGAACACTGCTTTTAACCTTCATCCCTGGGCAAAATTGCCAAAACTTTGGGATGAGTTAGAGCACACAGGATTTTAATATATGGCAGTAGTAGTTTTNGTCCAGCTCGTTCTTCACCCCTGGAAAAGAACTCGGCAGGGGAGCCCCCTCCAAAGGGCCCTGGGGGTTGGGCTCCCATCCTTGTTGTGACAAAGCCAAAAAACCACAACACTAGAAGAGAAGACAGCCAAGATATTTGTTGAAATGCTATATTCACAGCTTTCTCTGAAGTCTAGAGACCTGCCTAGATTTAGAGACCTAGAGAACTGCCTGCATTTCAAGGAATATGCTAAATTAAACATAGAAACATAAAATTGTTACAGCTGGAAAAGATCTCCAGGATCACAGATCATCAAGTCACAGCAGTGAAATACCACTGCCACCTTAATGAATAAACCATGTCCCCAAGTGCCACATCTAGATATATTTTGAACACTTCCAGGGATGGTGATTCTACCATATAGCTCAGCAGCTTTCTCCAATGCCTGACCATCCTTTTGGTGAAGAAATTTTCCTAATATCCAATCTGAACTTCTGTTGAAACTTGAGGCCATTTCTCCTCATCCTATTGCTTGTTACTTGGGAGAAGAGACTGACACCCACCAAGATTTAACTTCTTTTCAGGCAGTCATAGAGAGAGAGAAGCCCAACCCTTTTTACTCCACGCTAAACAACCCCAGCTGTCTCAGGGGCTCTTTATGAGATCTGTGCTCCAGTCCCTTCACCAGCTTCACTGACATTCTCTGGACACTCCCCAGCCCGTCAATGTCTTGAGGAGCTCAAAACTGAACACAGGATTTGAGGTGTAGCCTCACCTGGGTACCGAGGGATGATCTCTGCCTTCTTACCGCTGGCCACACTGAAGGCCAGGATACCATTGGTCTTCTTGGCCACCTGGGCCCACACTGGCTCACGTTCAGCCACTGTTGATCAGCATGCCAAGGTCCTTCTCTGCTAGCAGCTTTCCAGACATTCTTCCCTCAGCCTATCCAAGTGCAGCATCCAGGACTTTGCCTTGTTGAGCCTCAGAAAATTGCCTTTGGGCATTCAGCTTTGGCCTATAAATCCACTCTCTCCAGGTTAGAACCTTTCTACTCTCCAGCAGGTCAAGACTCCCACTCAACTTCGTGTCATTCACAAACTTATTGGGGATGCATTTAATCCTGTCATCCAGGAATAGAGATATTAAACAGGACTTGCCCCAGTACTGAGCCCTGGGGAACCTGTGACCAGCCACTAACTGGATTTAGCTCCATTCACCACCACCTTCTGGGCCCCATCATCCAGTTTTTTACACAATGCACATTGCACCTGCCCTAGCCACGAGCAGCCACAGACTCCAGAAGAATGCTGTGGGAGACAGTGTTAAAGACTTTAATAACATCTAGGCAGCCACAGCCTTTCCCTCATCCACCAAGTGGATCACATTTTCATAGAAATAGATGAGGCAGATTGAGCAGGACCTGTCTTTCATAAACCTTGACTCTCTGGGCCTGATCCCCTGGTTGTCTTGTACATCCTATGTGATGGCTCAAGATGATCTGCTCCATGATCTTCCCTGGCACTGAGGTCAGGCTGACAGGCCTGTAGTTCCTCAGATTCTCCTGCCTGACTGTCTTGCAGATGGGTATTATATTTGCTAATGTACAGTCAGCTGAGACCTCCTCAGTAAGCCAGGACTGCTGGTAAATGATTGAAAGTGGCCCAGTGAGCACTTCCATCAGCTCTCTCAGTACTGTTGGGTGAATCTCAGATGGCCCCATAGACTTCTGTGTATCTAAAAGCAGATTTTGGATTGTTTTCTCCTTGTTCTATGGTGGTTTCATTCTTCTCCCTGCATTTTAGCTCCCGGGTCTGGGCAACCTGAGGACAACTCGTTGTGCTGTTAAATACTGAGGCAAAGAAGATGCTAAGTATCCCAGACTTTTCCTCATCCCATGTTATTATGATGCCACCCCCAGCCTGTGAAGCATGGAGATTCTCCTTAGCACGTGTTTTTTGCAGACATATTTATAAAAACACTTTGTTTTTCACAGCTTTAGCCACATTAAGCTCTAGTTGGGTTTTGGCCGTTCTAATTTTTTTTTCCTGTGTAATCTCATGACACCTTTCTAAGCTCTGACTCAAGATAGTCCTCCTGAGTTGCCTGTCTGTTCTTCCAAAGGTGATAAAATACCGAAGACAAGAAATATTTCCAGACAGGCAAGCTTGGTGTCTTTAGGTTGGGAGAATTTTCCCACTTATAATACAGTCTAGAAACTCGCACTTTAACTTTGATACAGATTTGCAAAACCTTTCTCAGATAAATCCCAAGCAAGGCTCATAGGTTGCTACTGCTTAGAGAGAATTTCCAAAAGGCAGTTTTGACATGATAAAATGCTATTCAGAGAAATAAGATGAGGTAATTTAGACAATGGATGTTCTCAGGGAGAGAAAATAGTCTAAGGTGAATGCAATTTTCTGCTGTAGATACAGCATTTAAGGCCTTTATATTTACCATTTCTTGTTATATAAGAAGTAGTCCAAAGAACACTTGAAGTTGAAAAATATTTTTGGCCATGAAAGGAAATTAATACTTACAGTCACAGAATACAATTTTTTTTTTTTTAATCTAGACCGGAATTAGTTTCTTTCTTTCCTCTGGATATGATAAGAGGAAAATAGAATTCTCTACCAAAAGACCTCCTAAAAAAGAGTCAGTTTTCATGGTCTGGTCCAGCTGCTTGACAGAATGTTCATTATCAGTATCAATAATGTCCTGCTTTTTTAATCTCCCTTATGCCCAAGAGTAAAAAGATGAGAGGCTCACAGCAAATTTAAGAGTATGACACTAGAATGAAAAAGGAGACCATTCCAGAATAGCTAGCCTCACAGTCAGAAACCAATGTCAGGTACATTGAATTTACAAATATGGATATAGGTACATGCTGCCTACTAATGCAAAATACTTTCTACCAACTCTGGGTCTTCAAGCCTTCAGACCATAAAATAAAAAAAAATTTCAGTGTTAATCCCTAAGTGCACAGATATTGAAAAGGACTTGTTCAGGCCTCAAATAAAATAAAAGCTGAGCATTCCCTCTGCTCAGAAGGTCCATGGTCTGAAATTACCTAAACATGCCATTGTTTCCTGCTTCTAGCAATCAGATCTTCTTTGGAGAATAGATATCTCAGCAGGTGCAGGCTATCGGCACCAAGCCTGAGTTTCAAAAAAAGTAATACCCAGCTAAGCAGAGGAAAATGGCATACTCTCAGGTGCCCAGTTTTTTTAAGATGTGATTAGAAGAAATATACAGCATGCAGAAGATTCAGAACATTTCAGAAATTAATTCCATACTGTATTTGCTTGTAATGCAGCTCATTGTAGAGGAAGAAAAAGGACACACTTTTTATGATGTCCTGGTGACCCATTGTTTAGACCTTCTGTTCAAGAATTAGGAGAACAGAAGATTCAGTACTCTTCCTGGCTTCAGACATGTCCAGCTTCTTAAAATATTATTTAAGCCCTTTTACAAGGGTAAGGGCTGGATTCTGCACCTGGGATAGGACAACCCTGGTTCTGTGTAGAGACTGGGGAACCAGAGGCTGAAGAGCAGTGCTGCAGAAGGGCACCTGGGGGTCCTCGTTGATGGTACATTTAAGGAGTCAGCAGTGCCCTGGCAGCCAGGAAAGCCAACCCTGTCCTGGGGGAATCAGGCACAGCATCGCCAGCCGGGCAAGGGAGGGAATTGTCCTGCTCTGCTCTGCACTGGGACTGCCTCACCTCGCGTGCTGGGGGCTGGTTTGGGTGCCACAAGAAAAGACATGAAGCTATTAGAGAGTATCCAAAGGATAACAGTGGAGATGGTGAAGTGTCTGGAGCGGAAGGTGTAGGAGGAGCAGCTGAGGTCGCTTGGCCTGTTCAGCCCGGAGGAAACTGAGATCTCACTGAGATCTTCAACACGCTCATGAGGAGAGGTGGAGGGTACTGACCTCTTCACACTGGTGACCAGTGACTGGACTTGAGTCAATGCCATAAAGAATCAGAGGAAGGCAGTAGTCACAGCACCAAGCCTGTCTCAGTTCAAGAAGCATTCAGACAATGCTCTTGCACACATGATGTGGTTTTTTGGGTTTTCCTGCACCAGGCTAGGAGTCTGACTTGATGATCCTGATAGGTCCCTTCCAACTCAGCATATCCTATGATTCTATGGTTCCATGCTTGTTGTATTTCTAACTTTAAAGCCTTTTAATTAAAAATCAGGAGCAACCAGGACATTGGAAGGTATTAATATTTGTCTCCTTTGAACATTTGAATACTCTGCTACTCCTACTTTAAAAAGTCCTGGTTTTGCTTGTTAACATTTTTGTCCATGAACATTTTTTGGGTTTTGGGTTTTTTT